>JAKSZT010054386.1:157197-233798 GCA_026826555.1 Tolypeutes matacus | reverse complement strand
TCTTTTTTTTTTTTTCCCCTGAGTTTCCTTATGTTTGTCTCTTGCATGTAAGCTTATCACACTTGTTTCTTTTTCCTAGTAAGTGTATTTGATTATTTTATGGACTAAATGTTCATGGAGGATTTGGATCACAGAAGGGTTACAATGGGTACTGTGGGGGATTATTGGGGGTGTGTCTGGAGGGGGTTCGTGGGGATTGGTTCATCCTAATATACATGAAAGATATACAAAATCATTCAAAGGATCGGGGGATAAGGCATGGTCACGATGGGTGGATAATCACACAATAAATGAGGGAATCTGAATTCCTAGCCTGGAGAGCTCTGCCACCGTCTCCAAGGGAGCAGCAATAGTCCTTTGAGTGTAGGGACAGTGCCTGTCAAAATAGGATGACCCACTGATCTTTTTTTTTTTTTTTTTGATGACTACCCTTGTGAGTCTTTGCTCTTGTAAATGAGATTTAGCCTGCAGTTGTGGGGTGCCTAAGGGTTGCCACCTGAGAGCCTCCTTGTTGCTCAAATGTGGCCTCTCTCTAAGCCAAACTGGACATATGATTGTATTACCTTCCCCCCAACGTGGGACATGACTCCCGGGGATGAGCCTCCCTGGCAACGAGGGATTAATACCAAGTCCCAACTGGCAGCTTTGCGCAGTGGCAGTATCGTAGCCAATAAGGTTTATCCGAGGATCGAGTATTGCTAATTGAAAACTTTTCCCAAGTGCCGACTGGCAACACAACTGGAAAAAGACCTTGAATAAAAGGGGGAAATGGTAAAGACAAATGAGTTCAAGTGGCTAAGAGACTTCAAAGAGAGTCGGGAGGTCATCCCAGGGGTAACTCTTATGCACACCTCAGTAGGAGCTCATAGAACATCTAACTGCCTATCACCCCACTCAGTGGGGTTCCTTAGAGCTCCGGAGACACCCTGGTCCTATATAAGAGGGGATAGCCCCAGAGACTCATGCCTCATCAGAGGGTTCTATTTTGGAATCTGTGCTCCTGAGAGTGACAGAATTAGACTCAAATAAGTCCTCCCTGCACATGGTTCACCAGTCCCTTCTATTCAAACCTATATGTGATGCTGGAGTTTTTAGGTATACTTCCAGAGGCTGGAGCCTCCCGCCTACCTATGTGCCAGGTTTGCATGAAATCTTGGTGGAGCTGCAAGTCCTACCCTAGAGCTCAATGGACTCATCCAAGTCACCTGGTGAGGAGACAACGATGGGCAATGGCCATCCCAGGGAATGGAGAGGGCCTGCATCTGCAGGCAGGATCATCCCACCCACCATATCCATGGGATATAAGCCCTCTTTCACTTGAAGTTGGAGTGGACATCACCATCCCAGTCCCCTCAGGATTGGAGGGAGAACTATGGACTAGAGTGGACTTGATGGTATTCTCTTGTTCACATATGGTGATTCTAGCAATGCAAGACATTATAACAATGAGGTGGAGCCAGTGGCTGCCGCTTTGTTCCCGGGCCTGAGGGTGATCAGCCCTACTGCAGCCCGGGGGGCGACACTGGCTAGTTGTGGGCCGTCCGGCGTGCACTCCGGAACGGCGGGGGGGTGAAGAAGTTGTCAGGAGAGCGCAGGCCCGGCTCCCTGGTCTTCACGGAGATTAAGGAGAAGTTGTCACAGGGTCGCCGTTTGGTGCCCTGTGGTCTCCCTGACAGTAATAAATGAAGAGACACCACTCACTTGCTTGCTGGAAGGTAAGACCTTTATTCAGGGAGAGCTGCGCAGTTTTATAGGCAGAGTTGGGCGGGGGTGAGCGTGTTGTCTTCTGATAGGGCGAAGCTGTTGCTGGGCGTGGAGGGAAGATTTGGGAGGGAGGGGGGAGGCTAGAGGAGAAGGCCAACATGTCCAAATAAGGCAATAACTGGGGCGAGAGCTCTGATTGGTGAGGAGGAACAAGGAAGTGGGAGAGAGGGAAGGGGGGAACGGGGGAGGGGGTTATGCCTCGCAAGCGAGGCTAAGGCAAGGCTTGCAGCTTGCAAATGTGGCAAGGCCTGTGGCTTGCAGATACTGCAAGTGGCCACTTGACAGTTTTTGGGTAGGGAGGGGATGAGCAGTTGAAATACAGGGGCTTCTTTGGGAGTTGGAGGTTGTCCTGAGTACGGTTGTGGCAACGGATATAGGCTATTTTAAATCAGCACACACCACTCAGAACTGAGTGGGAGAGAGTGTGGTCTACAGTGTGAACTGTGGTCTATGGTTGGTGGCAAGGCTCCAGGATGTGTAAGTTCATTGAGGGTGGTGGGCCACACTTGTGGGAAATGTTCGTGTGGGATGTGGTGGGAGGTGTGCAACATGGGAATCCCAGTGGGTTCTGTGTAATATTTTGGGTAATCTAAGCACCTCTTAAAATATATGTATATATATATATATATATAAATTTTAAATATTTTAAAAAAAAAAAAAAAAAAATCTAATGAAAAATTGGGAGGCAGTGGGGATGGAGAGGGGGAAGGTGTCTTGGCACACCAGACATCCGATGACACAGTGATAAAAGGAAGGAAAGAAAAAAAAAAGAGAAAGGAAAAAAAAATGAATATATATATATATATATATATATATATTTTAAAGGCATTTCCTTTGCCTTTTTGCCCATTTTTTGAATGTCCCAATCTGCTAATTATATTTTATATTGTTTTGTTTTTTGTTTGATTATTTGTTTTTTTTTTCCTTCTCTCTCTTTTTTTTTTTTTCCCTGAGTTTCCTTATGTTTGTCTCTTGCATGTAAGCTTATCATACTTGTTGCTTTATCCTAGTACGTGTATTTGATTATTTTATGGACTACATGTTCGTGGAGGATCTGGATCACAGAAGGGTTACAATGGGTACTGCAGGGAATTATTGGTGGGGGGTGTCTGAGAGGGGGGTTTCATGGGAATTAGTTCATCCGAATATACATGAAAGATATACAAAATCGTTCAAAGGATCAAAAGATGGGGCATGGTCGCGATGGGTGGACAATCACACAATAAATGAGGGAATCTGAATTCCTAGCCTGGAGAGCTCTGCCACAGTCTCCAAGGGAGCAGCAATAGTCCTCTGAGTGCAGGGGCAGTGTCTGTCAAAAGAGGATGACCCACTGATGTGTTCTTTTTATTGATGACTACCCTTGTGAGTCTCTGCTCTTGTAACTGAGACTTAGCCTGCAGTTGTGGGATGCCTAAGGGTTGCCACCTGGGAGCCTCTTTGTTGCTCAAATGTGGCCTCTCTCTAAGGCAAACTCAGCATATGATTGCATTACCTTCCCCTCAACGTGGGACATGATTCCCGGGGATGAGCCTCCCTGGCAATGAGGGATTAAAACCAAGTGCCAACTGGCAACACAACTGGAAAAAGACCTTGAATTAAAGGGGGAAAAGGTAAAGACAAATGAGTTCAAGTGGCTAAGAGACTTCAAAGAGAGTTGGGAGGTCATCCCAGAGGTAAATCTTACGCACACCTCAGTAGTAGCTCATAGAACATCTAAGTGCCTATCACCCCACACAGAGGGGCTCCTGAGAGCTCTGGAGACACTCAGGTCCTATATAAGTGAGGATAGACCCAGAGACTGATGCCTTATCAGTGGGCTCTATTTTGGAATCTGTGCTCCTGAGAGTGACAGAATTAGACTCAAATGGGTCCTCCCTGCACATGGTTCATCAGTCCCTTCTATTCAAACCTATATGTGATGCAGAAGTTTTTAGGTATACTTCCAGAGACTGGAGACTCTGGCCTACCTATGTGCCAGGTATGCATGGAATCTTGGTGGAGCTGCAACTCCTACTCTACAGCTCAATGGACTCATCCAAGTCACCTGGTGAGGAGACAACGATGGGCAGTGGCCATCCCAGGGAATGGAGAGGGCCTGCATCTGCAGGCAGGATCATCCCACCCACCATATCCATGGGATAAAGCCCTCTCTCACTTGGAGGTGGAGTGGACATCACCATCCCAGTCCCCTCAAGATTGGGGGAAGAACTATGGACTAGAGTGGACTTGATGGTATTCTGTTGTTCACATATGGTGATTCTAGTAATGGAAGAAATTATAACAATAAGGTGGAGCCAGTGGCCACTTGTCACTTTTGGGGAAGGGAGGGGACGAGCAGTTGAAATACAGGGGCTTCTTTGGGCTTTGGAGGTTGTCCTGAGTACCTTTGTGGCAACGGATGTAGGCCATTTAAAATCAGCAGACACCACTCAGAACTGTGTGGGAGAGAGTGTTGTCTACGGTGTGAACTGTGGTCTATGGTTGGTGGCAAGGCCCCAGGATGTGTAAGTTCATTGAGGATGGTGGGCCACACTTGTGGGAGATGTTAGTGTGGGATGTGGTGGGAGGTGTGGGAGGTGGGCAACATGGGAATCCCAGTGGGTTCCGTGTAATATTTTGGGTATCTAAGCACCTCTTAAAATATATTTATATATATATACACTAAATAACATTTTTGTAAGGAAATGCACATATATGCATATATATTTATATATCATTTTACAAAAGTTTGTATGTATAGTGAAAATTTTGATTTTTACCCACAATAAAAAAACAAACAAACAAAAAAAAACCAGGCTTCTCGTTCTTTAATAGATTTAGAGGAGCCAGAGGCTTTTCCTGTTACGGAAACCGTAGATAATCAAGGTCAAGCCTGGAGACATCATAATGGCTTCGACTTTAAGGTCATAAAAAAATAAAAACTGCTGTTGCCCAGTATGGAGCTACCGCTCCCTACACATTAACTATTGTTGAATCAGTTGCTGAAAATTGGCTTACTCCTATCGATTGGCATAATATCGCCCGAGCCAACCTGTCCGGTGGAGATTATTTGTTATGGAAATCAGAATATATTGAAATCTGTAAGGACACTGCTAGGCGAAATGCACAAGCAGGCAATGGGTGGATTCTAGATATGTTAATAGGAGAAGGAAATTATGCTACTAATGAGGCCCAAATGCAGTATGATGGTGGGCTATTTGCCCAAATTCAAGCTGCAGGCTCCAAGGCATGGAGAAAATTGCCTACTAAAGGAGACCTCAGCTCTTCTCTTACCAGTATAAAACAAGGGCCGGATGAACCGTTTGCAGACTTCGTGCATCGGCTCATAATGGCCGCAGGGAGAATATTCGGCAATGTTGAGGCAGGGACTGAATTTGTAAAGCAGCTAGCCTATGAGAACTCGAATGCCGTCAAGCCGCGATCCGCCCCGTACAGAAAAAAGACAGACTTGTCTGGCTATATTAGATTGTGCTCAGACATAGGAGCCGCTTACCAACAAGGGTTAGCTATGGCGGCGGCCCTTCAAGGATATACAGTTAAACAATTTTTAGCCCAGCAAAATAAAGGAAGGTGTTTCGCCTGTGGGGAAGTGGGGCATTTTGCAAAAAATTGTAAAAGTCCTAAAACAGTTGAAGGGAAGGGTGCTTCGCCTAGGTTGTGCCCTAGGTGCCACCGAGGGAAACACTGGGCTAATGAATGTAAATCAAAAACTGATGCCCAAGGCCAACCTTTGCCTCCCCTTCAGGGAAACGGGAATCAGGGCCAGCCCCAGACCCCCAAACCCAGACAAGCTTTTGGGGCGGTCAGCTTTGTCCCAGCAAACAACAATCCATTCCAGACCTCTGCCAAGCCACCCCAGGGAGTGCAGGATTGGACCTCTGTCCCACCACCCACACAGTACTAATGCCACAAATGGGGGTACAGACTCTGGCAACAGGCATATTTGGTTCCCTGCCACAAAACATCTTTGGGTTGGTAATCGGACAAAGCAGCTCCACGATTAATGGGCTCCACATTTCTCCGGGTGTCATTGAAAATGATTATACCGGAGAAATAAAAGTTATGGCATCCTCCCCACAAAATATCACCACTATTCCATCAGGCCAAAGAATTGCTCAATTATTATTGCTTCCCTTAATCAACACCAATAATCAGATAAAACATCTTACACGTGGTACAGGAGGATTTGGTTCCTCCGACGCATATTGGGTACAGGCTATCTCAGCCAACAAACCTATGATGACCCTATGGCTAGATGAAAGAGAATTTGATGGGCTAGTAGACATAGGGGCGGACGTTACCATCCTAAAAAAGGAAACATGGCCACACGATTGGCCACTTTCTCCCACTTTAACAAATTTAAAAGGTATAGGCCAAAGCCAAAACCCTATAAAAAGTTAAAAAATATTAACCTGGAGGGATAAAGAAGGAAACCAGGGAACAATACAGCCTTAAGTAATACAAGGGCTCCCCATTAACCTTTGGGGGAGGGACTTACTTTCTCAATTAGGACTTCTCATGTATAGCCCTAATGATGTGATTACAGCTCAAATGCTCTCACAAGGATTTAAGCCAGGGAAAGGACTGGGAAAAAAAGAATCAGGAATTACTCAACCCTTACACATTGAAGGACAATGTGACAAAAAAGGACTAGGAAATTTATCCTAGGGGTCATTGATCCCCCTGTACCCCATGCAGACGAAATCGTTTGGCTTTCAGATGAACCTGTATGGGTTGATCAATGGCCTTTATCCTCTGAAAAATTATTGGCTGCACAGCAGTTAGTACAGGAACAGCTAGAAGCGGGTCATATTGTAGAAAGTAATTCACCCTGGAATACCCCTATCTTTGTCATTAAAAAAAAAATCTGGAAAGTGGCGACTTCTACAAGATCTAAGGGCAGTAAATAAAACTATGGTGCCTATGGGGGCCCTACAACCTGGCCTACCATCCCCTGTAGCTATTCCTTTTGGGCATTATAAAATTATCATAGACCTGAAAGATTGCTTTTTCACCATCCAATTACATCCCTCAGACCAAAAACATTTTGCCTTTAGCCTTCCTTCTGTCAATTTTAAAAGACCTATGAAAACATATCAATGGAGAGTCTTACCACAGGGCAGGACTTGGTGGTATTCTCTTGTTCACATATGGTGATTCTAGCAATGCAAGAAATTATAACAATGAGGTGGGAAAATAAATAAATAAATAAATGAGAAAAAAAAAAAAAAAAAGGGCTCTCATACCTCACCCTACCACCAATACGTTGTGTTGTTGTGTAACATTTTTAACTAATGATGAAAGAACATCCTCCAAATATTACTACCTATCAAACTATATTACATTTCATGTATTTTTCCCCCAACCCACCCTAATATTATTGTTATATCATTTATATATGAACATACATAAACAATAAGTGTATAGTAAAAGTTGAGAACTTACAAAGCAAACATGCATAACATCATGGAGGAGTTGCATACATCACCCCACCACCAACACCTTGCATTGTCATGAGACATTTGTTACAAATTATGAAAGAATATCATCAAAATCTTACTACTAACTATAGCCCTTATCTTATATCTGGTGTATTTTCCCCCTAACCAACCCTATCATTATTTGTTAAATATATTTTTATGACAGAAGTCATAAACTTATGAAACAATCACACATGTGCAGAATTCCCATACAACACCCCTCTATCAACACACCACACCATGGTGGAACATTTGTTACAGATTATGAGATAATATCATCAAACTATTACCAGGTCCATAGCATACATTGGCACACTTTTTCCATACTCCCCCATTATCAACACAGTACATCTTTGGCATAGATGCATGAATATTACAGTATTGCTGTTAACCACAGTCCATAGTTCACTCTAGTTGTATTTTTCCCATTCTCTACATTCCCACCACTCTGCAATAGTGATGTACATCTGCTCTAGCTCACAAAGGCACTCTTGCATCTGTCCTATCAACCATAATTCTCACCCATCTCTGGGTTTACTGTGCTATTTAGTCCCTAGATTATTCTCTAGCTTTCTTTCAATGGGCATTTGAATACCTAGACTACCCTCTTCAGCCACATTCCCATTTATAAACCAGCTGTTGCTCACTATAATGTGTTAGCCTTCCACACCCTTACAGTAAAGTTAATTAAAATTTCTACATACATTAAACATCAGTAGTCCACCTCAGTCCTCCTCTTATCTCCTTGAAGAATCTACCACCTACCACCAGGTCTTGAAGATGTTTTCCTACATTTTCTTCTACAAGCTTTATAGTTTTTGCTTTTTTATTTAGGTTTTTGATCTATTGTTGTTGAGACCAGCTCAACAAAGAACAGGTCAGAAAGGAAGGCATCGCAGACCTACAAAAAAACAAACACACAGATAGAGAAAAGATGGGACAAGGGGCCTAACAGTCTCAAGGACTGAAAGCCCAGATTCTGGTTTCACCACCATATTTATTAGGAATCAGCCAAAGGGAAACATGATGCAAGGAATGTCTGCTTATCTCTTTGCAACATAGTAAGTTCTTTAGTCATTGTTGTTCTATCTACCTGGAACATGCCGCACAAAACCAGAATGTTTCTAATCAAGGACACTTGCTTGCTTCTGGGAGACACTGCAACTTTAGGCTGTTTTCCCACATTTCCCCCTTTTTTGTTTAAAAAGGAAAAGGAAAGGTATCCTGATACAGCTCTAAATGTCTGTTTTGTAATTAGATGATTGATTGTAATAAGAATAGGTTGCTGACAGTTACCTGGATTCTGAACTGGGCTGTGCATGAGAAACAAAGTAGCCACAGGGGTGAGGGTTAATGTCCTACCTATGTAGGCCCTCAAATTCTCTCCTGAAGTTCCCCTTTGACTGTGCCTGTCTTAGGTAGTTCCTACTTGAGGAATCTTACCCATCTCTGGCTAACCGGCCACCCTCCGGGGCCAAACAGGGTGTTGTGAGACTGCCAATGTTCCATGGCTTCCACACCCAGCATGTGCCTAAGGATGCTCACTGGTGGGGCCCTTGCTCACACTACAAGTTTCAAAAAACCCAGATTGTTCAGCACCCAGAAGGTGCAATCTCAAAGATGGGATGTATGCAAGATACCCCCAGAATACAGTAAAACTAGAAAAGCAAGTGAGAGAGAATGGCAATGACTAAAATAATGAATCTTGTAAAAGGGCTTGATGCGTAAAGATTAATAATAAAACAAGAAACATGATTATTCCAGTAAGAGGAACCCTTGTTTCCTTCAGGGCATTCCAACCCTAGGTCGCTTTCCCACATTTCCCCTTTGTGTTTTTGCAGAGCAATAAAAGTTGATTTGGTGATTTCTTGTTGCATTATCCCTTGGAAGCTTCACTGCATGCATCTGAGGACTACACAAAAACACAATAAGCATATACATAACATTAAGATTCCTCCTACTAAACCCCCTCTCCAATTTTTGACCCAGGTAATCAAGTTTAAATTTTGCAGACCTTTAGCAATCTTAGACATAGCAGTGAATGAGTGCTAATCATAGTAGTTAAATTATGAGATTCAACACTCTATTTGAGTTCTTCATGGGGAAACAAGTGGTCTTATCTGTGCCACAATTCTGAACCACATACGCCTTAGGGGACCAGTCAGTCACAATTTCATAAGAACCATTAAACAGTAACACAGGAGCCACCCTTCATCAATTTTTCCAGTGGATGTGCTGATCACTAGGTGTCCATTGATGGCGATTAGCACAGACAAGTTTATCAGGGGCATTCATATTTATATTAATTTTGGTAAATTTCTCATAACAGAAGCTTAATCCAGATAAAAGATGTAACTGAGATCTTGAGATGTTACAATGTTTTAGAATAAATAATAACCAAGCTTGACGAGTTAGATTTAAACACCTGGAAGCCAGGCCAACACATAATGGTAAGTGAGTATATCCTATTCTTATGATTGTATTGAAATTCTTACCTTCTTCTAAGGGGTGTTCTGGCAGATGAATATCTTCTGGTCCGGGAATCCAAACAGAATCATTTACATATATTGGGGACACATAGATATACCTAGCCCATTTTTGACCAGAGTTCTGGATGGAAATAAGATAAATATTAATATGCAAATATATATTATATATATATTATATATATTATATAGTTTTATATATAAACTTACCAATATTTAGCTTTTAGCTGGGAAGTTTTGAATTAGCAGCTGATACTAGAGTTTTGGCTGACTGTGTTTATGATTAATGAATTTGCTACTATAGATGCCAACTTGTGAGTAATTTTGTTAATTCCCAAGGAAAGGGCCAGCCTGCTCAGGAAGGAACACAACACTGCCTGGGCAGTACATATTAAGGTTTATGCATCAGTCCCTGGGAAGTAGGACATCTCCTCCAGGGAGGAATACAACACTTTTTGGAATGTACTTTATCTCTTTTAATCTGTTACAAAACATCTTTGATGTGCTTACTATTTTAGTTCCCATTATTTTTCCTGAAATATGAAAAGTGTTAACTAGCAAGGCATTGGTTTGTTGATTAACAAAGTTCTCTGTATGATGTTTTACTCTTAAGTTTGAACAATACTCACCAAACTTTTTCTTTCTTTTTTTTTTTTTATGGGTAAAAATCAAAATTCTCACAATACATACAAACATTTGCAAAATGATATATAAATATATATGCATATATGTGTATTTGCTTACAAAAATGTTATTTGGATATGATGGCAAACAAAGACACAAGTCAAGAAATGAAAAAGACGCTGGACTCACATGGCAGCAGAATTGAACAGGCAGAGGAAAGAATTAGTGATATGGAAGACAATACAGTTGAAATCAAAGAGATTGTAGAAAAGATAGACAAAAAGATAGAAAAAATCCAGTATGGTCTCAGGGAATTAACCGATAATGCAAGACGCACAAACAAACTTTTTCTTAATACATTTGGTTTCAGGACCGTTCAAACTCAAAACAAGAGATTTAATATACATTTAATAAAATACATGTATATGTAACATAAAAGTTATTAAATTACTTAAGTATGCAATATATTGTACTAAAGTTTTGATTAATATTTAAGTATATTATACATAATTCATAACTACAGTAGATTATATAATAACAAAAATAGGACTTTTAACCAGCAGACATCCAATGAATAAACTTATTTCTTATGCATTTGAGATTCCTAATCAGTGAGATTAAATAAGCTAGTAGCATGATCAAAATTCCTTTGTTTTCTCTATTTTGTATAGCTTAAGGTATAGGCAATAATAAATTATTATTTTCTATTTCAGCTGTGATTCACAGTGTTGAATTTAAACTCGGTTTATTGTTGGCTTTTTTACAGGAAGGGGAATGTGGGCTGGCTTGACTTGTTTAAGGAGATACTAAAGAAAGTGTTAGCAAGTTTCAAAACAAAGTGATAGTGCCATTACTGGGTATTAATTTTTCTCTTATGCACTACTCCTGGCAGCTCCTAATCGCTGCTTTCCTTTTGCAGCTATAGAGCTGCTTTTTCAGTAGAGGTGAGGAAAATCAGATGAATATGAGTTAAAGCATCCACTTTAGGTGGAGAGGATGTTTTTGTGACAAATATATTTTTTAAAAATAATTAAAATTATGATTAATATCATTATACCTTTATCTAATATTATACTGAAACATTATTAAATTTTCAGGAATTTTGTACACTTTTTAAATATTCATATGAACTTTTTACTCATACAATTTTAATTATCATAAGGTTAGAAAATTCCTTTTAATTGTATAACAGTTTCAAATACTTCATTCAACTTACAATATATCAAATAAACTCAACTATATTTAATATTTTACTTTTTCCTAGGTAAAAGACCAAATCATTTGTAACAGTTTGAAATAAAAAGCTACTTTTCAGGGTTTGACTTTGAGAAAGCAGGTTTGAACATTATGTTCTTTTAAAAGTGATAAGAGTTGTTTCTTTAAGGAAATGATAAGGTTAAAGTACAAGAAGCTATTTTGATAAGACAGACTTTCTTTTTTGTATGCTGATTATTCAGGAGAAAAACTCTTTGTAAACTTTTACTAAAACAGACTAATGACTTGAGAAATTTTGAGAAAGAATAAAATTTTAACTTTGTATTATTATACTGCTTGACATTAAAACTTTTAAATCTTTATAGATAGACCCATTAAATCTTACTTATCTTTGACCACAAAAATTCCTTTTCTGTGCACCTTCTGCACTTTCTTTATTCCTTCAGGTTTTGTCCCACATTTTACTCTTTTTAAATAACCAGTCATTTTATCTTAGGAGAAAATTATTTTCTTTAATGATAAAAACACATTCTTATTACCTTCTATATTCAAGTTACCAAAATGACTTTGGAAACTGTTTCCAAGCAAAGGTTTTACAATATACATTTACCATCAACACTAAACAAACTTGTCAATAAAATGATTTAATTTGGTTATAACTATTTTTATTATCCATATTTATTTATTAATATAAGTGCTTATTTAATTTTTTGGCCATTTGAATAGAGCTCTTTTAGTAATTTTCATTTATCAATTTAATATTACCATCCAGAGGTATCAAAATATACACTGACACTGAACAAACAAACACAAAAAAGTTACAACACTCAATAGAAACATACATCTTTGATTTTACTGCTTTTAAGAATTTTTCTGGAAACTGTGTTGCCAAGTTTTCCTACTCTTCTAGTGGTTTAATTCTATTAGCCCCTATCAGCCCACAGCCTTATCAGTATGTAGGCAGTATGAGGTTTGCAGAGTTGCTGCCGGAATGTTTTCCTTATCTTAGTTAACTCTTTGGCTGAGTAGTGATGCCCCTGCAACTAATGCTAGATCTTCCCAATATTAATCTCACTAAATCTTCTGGAATAGTCCCTTTCACTCCTGAATTGGCTAGACAGACTTTATTTTGTTTCTTAAGTATTAATTTTTCAGTAGTGGCAAAGTCCATGCTGGCACTTTCCTAGATGGTGGCACATAAGTTTGCCAAGGATCTGAAAGCTGTGGGAGTGGAGCCGAGTGGCTCTGTTTAGATTGGGTATAATTGAACAAAGCCCTCTGGAAAGATTTTGGGGAGCCAGAGGGAGTGCCCCATTGCCCATTTCCTGACAATGGATGTCCAATGCTTTTCCTTATGGTACTGTGGGCAGTAAGGGAAAATGCTTTCAGGGAAAGCATCTTTATTAAAATCCTGAGGAGAGCTATCTGCAAATTTCTCTTTCTCCTCATCTTCTTCCCCTTCATCTTCTGTTTGTAAAGGTTACAGTACTGATTTAACAATAGACCAAGTAGGCCAAATAGTAATAGGGATCTGTGCCCCTTGAACATATAATTTATTTAATTCTCTTCCTACTTTTTCCCAATCTCCCAATTCTAAATGTCCTAATGCAGGGAACCAAGTGCAGTATTTTTCAATAACTTGTAAGAGCTCTAAAAGATGAACTTCACTAGCTTTAGTACTTCCAGCTTTAAGAAGCTGCTTTAGGAGACAAACATAGGGATGGTACTTTGCTGTGCTGTCTCTGTTTCCCATAGTAACACTGAATTATGCCCAAGAGTAGAGTAGTCCTTACCTTACTGAGGACTTTGGAGGCCTCTTCACCCTCTCAGGGGCTCTGTGGTGTTACAAAAATTTTTTTAATTTCACTCAAAGTGATTCTTCTTACAATCTGTCCCTGTTTGGGTGCCAACTGTTGTTGAGACCAGCTCAACAAAGAACAGGTTAGAAAGGAAGGCACCACAGACCTACAAGTAAACAAAAACACAGACAGAGAAAAGATGGAACCAGGGGATTAACAGTCTCAAGAACTGAGAGCCCAGATTTTGGTTTCATCACCATATTTATTAGGAATCAGCCAAAGGGAAACGTGATGCAAGGAACATCTGTTTATCTCTTTGCAACATAGTAAGTTCTTTAGTCATTGTTGTTCTGTCCACCGGGAACATGCTGCACAAAACTGGAATGTTTCTAATCAGCAAAACATCAAGGATGCTTGCTTCCTTCAGGGAGACACTGCAACTTTAGGCCATTTTCCCACAGTCCATTTTGAGCTAATTTTTGTATAAGGTGTGAGATAAAGGTCCTCTTTCCTTCTTTTGGCTATGGATATCCAGTTGTCCCAGCACCATTTGTTGAATGGAGTGTTCTGTCCAGGTGAGTGGGTTTGACAGGCTTGTCAAATATCACTTGACTATAGATGTGAGGGTCTGTTTCTGAATTATCAGTTCAGTTCCATTGGTCTATGTGTCTGTCTTTATGCCAGTACCATGCAGTTTTTACCACTCTAGCTAGGTAATATGATTTAAAGTCTAGAAGTGGGAGTCCCCCAAATTCACTTTTCCTTTTTAAGATGTTTCTGGCTATTCAGGACCCCTTACCCTTCCAAATAAGTTTGATAATCCTGTTTTCCATTTTTTAAAATGCTGATGGAATTTTTATCAAGATAACATTGAATCTGTATATCAATTTGGGTAGAATTGACACCTTAATGATATTTAGTCTTCCAATCCATGAGTATGGAATGTTCTTCCAATTATTTGTATCTTTTTAAAATTTCTTTTAACAATGAGTTGTATTTTTCTAAATACAAGTGCTTTACATGATTGGTTAAGTTTATTCCTAAATATTAGATTATTTTAGTCACTATTGTAAGCGGAATTTTTTTTCCCCAACTGCCTCCTCAGATTGCATATTACTATTGTCTTTTAAAGCCTATTTCATCTGATATAAGTATAGCCACTCCTGTTTTTGGTTGTTGTTACTGCATGCATGGAATATCTTTCTCCATCTTTTTATTTTCAATCTATTGGCATCCAAGGTATGCAAGGTGAGTCTTTTGCAGACAGCATATAGGTGGCTCATCTTCTCTTATCCATTTTGTGAGTCTGTGTCTTTTGATTGGAGAGTTTAATCCATTAATATTCAATGTTATTACTGTAAAGGTAGCTCTTATTTCACCCATTTTGACCTTTGGGTTTTATCTATCGTATTTTATTTTCACCACTTTTTTGAGACTTTTATTTATTTTTCCCTGGTAAAATCTTAATTTCTAGACTCTCTTCCAAGTTTCTCTCTCCTGTCTTTTCTTTTCAGACTGTAGCACACCCTTTAGTATTTCCTGCAAAGCCAGTCTCTCGGTTATAAACTCTCTCAGTTTCTTTTTATCTGTGAATATTCTAAACTCACCCTCATTTTTAAAAGACAATCTTGCTGGATATAAGATTCTTGGCTGGAAGATTTTCTCTTGCAGTATCTTAAATATATCATACCACTGTCTTCTTGCCTCCGTGGTTTCTGATGAGAAATTGAAACTTACTCTTATTAGGTATTCTTTATATGTTTTGCATCGCTTTTCTCTTGCTGCTCTCAGAATTCTATCTTTGTTTTTGGCATTTTGACATTCTTATTAGTATGTGTCTAAGAATTAGTCTATTCAGATTTATTTAAATGGGAGGATGTTGCGCTGTTTAGACATGGATATCTATGTCCTTCAATAGGGTTGGAAAATTTTCTACCATTTTTTTCTACAAATATTCCTTCTGCCCATTTTCCCTTTTCTTCTCCATCTGGCAAACCCATGACACATAGTTTTGCACATCTCTTGCTGTCGTTTATTTCCCTGAGACCTTGTTCATTTTTTTCCATTCTTTTCTTCATCTGTTCTTTTGTATGTTCACTTTTGGAGGCCATTTCTTCAAGCTAACCAATCCTTTCCTCTGTCTCATCAAATCTGCTATTATATGATTCCAGTGTATTTTTTATTTCATTTATTGTGACTTTCATTCCCATAATATCTGCTATTTTTCTATGTATGCTTTCAAATCCTTTTTGTGCTCATCCAATGCCTTCTTAATATCCTTAATCTCTTTAGCCATCTCATTGAATTTTTAAAGATTTGTTTGAACATCTATGATTAGTTGTTTCAACCCCTTTATGTCATCTGAAGGCTTATATTTTTCTTTATCTGGGCCATATCTCCCTGTTCTTGCTGTGTATTGTAATTTTTTTGTTGGTGTCTTCGCATCTGGATTACTAAATGTATTTCTTCTGGGTGCAGTTTCTTTCTTTAGTTTAGGGCTTTCTTGCCCCTACTCCCTTGCTGGTTGTGTAGTAGGAGCCAAGGATGTAGTTGGTGCTGTAAGCTGTGGAGGCTCAAGCTGCCCTCATTGCCCCAGGGACCAATGAAGCTTCTCCCAACTTTCTCCTTTGCCAGGGGTGGAGACAGAGCCACAGCCTTGTGTAATAATCCAAGTTGTGCAGTACTAGACTGTAGTTGACCAGAAAGACTGATGAAAATTTATGCCTCTTTCTCCCTTGCCTGGAGAGGGGATGGAGCTGCAGGTGTGGGCAGCAATCTATGCTGTGTGTGTCCAAAAGGACCACAGTGGCCCCAGTAAAATTCCAACTTTTCAGTCTGTGCCACCTGAATGTACCTGCAGTTACATTCACTGTGATTTTCCATCAGTCCAACTTCCCTTCATGCTGGCAGTGGAGTAAAAATGATGGTTACTGGCCTCTTTCTTACTTGGACAGGTTCAAATTTTACTATTCTTAGGGTTATACTTTAGCCAGCTGAGTTTATTAATCAGTAGTTGAAGTTGGTGTCCAACTTTCTCTTCCTTCCTTGGGTTTGGGAAATGGAGCTTCCAATTCCAACCACAGAATAGCTCCTGAGGCAGCTTGTGCTGCCAGAGTAGGATGATCACCAGCGTCAGTGGCATGGCTGGTATTTTCCCAGAGAGGTTGGCACAGGTCCCCCCAGCTTCCTTCTTGCTGGAGGTGTGGCTGGGGTTTATGCTAGAGCTGCAATCCAAACTGGGTGGAAAGAAGCCTGTCCCTTTGAACACTGTGATTTTCAGTCTGCCCCACTTCCCCTTATGCCAGGAGTGGAGTTTAAATGGTGGCTACAAGCCTCTTTCTGACTTGGACAGGTTCAAATTTTACCAGTTCTTAGGATTATACTTTAGCCCTTCGAATTTACTAATCAACTGTCATTTCCTCCCCCATTTTTGGGAAGTGGAGCTTCCAATTTCAACTATGGAATAGCTCCTGAGGCGGCCTGTGCTGCCAGTGGTGGATGGGCATGGGTCTCCGTGGTGTGGAGTGTTCTGCATATGAATCTTCTCCACAAATGGGCAGTCTCCTTCTTCCATTTCTTCCAGGATATTTCAGGATGCTCTTCTGGTCTCCTGGAGCCCCCAAACATGTACTTTATTTATTTATTTATTTATTTATTTTCTACAGATTGAATTTATTGCATTTGGCGTTAGTGAATTTTAAAAAAGCGTTTCCAGTGTAACACAATCACAATGGAGATTAGTCACAGCGTTTGCTCACAAGTCTGCACCCACAGCACAGCACAGAGGGCAGGCCTTCACTCTCTGTTTCTCTGGCCCCGTGCACCTAGGAGGTAGGCAGCGTCTGTTGACCGAAATCAGTGAGGGTCCCGGATGGCGGCCATTACGAGTTTGGAACGCGACTCCGGACGCATAATTAGTGTTTGGCAAAGTTTGGGCGACCTTACTTCCCAACTCTTCCAGCCGCTCCTGCCTCGCTTGACCAAAAGAAGTACGTTCAAACATGTACTTTAGATAGCTCTGGGTGATTATTAGCTTCCCTGTAGCATGAGCTGACTCTAGGAGCTCCTTACTCTGGCTTCATCTTGCTGATTGCTCTTTTGCCCACCTTTTAATCAGGTAGTTTGTCTTTTTATTGTTGAGTTGAAGTATCTATTTCTATATCATGGATATTAAACCCTTATCAGATATGTCATTGCCAAATATTTTCTTCCATTGATTTGGTTGCATTTTCATACTTATGACAATATCCTCTGAGGTGCAAAGTGTTTAATTTTTAGGAGATTCCTTTATTTTTTTTCTTTTTGGCTGGTGCTTTCTGTGTAAGGTTTAAGAAACTACTGCCTACTACAAGATCTTGAAGATATTTTGTTCTAGGAGTTTCATGGTTGTAGCTTTTATGTTTAGATGATCAAGCCATTTTGAGTTAATTTTTATATAAGGTGTGAGATAGGGTACCTTTTTTTTTTTTTTTTTTTTTTTAATATGGATATCAGTTCTTCCAGAACAATTTGTTGAAAAAACTGTTTTGGGTCAGTTGGGACCATAGATATGAGGGTCTATTTCTGAGTTCTCTATTTGGTTGCATTGGACAATCTATCTTCATGCCAATACCATGCTGTTTTCACCACTGTAGCTTGTAATATGCATTAAAGTCAAGGAAGTTAGAGTTCTCCAAATTCATTCTTGTTTTTAAGACATTTTAAGCTATCCAGGACCCCTAACTATTCCAAATAATTTTGATAATTGAATTTTCCATTTCCACAAAAAAGGCTGTTGGGATTTTTATTGGAATTTCATTGAATCCATAAACCGGTTTAAGTAGAATTGAGATCTTATTAATATTTTGTCTTCCAGTTCATGAATAAGGGATTCCATCCATTTACTTAAATCTTGAATTTCTTTTAGAAATATTTTGTAGTTTTCTGAATATTGGTACTTGATGACCTTGTTATGTTTATTATGAAATATTATAAATGATATTTTTTGTGTATTAATCTTGTATCCCACCACATTGCTGAATTCGTCTATTAGTTCTAGTAGATTTGTTGTGGATTTTTCAGTATTTTCTAGGTATAAGATCATATAATCAATGAATAATGAAAGTTTTATTTCTTCCTTTCCTATTGGATGTCTTTTATTTCTTTACCTATCCTGTTTGCTCTAGCTAGAATGACTAGTACAATATTGAATAACAGTGATGACAGGGTGCATCCATGTCTTATCCTGAGCTCCGTGGGAAAGCTTACAGTCGTTCACTGCTGAGTACAACGTTACCTGTAGGTTTTTCATATATGCTTCCTTCTATTCCTATTTTTGGCATGTTTTTATCAAGAAAAGATGCTGTATTTTTCAGACGCCTTTTTTTTCATCATTCGAAAGGATCGTGTGATGTTTCTTCTATTTATTAATGTGGTTTATTCCAGTAATTGGTTTTCTTTTGCTGAACCACCATTGCATATCTGGGATCAAACCCATTTTATTGTTTCATAGTGTTTTTACCTAGTTTTGGTTTTAGGGTGATGTTGGCTTCATAGAATCAGTTTGGTAGCATTCTTTCCTGTTCGATTTTTTGGAAGAGTTGGTGCATGATTGTTATTAGATCATCTCTGAATGATGGTAGAATTCATCTGTGAAGCCATCTGGTTCTGAGCTTTTTATGTTTGGGACGTTTCTGAAGACTTCTTATATCCGTTTTTTTTTTTTTTTTTTTTTTTTTTTTTTCCTTAAATCTTTTTACTTATGATTGCTTTGTTTAGGTCTTTTATTTTCTCTAGGGTCAGGCTAGGTTGTTCTTGTGTTTCTATGAATTTGTCCATCAATTCTACATTGTATAATATTATGACATACATTTGTTCACAGTATCCTCTTATATTCTCTCATATTTCTGCTATGTCAGTGGTAATGTCCCCTTTCACCTCTGATTTTATTTATTTGCATCTACTCTCTTTCTTTAATGTCAGTCTAGCCAAGGGTTTGTCAATTTTGTTGATCATCTCAAAGAACCAACTTTTGGTTTAGTTGATTCTATTGTTTTCAATAGAAATTTACTATTTCTTTCCTTCATGTTTATATGTGATTCATTTGATGTTCTTTTTCTATTTGCTCCAGATATGCACTTAGATCTTCAGGTTTAGCTCTTTCTTCTTCTTTTTTTAAAAATATAAGCATTGAGGTGATAAATTTTCCTCTCATCACTGAATTTTCTGTGCCCAATAGGTTTTGTTATGTGATGCTCTTATTTTCACATTTTCATTCATCTCAAGATATTTACTGAATTCTCCTTTAATTTCTTCTTTAATTCACTTATTATTTAAGAGTGGGTTGTTTAATCTCCTTGTATTTATGAACTTACATTTTTCCATCCATTATTGATTTTTAGCTTCATTCCGTTATGATCAGAGTGTTTCATGTTATTTCAATCTTCTTAAATTTATTGAGACTTGTCTTGTTACCCAGCATATGGTCTATCTTGGAGAAGGATCCATGAGCATTTGAAAGGAATGTGTATCCTGCTGTTTTAGTGTACAATGCTCTGTTAGGTCTAGTTCATTTATTATATTATTCAAGTTCTCTTGAATAATATGATGAATTTTCTGTCCATATGTTCTATCCAATAATGAGAATGGTGCATTGAAGTCCCCAACTATTATTGTAGAGACATCTATTTATCTCTTCAGTATTGCCAGTGTGTGCCTCATGTATCTTGGGGAACTCAGATTATGTGCACAAATATTTAGTATAGTTATTTCTTCTTGGTGAATCACCCCTTTTAATATATAATGACCTACTTCTTCCCTTATAAAATGTTTGCATTTAAAATCTATTTCATCCAATATTAGTATCACTACTCCAGGTCTTTTTTGGTGATTATTTGCATGGAATATATTTTTCCAACCTTGCACTTTTAACCGGGTAGTGTCCTTACATCTGAGTTGAGTCTCTTGTAGACAACAAATAGATGGCTCATTTTTTAAAATTGATTCTATCAGTCTATGTCTTTTGATTGTGTAGTTCAAGCCATTTAATTATTACTGTAAAGGTATTATGTACATCCTCCATTTTGTCCTTTGGCTTTCTGTTGTCATATTTTTGCATGTCTTTTTAGCCTTTAATTTATCCTTCTTAATAATCTTCATTTCTACACTTTTCCAAGTCTCTTGCCCTTGTTTTTTTCCTTTTACGCTGCAGCACTCCCTTTAGTATGTCTTGTAATTATGGTCTTTTCATAACATATTCTATCAGTCTTTGTCTGTGAAGGCTGAACTCACTCTCATTTTTGAAAGATGGTTTTTCCAGATACAGAAAACTTGACTGACAGTTTTTCTTTTTCAATACCTTAAATAAGCTACACTACTTTCTTCTCATCTCCATGGTTTCTGATGAAAGGTCAGCACTTAATCTTATCAAGTTTCCCTTGTCTCTTGATGCTCTTAGAATCCTCACTTTATCTCTGACATATATCATTCTGAATAGTAGGTATCTTCTGGTATGTCTATCTGGATTTATTCAGTTTGGAGTGCAATGTCCTTCAATACTGATGTTTATAACTTTCATAAGGGTTGGGAAGTTTTCAGTCATTTCTTCCTCTATATGCTTTCTACCCCTTTTTCATTCTTTCCATTCTTTCTTTCTGGGATACTGATAATGCACATGTTTGTGCATTTCGCATTGTCATTCAATTCCTTGAGACTCTGTTTCATTTTTTTATTCTCTTTCTTTCTTCCTATATTTTCCAATTCAGATGTTCTCTCTTCAAAATTACTAACTGTCTTTGAGCAATTCAAATCTGTCCTTATGTTCCTCTAATGTAATTTTTGAGGTAGCAGGGGCTGGGGATTGCCTGCGACCTCACATGTGGGAAGCCAGTGATCAACCACTGAGACATATTGGCTCCCCTTGGGATTTTTCATTTGTTTTTGCTTGTTTTTTTTTTTTTTTTTTTCTCATTTGGCACCAGGAACCAAACCAGGGACCTCCCATGTGGGAGGCAGTTTGCTCAGTCACTTGAGCCACATCTGCTAACTCTAATGTATTTTTTTTATCTCATCCATCATGTCTTTCATTCCCATAAGGTATTTTACTTTTCTTTGCAGGCTTTCAAATTGTTCTTTATCCTCACTCAGTGTCTTTTTAATATCCTTTATCTCTTTATTCATATTTTCTTTCAATTCTTTGAATTGATTTAGGAGAGTTTTGTGATTATCACTGATTAATTGTCTTAAATCCTGTATCTCTTCAGGATATTTGGTTTGTAGCTCTGGCAGGGCCATCTCTTCCTGTTTCTTAGTATGGCTTGTAATTTTTTACTGATGTCTAGGTATCTGAATGTGTTGGTGAATTTACTCTGATAGCCAAGTTCTCTCTCTTGCCTATGGTATTTTTTCACAGCTCTTCTTTGATATTTGGTTCAATTTATTCTAAGTCTTCAAGATTACCCAGCTTAAGTTATCAAAATCAGCCTGGGGTCTCATTAATGGGGCACAGATTTTCTCCAAGGAGGAGGGTTCAGAGAGAACCAAAAGCAGTTTTTATCCATGCAATTTCTGTACTGGCCAGAAGATGGTGCTTGTCAGCAAACTTTTCCAAGGAGTTTTTTCACTCTCTGCTTTCCTATGTTTTTGTCTGACCAGAGCCAAGATTCAAAGTGGGTTATGCTGGTGGAATTCACTGATGAAACCCCCCTGGACTCCCCCTCCCTTTTCCCTTGTAGCAGTTGACAGGGAGGAAGATGTCTGTTCCCCTCTCCATCAGCTGCAGTGAGTCACCAGTTTTACACCAGCTTAATATCTTGGGGATACCAGAGCGGAGCAGTGTTTGGTAACTCACATTTGTTGTTTTGGGTTGTGTCTCTGTCTCTTACCCTCCTGGGAGTTGTGTAGCACTGTCCTGGCCTACTGACCACCAGAGCAGATCCCTCAGACAGGTTTTGGCTCTTTCTCCTTTGTTTTTGTGAGACAGTTGAGTCCTGCCTGCCTACTATGAAGCTATCTTCTCAAAATCATTACTTTTATATATTCTCCAAATTTCTGCAAGTTATGTTTATCACATTTATTCATCAATCACTCAATCATGAAGTATTATCTAGCTAGGTCTTCTCTGAGTTTTTTTTTTTTTTTTTTTTTCTTTCACCATATTATCACATATTTTATTACCAATTGGAGTATATTTTTCCATTCTGCTGTGCACAGTCTTTGTTTCGAGTTCCATTTAACCCTGCAGAACCTCCACTCTATATTTCATGATTCCCCATTTTTGGCTCCTGAATTCAAGACTGAGCTTTGAGGAACAAGTCCATTTTCTCCACCACTTCATTTAAAGAACCAAGTTTGTTATACTCTGCTATTACAGAGCACATTGTTACCTTATAAAGATTGAGGGAATGAATGCATATACAGTTAATTGTTCAGTTTAAACAAACATATTTCCAAAAGCATTGAAGAAGTTTAAAGATTTATAATTATATTATCACAATGTCACATAGATCAAGTGTTGGCCATACAATCCCAATATTCAAATGATAATTATTGCATTTGGCTACATTGAAATTGTAATTTATTTATTTATTTATTTTTTATTGTAGAAAGATACCATTCTTTCCCAGCACTGCTGGCAGTATGATCGCACAATGATATTACATTTGTTTCTTTTATCATAGCTGATGGGCTCAGATCATCTTCATTCTTTCCTGCATTCCATTCTATGGTGTGCAATCAGGTGTATCTTAAAATTTTAAACTCTGAGTGCACATTTGAAATTGAATATTTTAATGATGCTTCAAGGGAGAAACAAAGATAATATACAATATTTCAAAAAATGGGTTATTATCAGGAAGATGTGAGAAAATCAAATAGCATACTGTATTTCCTTAATTCATAAATACAGTTTTATTGCCATGATTTCCAGTAATATTGGTAATTGTTGAAACCCTATTAAATATTTGAAATATTTTGATACATATTTACACACTGTTCATAATGATATGATGGGGTTTGCCTCCTTCCTTATGTTAAAATAATAATAAAAGTGAAATAATGTATTTATAGAGAGAAATTTTATATGCATTTTCAGATATTATGCAACTTAATCATGGTCAATACTCATCAGAGGGCAGCAGTCTTAGTCCTGTGGGGCAAAGAGAACTTAAACCCTGAAGCTCAACTTAGAATTTTTCTCTTCCCAAGTGAGTCTTGGGAAATCTCTGATTTTGACTTCAACTCTATTGTAGGTTGGTGAAACATTATCCAACTGGACATACCTTGGGGTGGTGTTCAGCATGGCCCTGGACTGAAGGACATTAGGACTGGCTTAGAACCATTGTGGGTAGACCTGTCACATCATTGTCTCATTTATAAATTTGAAAGATGTAGGAAGAGAACTTGTATTCATTATATACTGTATCCAGCTCCTTTCTGGTCCACTGTGGACATGCCTGAGCCAGTGGAGCTCTTTCCTTTGGGAATTTCTGGATGACAACACATGTGATGTCTCCAAGAGTAGACAAATTCCTGATTTCCGGGTGATATCACTGCTTCTACCTCTTACACCAGGTATTTCTTGAACTGCAATGACCACCAGCTTTCCAGTTTAAGGCAGGAGTTACATCAATGTGGAGGCTAGGGTCTCAGTTTTTAGGTCCCCATAATATGCCTTGATGTTACTAATAGCACTAATTACAGAGCGTTCCATGGCCAAGGAAATATATTCAAGGCCACCTGCTGAACCAAGACCTCATCCAGTGAACTTATTGTCTACCCTACATCATCTCATATACACTGTTTGGTGACTGTTCTTTCCTAAGACTATACTTGATGCTCTTCTACCATCAACCCTCTTTTTCCTGTGATTTTTTGAAGATATTTCCAAAAGTAACAATCTTCATATAACACTTTATTCCAATTACTGCCCATCTTCCTCCATGCTTAAGAAGGAAGTAATAGATTTCATTTACTCATTGCCCTTCAATGCAACACCAAAACAATTATCCTACTCTTCATCTAGGCTTATTGTAAGTGCAGGGAACTGGACTTTGATGCCTCATAAGGTGGAGGGAACAAACTGAGATACCTGGATCCTGCTGTTAGAAGACTCAGGCTTTCCCAATTCCTCTTCCTTCCCATTAAGGTCACAGGGCTCTACATGAAGGTGGGTGGGGACTATTTTCTTGGCATTCTCAGAAATGTGACTTAAGTTGAGGGAAACAATTTCAGAGATGGTAACTGGAAGTTTTATTAACAATTTCAGGCAAATGCAGGAATAGAGATCAAAATCCAAAAATTTACCCAGAGCCTGAATCTGCCAACTCAGAACCTGATTCACCTCAATCAGAACCCAGCTCGCCTTATTAAGAGATATGGTCACTTCTCCCAGAATTGAGCTTGCTTCACTCAGAGCCCAAATAACCTCACTCACAGCCAGGTTTACCACAACAGAGCCCAGTTCTACCCATAGAGAACTGGGATCATGTCACTCAAAGCTGGGCTTGCCTCATCTAGAGTCCAGTTCAACTCACCCACAGCCCAATCATGCCAGTAATTGATGGACAATGCCTTACCCTGTACCTTACTTACATCACCCATGAACCAACTCACCTCTCTTCCAGGCTCCCCTCACTAGAGCCCAGCTTACCTCACCCAGAACCTGGATCCTTTTACTCAAAGCTGGGCTATCCTCATCTAGAGCCTAAATCATCTCACCCAGATCTTTGATCACCTCAGGCAAAGCCAGACTCTCCTTGCCCAGTATTGTTTCCCCAACAGAGCCTATTTACCACACACAGACTCAGACTCAAACCACTCAGGGTCTGGCTCACCACACCCAGAGCCTGGCTCACCTCATTCAAATGTTGGATCATTTTACTCATCAGCTGGCTTTCCTCACTCAGAGCCCAAATCACCTTACTCAAAGTAAGGCTTGCTTCTCCTCAGCACTGCTCAACTCATACAGAACCTTTCTCAGCTCACCCACATCCCAGATCACCTCACTTACAGGTGAACTTGTCTCACCCAAAGTGCAATTCAACTCACCCAGAGCCCAGGTAATCTCAGCCAAACCTAGATTCACCTCTTCCATAGCCTGATTCATAACATTCAAAGCCATACTCCCCTTACAGACTCATTCATCTCACAGACTCACTTGCCTTGCTGAACTTACACAGAGCCTTAGATCATTTCACTCAAAGCCCAGCTCTCCTCACCCAGCCTCTGGTTCAACTCACTAAAAACCCAGGTCACTTCAACCACAGTCACTCTTAACTTACCCAGAGCCCAGAATACTCCTCTCCTGGATTCACTTTACCCAGAGCTTAGTTACCTCAATAAGACCCACTTACTTCACTTAGAGGCCAGCTAACATCACCCAGAGCACATCTTACTTCACCTAAAGCTAAGATCACTTCTCCAAGATCCCAGCTCCCATCACCCAGAGCCTTCATCACCTTACTCAGAGCTGGATATGCTTCACAAAGAGCCCAGTTTACATCATTCAGACACTGGGTCACCTCATCCACACCCCAGATCACCTCACTCAAAACAGCACTCACCTCACACAGAGGACATCTCACCACATGTAGTGCCAAATCTGACACATATAAAGCCTGGATCACTCACACAGAGCATGTTTCACCAAACTCAAGGCAGAGTCTCCTCTACCTGAGCCTGTATCACCTGACTCAGAACACAACTTACATCAGTCAGAACCTGACTCACCTCATGCAGAGCCTGAATTACCTCATGCAGAGCTAGCTCACCTCACACAGAGCCCACCTCAAATCACCTCATGCCTGGATAACCTCCCCATGAGCCCAGCTTCCTTTGCCCAGAGTCCAGATTATATTACTCAAAGCCAGAAGTGCCTCAGCTAGTACTAGGCTCACTGCCCTCAGACCCTGTGTCACCTGACTCACAGTCCAGATCACATCACAATAAAATGTATTCATCTCAATAAAGCACACCTCATGTCATTCAGGTCCTATCTTGCCTATCAGCACCCAGTTCGCTCAACCACAGCCCAGATCACATCACTAAAAGGTGGAATTTCCTTAACCAGGGCTTGAATAACCACATTAAGTGTCTAGTGCATATCACTCAGAGTAGACCTAAACTAAAGCTAAACTGAGACAAAGTTTCCTGTCCCATTGACTTCTGGGAAATTTCTGATTTGTGATCTCAACACCATGGGAAACCACGGGCAATTGACCAGCTGGGCAACCCTTAGGGTGCTCAGATATATGGTACTGGACTGAAGGGACATGAGGCTGGCACAGGGACATCATGACTAAGTCTGTCCCATCCTTGTCTCATTTATCAATCTGAATAAGGAGAAGGAAAATTTATGTACTCATTATATACTGATGTACCAACTCCATCTTGGAGATTCCAGACCCTTATGGAGCTTCCTTTACCAAGACATCATTGCTGACAACCCATTTCCTGTCTCCTAAAACAGACTGCTGTTTCTTGAATTCTGGGTGACATCACTGTTTTTACCTCACTATCCCAGGTATATCTTAGATCTGCAATTATCTCTAACTTCCCAGAATATTTCAATTGTTAAATGAACATTGGGACCACAGTCTAACCTTTTAGGTGTCCATTACAGGTATTGATGTCCTGAGAAAACTGGAAAACTTTGAAGTTAAGAAAATTATTCTGAGGGGAAGCACTATTCTCTTGGCAATATTCTGAGCCTGCACACCTTACATGGGAAGTCTTTCCAGTCCTGAATCATCTCACTCACATGGCTCAGTGTTTCATTTTCCACACACCAATACCCCAAGCTCCTCAACCATCAGAAGCTTTATTTGCACTTTCTGGAAGCCATTCCAATGATTTTAAATCTTCAAATATTCTTCACCACTATGCTCACTTTCTTTTCTAACTCCACAAAATAATGATCTCCTTTCCCATACCCCATAAGCAATTAGAAGAGTTCATTTCCTCATTGATTCTTGATGCTGAATAAAAATAATTATTCAACAACGTCATAGAACCTAGTGTCTGTTTCTGGACTCTCCAATGCAGTATGATTTCTCGGATTTTACTTTTATCTCACCACTTCTCTCTCAGTTTTCCTTGCTGATGAGATGATTCATAAATTGGCTCTTATTTTTCTCCAGACAAAATCTCTCCTCAGGATGCAGGAGTGAGCTGGTCTGCAGGGGGTGCTCATGATCACCAGGGGCAAGCAGAGGCCAACACCAGGGGCAGTTAGGGCATAAGAAAGGACAGGGAGGAGTTTCCTGGCCTTGCCCAGGGTTCCCTCTTCTTGCTTCATGACAAAAGAAGAGCCATTGCATCCTTTTTAAGCAGTGCTATGATATTTCAAGAAAAGCACAGTGTTTTAAAATGTACCTTCTTCTGGAAATTGGCTGAAAGTATAAATAAAAGTTACTTACATAGTGAAGTTAATTCTTTGAAGTTAAATCAATGTTCTGGGAATGCCCATGAAAAATAGACCTTTCCCACCATCAGATACAGCTTGAGTCCCAAGATGGAAGGAGGAGGAAGAGGGAAACCCTTGAAGAACCTCACAGGCCAAATCCAGGGGGCTTCAGTTTACCTTTGTCCTTTGTGGCAAAAGGACCAGTTCCCTGAGCTTATTTTAAAATCCTTATAAATTATGATGATATTACATGGGATGTTATAGTTATGTCACACACACATAGGTTTACAATGTATATATTAGGAAAGGTATGTTAGATAAAAATAGCAGGCCCACGTTGTTTAATTTTCACTTTCCAATGTGAAATCATTTGCATTTCATTGTCTTTCTTTTATTTCAATTTTTATGGATGTATTTATCAATCTTTTATTTGTGTGTTCTTTTACCTTGAAGTTGTCAAGTATTTTCATATAAATAAAATGTCATATATGTTTCCCTGAATAAGGTGGGGTCACTAGGAAGTAATTCACACAACTAAACGTATTTCACCACCACCTGCTGTTCCAACTCTTTTTCCCAGTTCCAAATGACAGGTGTGAAACTATAAGAGAGGGCAACTAATAATGTCCTGTAGAAATTATTTACTTTTCTCTATTTCCACTGAATTTCTGGTTATATGATCCATTCATCTCCAATTTATTCACTAATATATTCACTCATCTAACATGCATTTATTCACTTTCTTCTATATGCCATGAACATTTCCTCATGGTTAGAGAAAAATAAATCTTGTGCACAGGAAGATCTTTGAACATGGGAAAGACAGAATATGAAGACACAAAATTTGTGAGTTTTGCCACAAAACCTTGCTCTCAGACCTGTGGTAAGTGAAAACAAATGCTCCATGAAAAGCAAGCAGGACTGCCCAGTGAGAGGGATGCTGTAAGCCTTCACATCTTTACACAGAAATGTGCCCTCCATATGCAAACCACACCCTCATCTCCTGGGAAACAGCAGAGCCTGTCTGTTACTCAGTGAGGTTCCAAATCTTTTTGAACAGATTTCTCTGCCATTCATGGGATTTACTCAGAAGAACATGAAATCCTTTTGTCTCTTCCTCCTCTTGGTGGCAGTTCTCAGCTGTGAGTATTTCCCAGGTTAAAGGAATATTGGGATGGGGATGGGGTCTATGAAATCAGCGGCTCATCAACATTTCCTGTTTCCAGATGTCCTGTCCCAGGTGCAGCTGCAGGAAGCAGGGCCAGGGCAGCTGAAGTCCTCACACATCCTTTCCTTCTCTTGCCCAGTCTCTGTGTTCTCCATCACAATCAGCAATTCCCACTGGAGTTGGATTCTTCAGCCCCAGGAGGGAGCTACAGAGGATGAGGTGCATTGAAGCTGGTGCTGGCACAATATATAACCCATCCCTCTATGGCTGAATTTCTAACATCAAGGACACATTCAAGAAGCAGTCCTCTCTGAAGTTGAGCTCTGAGACTGATGGGGACATGGCCTCACATGCATTACTGTGGGAGAAACACTGTGAGGGGAAGCCACTGTGACCCCAGACACAAACCTCCCTTTTGGGGAAAGCAGGAAAAGGCTAGACTTCAAGGTATGTTCAGGATGCACTGAGCCAGGGGACCACCCCCATGGGTTTGGGATAAAGGGCTAGGGAAGTTTGAGGACAGTGTTCCTGTCAAGCTCTGATATTTTCCTTCCTTGAGCAGGCAACATCTACCTAAGATCTTTCAAAACCTTCCAAATTTATATGGCCAACCTTATCTGAATTTCAATCACAATGCAGAATTTCTCAAATCAGATATTAATTATTTTTTTAACTTTTACCGGGAGGTCCAGGGGATCAAACCAGATCCCTCTATATGGGAGATGGATACCCAACCATTTGAGCCACATCCACCTCCCCAGATATTAATTGTTTGACTTTATTTTTATTTTCTTAATTTTCCATTTCCTGATGGGTACAGGAAAAAGAAGTGGTATAGTTTGATATTAGATATTAGGTTTGCTGTAGGTTTTTTGTAGATGGTCTTTGTCTATTTTATTTTTTCAGATTATAAATTGCAGTATCTATTTTTTAATTTTTAAATATTTAATAAATATAGTATTTATTTTTAAAAGATACTTAGGGTACATAAAATGCTACATAAAAATAAGGGATTTCCATATGCCCCACTCCCCACACCTCCCACTTTGCCCCACATTAACAACTTTTTTCATTAGTGTAGTACATTCATTGCAATTGATGAACAGATTTTGGAGAATTGCCACTAAGCATGGACTATACTTTATATTGTAGTTTACACTCTCTCCCACTCAATTCTGTAGGTTATGGTAGGATATATAATGGCTTGTATCTGTCATTGCAATATCATTCAGGACAATTCCAAGTCCTGAAAATGCCCCCATATATATACCTCTTTTTCCCTCTCCCTGCCATCAGCACCTCCAGTGGCCACTGTCTCCAAATCCATGATATGATTTTTTCCATTGCTAGAATCACAATAAGTCTATAGTAGAATACCAGCAGGTCCACTCTAGTCCATATTTTATTCCCCAGTCCTGAAGATTTTGGGATGGTGATGCCACTCCACCTCTAATTGAGAGGGTACTTTGATCTCATATGGTTGATGGATGCAACTCTCTTGCTTGCAGTTTTAGACACTCTAGGTTCCTTAGTGTGTTGGTTGTCCCTCCTCACTTCTTTGTTAGTTGTCCTGGGCAAGTCCAATGAACTGGAGAGTAGGTGTTGCAACTCTGCTGAGGCTCAGGGCCCAGCTGGCATATGGACAGCCCAGAGATTCAAGTCTCTTGGACATACACCTACCCACCCCAGCACCAACTATAGGTTCAAATAAAAGGGACAGAAGAGACATGTGTAGAGTTTTCTGACTTTTTATTAGCAGCCTAGACTGGCTGATAGTTGTGAAATGATATCTCATTGTAGTTTTGTTTGTCATTTCCCTAATCGCTAGTGATGTTGAACATTTTTTCAAGTGTTTCTTTGCCATTTGTATTTCTTCTTTGGACAACTGTCTTTTCATATCTTTTGCCCTTTTATGAATCAGGTAGTTTATCTTTATATTGTTGAGTTTGTATGATCACTTTGTATATCATGGATATTAACCCCTTATCGAATATGTCATTGGAAAATATTTTCTCCCATTGAGTTGGCTTCCTTTTCACCTTTTGACAAAGTCCTTTGAGGTGCAAAAGTGTTTAATTTTGAGAAGGTCCCATTTGTCTATTTTTTTCTTTTGTTGCTTGACTTTGGGTGTAAGGTTTAAGAAACTAAGGTTTACCACAAAATCTTGAAGACGTTTCCCTACGTTTTCTTCTAGGAGTTTTATAGTTGTTGCTTTTATATTTAAGTTCTTGATCTATTTTGAAATAATTTTTGTATATGGTGTTTGATAAGGGTCCCTTTTCTTTCTTTTGAATATGGATATCCAGTTCTCCCAGCACATTTTGTTGAATAAACTGTTATGGCCCAGCTGGGAGGGTTTGACAGCCTTGACAAAACTCACTTCATTGTAGATGTGAGGATATATTTCTGAGTTCTCAATTTGATTTTATTGGTCAATATGTCTGTTTTCATGAGAGCACCATTCTGCTTTTACCACTGTAGCTCATTTATGTGCTTTGAAGTCTGGAAGTGAGAGTTCTCAAACTTCGTTCTTTGTTAAAGAACTTTTTGGCCATTCGAGCCCCGTAGCCTTCCAAATATATGTGATAATTAGTTTTTCCATTTCTTCAAAAAAGACTTTTGGAATTTTTATTGGGATTGCACTGAATCTATAAGTCAGTTTGGGCAGAATTGACATCTTAACAATATTCAGTCTCCCAGTCCATGACCATGGAATGTCCTTCAATTTATTTAAATCTTCTTCAGTTTATTTCAGCAATATTTTGTAGTTTTCTGAATACAGGTCCTTTGGGTCCTTGGTTAAGTTTATTCCTAAATATTTGATTGTTTTATTTCCTAATGTAAGTGGAATTTTTTTCTGATTTCCTCCTCAGATTGCACATCAGTAGTATATAGAAATGATATTGATTTTTGTGTATTAATCTTGTACGCCACCACATTGTTGAACTGACCTATTAGTTCTAGTAGATTTTTTTGTGGATTTTTTTAGGGGATTCTAGATATAGGGTCATATCATCACAAATAGTGAATGTTTTGCTTCTTCCTTTTCTATTTGGGTGTCTTTTATTTCTTTATCTGGGCTAATTGCTCTAACTAAAACCTCTAGCACAATATTGAATAGAAATATTAACAGTGGGCATCCTTGTCTGGTTCCTGATCTGAGCGGAAAAGCTTTCAGTCTTTCACCATTGAGTACAATGTTAGCTGTAGGTTTTTCATATATGCTTTTTAGTATATTGAGAAAGTTTCCTTCTATTCCTATCTTTTGAAGTATTTTTATCAAGAAAGGGTGCTGAATTTTGCCAAATGCCATTTCTATACCAATCGAGAGGATCATGTTTTTTCTTTTTTCAATTTATCAATGTGGTTTATTTCTCTAATTGTTTTTCTTGTGTTGAACCACTTGTGCATTCCTGAGATAAAACCCACATGATCTTGGTGTATAATTATTTTAATGTGGTTTTGGATTCTGTTTGCAAGTATTCTGTTGAGGATTTCTGCATCTGTATTTTTTCAAGATATTGGTCTGTAATTTTCCTTTGTGTAGTATCTTTATCTTGTTTTGGTATTCTGGTGATGTTGGCGTCATAGAATGAGTTTGATAACATTCTTTCTTGGTCAAGGTTTTGGAAGCGCTTGAGCAAGATTAGTATTAGATCATCTTTGAATGACTGGTAAAATTGAACTTTGAAGGCACCTGGTCCCAGGCTTTTCATCTTGGAAGGTTTTTGATGACTGTTTCAATATCTCCACTTTTGATTTATTTGTTGAAGTCTTCTATTTCTTCTAGGGTCAGAGTAGGTCCAGTGTTCTTAACCTTTTTTGTTCCACTGACCCTTCTGCCAGTCAGGTGAAAGCCACAGATCCCTTACTAAGTCACACTACACTGTGTATTAATTAATAAATATATCACACCCATAGTAACCCGTCCCCACAAGAATAACAATTTTTAAATTTTTTAATTTTTAAAAGATACTTAGATTACATAAATGTTACACAAAAATATAGGGATTCCCATATGCTCCACTCCCCCACACCTCCCACATCCTCCCACATAAATATCCTTCATTAGTGTGGCACATTCATTGTAATTGATGAACACATCTTGGGGCTTTGCCATTAAGCATGGACCATAGTTCACATTGTAGTCCATACTCTCTCCCACACAGTTCTGCATGTTATGTGCTGATATAAAATGGCCTATATCTGTCATGGCAATGTCACTCAGGATGATTCCCAAGTCTCAAAAAACCCCACACATTACAACTCTTTTTCCCTCTCCCTGCCCCCAGAGCCTCCAGTGGCCACTGGCTCCACATCAATTTTGTAATTTCTTCCAGTGTTAGAATCACAATATATCTATAGTAGAATACCAGTAAGTCCACTCTAGTCCATAGCTCTTCCCCAACCCTGAGGAGTCTGGGATGGTGATGTCCACTCCACCTCCAATTGAGAGGGGGCTTATATCCCACAGGGAAGATGGATGGGACTATCCTGCCTGCAGATGCAGACTCTCTCCATTCCCTGGGACAGCTGTTGTCTACCATCATCTCCCCACCAGTGTCCAGGGTGAATCCAATGAGCTATACAGTAGGTTTTGCAGCTACACCAAGGTTCTGGGTCCAGCTGGCACATGGACAGCCCAAAGACCCAAGTCTCTGGATGTACACCTACAAATGTACAGGGCCAAATATAAGTTTAAATAGAAGGGACAGATGAGCCATGTGCAGGGAAGACATAATTGAGTCCAATTCTGTCACCCTCAGAAGCACAAACTCTAAAGTAGGGCCCACTGACAAGACATGAAACTCTAGAGCTATCCATCTTGACAATAGGACCTGTGTGTCTACAGAGCCCTCAGGAGACCCGTTATTCTGAGTGGTATCCATTTTGGAAGTCTATGAGATCCTGCTGAGATGTGCATAAGTGTTACCTCTGGGATGACCTCCTGACTCACTTTGAAGTCTCTTAGCCATATAAACTCATTTGTCTTTACTGTTTCCCCTTTTATTTGAGGACTTTTTCCAGTTGCATTGCTAGTTGGTGCTTGGTAGCAATCCCTCAGTGACAGGGAGGCTCATCCTTAGGAGTAATGTCCCATGCTGGGAGAAAGGTAACGCATTCATATGCTGAGACTGGCTTAGAGAGAGGCCACATTTGAACAACAAGGAGGCTCTCAGGAGGCAACTCTTAGGCATCCCATAACAATAGTGTGGCAGTTTGATGTAATTATGAATTCCAAAAATATAATTGAATCATGCTTGTAAACTGATCTGTTAATCTGGGTATGATTAGGTTAGGATTAGGGCATTGAGCCCCACCCCTTGGTGGGTGGGGAATTGAATATAAAAGGCAAGGCAAAGGAAAGTTGAAGCAGTCTTTTAAGGAGCAGTTTTGATGTCGGAAAGAAGGCCCCAGGAGAAGAGAAGCAAGCTGTTCTCCTGATCGTCTACAGCTAACCTTATAGAGGAAACAGGAGCTAAACCCTGAGAGAAATGCAGCCCCGGGAAGAGAAGAACCCCAGAAGCCTGAACCCTGGCAAACGCTGGCAGCTGTCTTGCTCTAACACGTGACAATGAGCTGTGGTGAGAGAAAAAACAACGCTTTATGGCCTGGTATCTGTGAACTTCTACCCCAAATAAATACCCTTTATAAGAACCAACCCATTTTTGGTATTTCACATTAGCACCCCATTGGCTAACTAATACAAATAGGCTAAGTTTCAATTTGAAGAGCAAAGACTCATAAGGCTAGTCATCAATATCAAGGGCCCATCAATGGATCATCCTCTTTCACCAGTCACTGCCCTTGCACTTGGGGGACTGTTGCTGCTCCTTTAGAGAATGTGGCAGAGCTCTCCAGGATGGGAATTCAGTATTCTCTCATTTGTTGTGTGAGTCTCCACCCACTGTGACAATGCCTGGTGAACAGTTGAACATTTTTATATACCTTATATGTATGCTCAGGTGAACTTCTTCCCATGCATCCCCCATCCCTGACACCCCACACAAATGATCCTCCCCAACCCCAGTTGTAACCCTTCTGTGATTCAAAACTTCTTCAAAGGTGAAGCTATTACAGTAGCTGAATAAAATTTATAGGAAAATGAAATAATAATAAGTTTAAATATAAGAGATAAAATACATAAAAATTTTAAAAAACTAAAAAGATAAAATTAAAATATTGGGATATCAAAAAAATATTTTAAAAGTTATTTTTCACATTTTGCCTTTCATCACTGCACTACCTTGTGTCCTGTCTGTACCCTGGCACCTTCTCCCACTCATTCCCCAGTGTCTCACTATTTTTCATTTTGTTTGCAAAGAAGATTTAGATCACAGCAAAGTCACACATAGAATACAGAAGACTCTTAAATACCCAACATCTCCCCCCTTTCCTCCTACCCCATATTAATACCTATTTAAATGTGGATGGTAGCTTTGTTATAACTGATACACAAATAGTGAAACATAGCTTCTAAACATGGCCAAAGGTTTACATTGTGGTTTATATTTTAGACCGTACACTTTTATAAATTTTGATGGTATTTACCATGTCGTGTGTCCATCATTGTGAGGTCATGCAGAACATTTCCACTGATCACTAAATACCCGCTGTTCTATCTATTCTATTCCTCCCTCCCCATTCCATGGGGGCCCATGGCAACACCCTGGCTTGACTCATTGAATGACAAGATTCATAGATACATGCAACAAGACTGAGGTCTTGACACACTTGTTTGTCCTCCCATATTAGGAACTGCCCTTGCTCTCAAAGGACTCCGGCCTGTCTATTTCTGAACAAATCATTCCTGTGGAGGATAGGAGTCCAACACCTTCCCGCTCATTATGTGGGTTTCCACCCACTGATATAACACATTATGACAGAATGATCACTCACGCCTTCCCTAGAAGCCTGCTCCAGGTGCACCCTGTCCTGAATGCACCCCCCATCCAATGCCCTAAGCAAATAACCCTTCCTTATCATATTGCCATAAGAGAATTCCCAATATTGTACTCTCAACAACATACCCACAAATCCCCAGTATTCACCTGGTATCTCTCCCAAACCTCCCCCCAGTACCCTGAACCTTCCCAATTACCCACCTGTCAACTCTGCACCACCCAACCCCATAATATCACTACCCCCTGTCCTATCCCTTCAATGCGCAATTACACTCTCTCACCTTAACATAGATTATGTCCGTATGGGTGATGGCTCAAAACCTTCTCCTCTCTTTCTATTTCTTGTAAACCTATCTTCCAGGCAAAAGCTCTCTGAGACTGCTCAGTTTCCTTAATTCATATCAGTGAGGTCATGTACTGTTCATCCTTCAATGCCTGGCTTGCTTTACTCAACATAAGATCCTCAAGATTCTCAAGATTCATCCATGTTATCCCATGTGTCAGCACTTTATTCCTTCTTACAGCTGAGTAATATTCCATTGTATGTATCAACCACATTTTGTGTATCCATTCATCTGTTGATGGGCACCTGGGATGATTCCAACTTTTGGCAATACTGAATAATGCCGCTATGAACATTGGTGTGCATATATATGTTCATGTCTTTGCTTTCAATTCTTCTAGGTATATACACAGCAGTGGAATTGCTGGATCATATGGAAATTCTATGGTTAATTTTTTGAGGAACTGCCAAACTGTCCTTTTCAATGGCTGGACCATTCTACATGACCACCAGCAGTGGATGAGGCTTCCCATTCATCCACATCCACTCCCACACTTATAGTCTGCTGTTTTTTTAATAGCCGCCATTCTAATGGGTGTAAGATGGAATTTCATTGTAGTTTTGATTTTTATTTCCTTAATAGCTAGTGATGTTGAGCATCTTTTCATGTGCTTTTTAGCCATTTGTATTTCTTCCTTGGAGAAGTGTCTTTTCAGGTCACTTGCCCATTTTTTAAATGGGTTGTTTGTCTTTTTAATTTCGAGGTGTGGGATTTCTTTATATATGCAGGATATTAGGTTCCTATCACATTTATGGTTGCCAAATATATTCTCCCATTGGCTAGGCTGCCTTTCTACTTTCTTGATAATGTCCTTTGAGGTGCAGAAGTTTTAATTTTGAGGAGATCCAATTTATCTATATTTTCTTTTGCTGCTTTTGCTTTCAGTGTGAAGGTCATGAAACCGTTTCCTATTACAAGGTCCTGTAGATGCTTCCCTACATTATCTTCCAAGGTCTTTATGTCCTTTGTTCTTACATTTAGATCTTTGATCCATCTTGAGTTGACTATTGTATAAGTTGTGAGAGGGTGTTCCTCTCTCATTCTTTTGGATATGGATATCCAGTTCTCCAAGCACCATTTGTTGAAGAGGCCATTCTCTCCCAGTTGAGTGGGCTTGGTGGCCTTGTTGAATATCAGGTGACTGTATATGTGAGGATATATATCAGAACTCTCAATTCAGTTCCATTAGTCAGGATGTCTATGCTTGTGATAACACCATGCAGTTTTGACTGCTATAGCTTTGTAGTAAGTTTTAAAGTCAGGTAGTGTGATACCTCCAATTTCATTTTTCTTTTTCAATATGTCCTTGGTGATTCGGGGCCTCTTACCCTTCCAAATAAATTTTGTAGTTAGTTTTTCCAATTCATTAAAAAATGCTGTGTTGATTTTTATTGGATTGCATTAAATCTCTAGATTAGTTTGGGTAGGATAGACATCTTAATGATGTTTAGTCTTCCTGTCCATGAACAGGGAATATTCTTCCATTTATTTAAGTCTTCTTTGATTTCCTTTAACAGTGTTGTGTAGTTTACTGTATATAAGTCCTTTACATCTTTAGTTAAATTTATTTCTAGGTATTTGATTCTTTGTTACTATTGCAAATGGTATTTTTTTCTTGATTTCCTCCTCAGATTGCTCATTATTGGTGTACAGAAATGCTACTGATTTTTGAGCATTCATCTTAGAGCCTGCAACTTTACTGAACTCATTTATAAGTTCTAGAAGCTTTTTTGTAGATTTCTCAGGGCTTTCTCTGTATAGAATCGTGTCATCTGCAAATAGTGAAATTTTTACTTCTTCCTTTCCAATTTGGATGCCTTGTATATCTTTTCCTTGCCTCAGTGCTCAAGCAAGAACTTCTATAACAATGTTAGGTAGGAGTAGTGATAGTGGGCATCCTCGTCGTCTTCTCAGTCTTAGAGGGAAAACTTTTGGGATTTCACCATTGAAGATGATGTTAGCTCTGGGTTTTATATATATACCCTTTATCATGTTCAAAAAGTTTCCTTCTATTCCTAACTTTTGCAATGTTTTTATCAGGAAAGGATGCTGTATTTTGTTGAATGCTTTTTCTGCATCTATAGAGATGATCATGTGATTTTTTTCTTTCAATCTGTTCATGTGGTGTATTACATTGATTGATTTTCTTATGTTGAACAATCCTTGCATACCCGAGATGAAACCCACTTTGTCATGGTGTATAATCCATTTGATATGTTGATGAATATGATTAGCAAGTATTTTGTTGAGGATTTTAGCATCTAGGTTCATTAGAGAGAATGGTCTGTAATTTTCCTTTCTTGTGGCATCTTTATTTGGCTCTGGTATTAAGGTAATGTTAGCTTTATAGAATGAGTTAGGCAATGTTTCTTCTACTATTTTTTGGAAGAACTTAAGCAGAATTGGTGTTAACTCTTTCCGGAATGTTTGATAGAATTCACCTGTTAAACCTCTGGTCCTGGGCTCTTCTTAGTTGGAAGGTTTTTGATGACTGAGCCTATCTATTTATTTATGATTGGAATGTTGATTTCATCAGTTTCTTCTTTTGTCAATGTAGGTTGCTTGTGAGTTTATAGGAATTTGTCTATTTCCTCTAAATTATCATTCTTTTGGCATATAATTTTTCAAAGTATCCTCTTATGATACTCATTATTTCTGTGAGGTCAGTGGTGATATCCCCTTCCTCTTTTCTTCTTTTGTGTATTTACATCTGCTCTCTCTTTTTCTTTGTTAGTCTGGGTAATGGTTTGCCAATTTTATTGATCTTCTCAAAGAACCAGATTTTGGTTTTGTTTATTTTTTCTAGTGTTTTCTTATTTTCTATTTCATTTAGTTCTGCTCTAATCTTTGTTATTTCCTTCTTTCTACATCCTTTGGGGTTAGTTTGTTGTTGTTATTCCAATTCCTCCAGGTGTGCAGTTAGGTCTTCAATTTTAGCTCTTTCTTCTTTTTTGATATATGCATTTATGGCTATGAATTCCCTTTCAGTACAGCTTTTGCTGTATCCCATAGGTTTTGATATGTTTGTGTTGCCATTTTCATTTGTTCATGGTAGTTACTGATTTCTTTAGAGATTTCCTCCTTGTCTTACTGTTTGTCTAAGAATGTGTTGTTTAACTTCCATATCTTTGTTTCTAATCTGGTTCTTTGGCCCCTACTGATTTCAAGTTCCTTTCCATTGTGGTCAGAGAAATTCTTTGTATAATCGCAATCTTTCTGAATTCTTTGAGAGTTGGTCTGTGGCCTAGCATGTGGTCTATCGTGGAGTATGATCCATGTACACTCGAGAAGAATGTATGTCCCACTGTATTTTGGGTGTAGTGTTCTGTATATGTCTCTTAGGTCCAGATCCTCTAATGTATTATTCGGAATCTTTATTTCTTTACTGATTCTCTGTCAAGATGTTCTGTATAATGGTGTATTAAAGCCCCCCACTATAATTGTAAAGGCATCTATTTCTCTACTTAGTCTTTCCAGTGTTTGCCTCAGTATTTTGAGGCTCCCTAATTAGGTGCATAAATGTTTATGATTGTTCTTTCTTCTTGAAAGATTACCCCTTTTACTAATATATAGTGTCTGTCTTTGTCTCTTACAATAGTTTTGCATTTAAAGTCTATTTTGTCCAATATTAGTATATTATACTCTACCCTTTTTTTGGTTATTGTTTGCTTGTAAAATTGTTTTCCAACCATTCACTTTCAGCTTCATCAAATCCCTGGGTCTAAGGTGGGTTTCTTGTAAACAACATATAGATGGGTCATATTTCCTTATCCATTCTGCCAATCTGTGTCTCTTGACTGGTGAGTTTAATCCATTAACATTAAGTGTTATTACTCTAAAGGAATTTCTAACATCAGCCATATTTTCTTTGGATTTATGTATGCCATGTGTTGTTTTTATTTCTCTTTTTGTCTTTTAGTTGTTCCCACACTCTTCTCCAACTCTTTCTCTCCTCTTTTTTCTTTTCAACTTGCAGTACTTCCTTTAGTATTTCTTGAAGGGCAGGTTTCTTATTGGCATACTCTCTTAATTTCTGTTTATCTGTGAATATTTTGAACTCTCAATCATTTTTGAATTCCAGCTTTTCTGGATAGAGAATTCTTGACTGGAAAGTTTTTTCTTTGAGTACCTTGATCATGTCATACCACTGCCTTCTTGCCTCCATGGTTTCAGATAAGAAATCAGCACTTCATCTTATTGAGCTTCCTTTGTATGTGGTGGTTCTCTTTTCTCTTGCTGCCTTGAGTATTTTCTCTTTGTCTTGAGCATTGGATATTTTGACAAGTATATGTCTTGGCATAGGCCTGTTGGGATTTATAATGTTTGGGATGCCCTGTGCTTCCTGGACTTGTACATCCATCTCCTTCAATAGAGTTGGGATGTTTACAGCCATTATTTCTTTCAACACTCCTTCTGCTCCCTTTCACTTCTCTTCTCCCTCTGGTATGCCTATAATGTTATATTTGTGCATTATGTGTTGTTGTTTAAATCCTTAAATCCCTGGATTTTTTCTATCTTTTTATCTATCTGTGCTACTATCTGTTTGATTTCAGATGTACTGTATTCCACATCACTAATTCTTTCTTTTGCCTGTTCAGATCTGCTGTTAGTGTCCTTTGGATTTCTTGTATGGTGCCATTCATCACCATCATATCCGGTATCTTTTTTTTTTAATGTATGTTTACAATTTCTTCAGTATTATCTTCCAGTGTCTTCTTAATATCCTTAGTTTCTTCCTTCACTTCATTTAGTCGGCCCATGATATTTTTTTGGACAGCTTTGATTAGTTTTCAGTGTTCTGCATCTCTTCCTGGTTTTTAGATTGTTCATTGAATGGTCCATGTCTTCCTGTTTCTTAATATGGTTTGTAATTTTTTGTTGCCTCTGGTCATCTTTTTATCTTGAAAGTTTTACTCAGTTGATTACCTTCTCTTTCCCCTCTAGTGTCTTATTTAGCTGCTGATTGTGTGTGTGTGTTGTTTTCTCTTTGACACTTTGTTCCTGTTCTATTTCCTTGCTGTTTCATATATTCCATTGAAGGAAAAAGATTAGTGCCAGAGAAAGCAAAAGAGGTATGAAAAGAAAAAGGATAATAGTTATAATAATAATAAAAGTTAGAAGAGAGACCGTAGAAGACTTAGTAAAATGAATATTTAACTGATGTAAGCAGTGTAGAGTAATAGGAATAAAAAAGTGGAGTATCTCCAATGAAATGGGAAATTGAATAGAGAAAAATATATAGAATGATTTAAAAGGCCAGAATGATGAGGAGAGAGATGAAGAGAAAAGAAATGACAGAAAGAAAAAAGTTAATTAAAAAAAATGAAAACAGAATAGACAAGATAGAAATCAAAACCAGAAAAGTTGAGGACTAAATAAAGAAACATGGAATGTAAGAACCAGAACAGAAAGCAGAAGATAGAAATATGAAGGAAGGAAAAAAGATAGCATTGGTAGACAAAATCAGTATACACAGAAAATGGGAAATCAAGGAAGAAGAAGCACAGCAAAGAAGAAACAAGCTAGCAGCATCTAATTTAATAAAAGGGGGTGGGAAGGAAAGAGGAAAGAAAAACAAGAAACCAAAAGAAAACCAAATAAACACACAAGCAAGCAATCAAACAAAGCTAAGGAAGAACAGTGTTCCCTACTGGGCCCTTGTGGATCTTCTCAGGCTGCCTGTGTTCATCAATCAATTACCCTGCAGGCTTCTCTCTGCAGGTTTTGAGGCAGGTTTTAACCAGTAACTAAGTAAAAAATTTTTAGTAACTTTTTTGTTATTGTTGTTTTTTTAAAATAAGGGACTCAAAAGAAGCTAGTACAAAAATAATGTCTATATTTTCCCTATCCTAAAGTATCAGCAGAATGTTAAATATCCTGGTAGATCACTACTCTCAAAGGAGCCAGGAATAAAACTAGGGACCTTGTATATTCAAGGAGGACACTCCTCCACTGAGCTACCTTTCTAATTGGGTCCGTTAGCTCTTCAGAAATCTATTCGGTCACTTTCCCCTGGGCAGTTTTGACTCTCCTAAGGCAGCAGGATTCAGCAGGCTATATGTGCAGATCCCCCCTCCCCTCTCCTGGTCAGATTGAGTTCCCTTTTGAAATTCAAATAGGACCCTGATGACTGAGTTCACCTCACAGAAATGATTCTCAACACTTTTCTAGACTACCCCCTCCTCCCAGGGGACCCTAAATAGGCTCTTGGAAATTTATTAAGTGCTTCCCACTTACTGACTTCCCTAGGAGAGTTGAAATTCTGATAGTCCTAAGTGCAGAACTATTAAATTGGCTGACTCTGCCCTCTCTCAGGACAAGCCTCTTTATCCTAGGGCGGTAGGTAAATCAGACTGTCTCAGCAGGTTTGCCTCTCTCTTTAGCCTGGTGCCACCTCAAGGCAGCTGGTGTGCTCCCCAAAGCTCAAAGGGGGTCCAGGCAATGAAACCCACAGAAAGGAAACTCCTCTCCACCCATTGCCAGAAACCTCCCACTCTCAGAGAATGCTCCCTCTCACTGGGTGGCTGGTGGTAGCCGGGGCTCACCCTGGCCCCCTGTCCTGAGGGTGGGGCATAGCCATCAGTGATTTCCAGGCATGAGACTAAAAACTCATGGTTTTTTCTTGAGCAATCTATCTCCCTTTTCAGCTCCCTCCAGATTGATGCCCCAAAGACTCCTGCTCCATGGGCTCCCAGAACAGCTCACTCGGGCAAGATCCTGTCCCCAATCAGCTGACTTTTGGAAAGAGTTGGTGAGTGCCCACTTAAACCACTGCCATCTTGCCTAGCCAAGCCCTGTAATTTGTTTTCTTGTTCCTCTCATAATAGTGCATCCTCCAAAGGTATTAGTTGTCTTCAATATTTAATCTTTGTAGCTCAGCAGTTTTTGTATAGTATACACCTAACTTTCTGAGTGTTAATGTGTGTTTATCATGCTCGTTGTTATCTAAGATTCTTGAATTTGTAATTTAGTGCCCGTCTCTAAATTTAGGAAAAATTTCACCCATACCCCATTAAGTGTTTATTTTCCTCTGTTCGCTGTTCATTATCTTTTTGGTATTCCAACTACACCTATATTAAACTATGTGATATTGTGCCATGGTTCTAGGATTATCTACTCTTTTCCCAAATTTTAATGTTTTGCTTTGTTTTTCAATTTAGATAATGTGTATTGAACTAAGTTCACTGTTGTTGTTTTTTTTTTAATTTCCTTTAATTTTGTGACATATGTATTAATCTCCAGAGGAAGGTGTTAATCATTTAGTACTTCTGAGGAAGTTGTTATTCATTACTAATCTTGCCTTTTTTATTGTTTGTGTTTGTATTTAACTCCTTTTTAAAAATGCCATATTTCTTTTGAAGTTGCCTATCTTATTTGATCATCTCGTTTAAAATCCTTTTAAGATTTTAACATATTAATCATAAATTTAATTTATATTAAATTCTTTGTTTTACATTTTAGTTCCAATATACGGTTCACATATTAACTTCATTCTATTGTATTGCCCATTTGGATTTCTCTCTAGCTCTTTCATTTTCCCAACACTTTCTTTGAAAGCAAGAGAAGTTGGATAATATAGTGGATATTGTAGTATTTGCTTTTTCCTTAATATTAATTTTATTTTAATTCCTTTTTTTCTACTTATGTGACCACACCCTACTTTCTGCAGTGCCTTTTTTGTGGGTTTTTGTGTGTGTCCAATCAGTGTTATTCAGAAATTATTGTTGCCATGTATACCTGAGTTGAATTTATTTTTCTGCTCTAGCACAAGAAATACCTTGCTTTGTTTCCTTGCTTGGCTTGTGATACGTTACAAGTGCTCCTAGCTGAACGCTGCCCTCTTGTTTCTTAATGGTTGTCTTTGTGGTGAAGGAGGCTGGGCTAAGTGGAAGAGCATTCTCTGATCTCATGACTGAGCCTTATTTTTTATTTTTATTTTTTTAAGCTTGCCTTGTGAATCTAAGTCTGGGTTGTGGCAATCTATGTGTCCCTTTTCCTTCTCCACAGAGGGAGTTCTGGTGCTAAAATGAGTTACTGCCAATGATAGTAGAGTGTTATTTTTCCTGTCTTCTCTCCCACAGCTGTAAAGATTTTCCTTCCACCATAATCCTCTGCTACTTGTTTTGGTGCCTTTCCTCAGAGATAAAGTTTTATTCCTGAGGGAGGACATAGGAGGTGGTGAGAGAATTTGGGGGTAGAATTTATTCCCTTTCCAATTTCTAGAGTACTTACCTGTGCCCATAAGATATAGCTTGTGATGGGGATTAGCACACTGTGTCTGTAAATGGACAGTTTGGAAGGTGATGACTCAGCCATATATTATTGCCTGAGGCACACAGCGAGGGGAAAGCAGTGTGAGCCAAGACTGAAATCTTCCATGCAGAGTGGCCTCCAAGGGATGCTCAAGACCCCACAGTTCCAGGATCATTTGAGAACAAAGGACAGGAAGGGTGTGCTCTTTATAGGAGGTTTCTTTAATGATCCCCATTTCCCCTTATCTCCCAGTGAACAGTTGTTCTGACCAGTGATTGTCCCTGAGGACACATGGAGAGTCCAGTAGCTGAGAGCAGAGTGAGCAGTTTTGATGCCCGTGGGCTCTGTTGGAACCCACAGAGGTCTGGCAGGGGGCTGCAGAGCTGACCAGCTACAACAGCCATACTGATCACAGCTGTAGCTCAGCCATCCATGGCCAGGCTGCCTGCCAAGGACAGTTCCAGCCACTTACAACCACTTAAAACCAACAACATGAATTCTCAGGACCAGACAGTGGGACCCACAGTGCAGGGAAGTCAGAAGGAGCCCAGGCCCTCAGCTACCTGCAGAGCCAGCAGGACTGACCCCTGGGCATCTAAGGAACACTTAGCCCAGGGATCTGATTTAGGGGCAGATGCACAGGAAGGATCAGGACTCACTTAGGACCATGGACTCATGGGGCCAGGACCAGGAACAGGTGAGGAGAGACCTAGAACTACCAGTGCCCAGGGCCAGGTTGAGGGAGCTTTCCTTCGGCTTCTGTGCTTTCTTGTCATGACTTCTCTGCTCAGCTTTATGTGAAGGCTCAGGTAGGGCTGTTCTTGCCTCTCCTTTTTGCTTCCAGATATAAGTTCAGTGGAATTTTATTAAGTCACCTCTATTTGGACAATCCCACTGTTGAATAAAATCTATAAAGTTATGTGAAACAAAGAGTGTGCATAGAGGTTCATTCAAATGAACTGATTTAACCAAATGCCAATGTCACAATGACTCCAGAAAACACAGAGATGTGGACATGCCTTCAATGAAAAAGGGACTTTGACCTTCAGCACAGTGTTCTCATAGTGACATAATTTACTGCATATGTGGATTTGATTTTCCTCCCTGTACTTCCTCTCACAGCACTTCCACCCAAGGACTTTCTGAATGTCTCATGCACCAGGTCCTAACCTTGGAACATGCTGTATGATGTTCCCCTTAATCCCCAAATCCTGCCATAATCATTGGTGACTTTAGTGTCCAGGCTAAGACCTGATGTTGCTGCCTCACTCCCATGGAACACAGCTAAGGCTGAAGGTCTTACCATGTTTATTATTAAATCTGAAACTGATATTATTACATTGCTAGTTTGCAATGTTATATTCAAGGTCCCTCTACAATATGATGAAGTAGAAACATATATTCAGAGCATCTCTCAATGCTCAGGTAAGGAGACTGAGGAGGAGTAGGGTTGATATTCCTCAATTGCACAGGTGTGACAAGTCAGGGGCAGGACCAAGCAGGTGTTCCCTGGGCAATTATGGTGTCTAAGGTGAGGTCACACACAGGTCCTCTCTGACTCCCATGGAGGACACTACTACTAACAGCAGCAATTAAAATTTCTTACAACACTGACAACTTACTAAAGTTACAATCCTGGTGTTACTACCAAGTAATGGCAACAGGAAAACAGAAAAAGTGGTGCCAAAAACCCTACCCACACTGATATTTCAAAAATCAACCAGAATCCATTAGAGCCAACATTGTCAGGGAATATACGTACTATATATTCCATGTACACACACACACATACACACGTCTATATATACTATGCCTGGGGTGGTGGCATGATGATCGTATTTCCAAAACCATCCTTGTGCATTGGCTGCATCTGAATCCCTGACAAGCTCATTCAACACAGTTCCTGTCTGGAAGTAGAGGAAACAGTGCTCAGTAGGGGGCACCCCAGGGAGAGGACTGTGTTCTCCATGAGTTCAACCAGCATCTTCCTCCCAAGGTGCCCCTAAGACAAGGACCTCTCCTCATCCCCTTTCATTTTACATAGAGTTACCTCCCAGATGCAAATTGACCCATGTGCAGTCAGATGAAACCACAGCACAGATTTACTTAAATTTAGGTTCTTTTTTGTCAGGAAACACATATTCTGGGCACCATGGGCCTCATCTGCAAGAACATGAATGCCTTGTGGTTTTTCCTCTTTCTGGTGGTGACTCCCAGATGTGAGTGTCTCAGGATTCAGACATGAAGATAATGGAGATGATGCATCTGAGCCCATGACTCACTGTGGTTCTCCTTGTCCTCAGGTGTCCTGTCCCAGGTGCAGCTGAAGGAGTCAGGACCTGGCCTGGTGAAGCCCTCACAGACCCTGTCCCTCACCTGCACTGTCTCTGGATTCTCTTTAACCAGCATTCATATGGACTGGGTGTACCAGGCTCCAGAAAAAGGGCTTGAGTGGTTGGGAACCATACAGAATAGTGGAAGCACAGACTATGACCCAACTCTTCAGTTCTGACTCAGCATCACCAGGGACACTTCCGAAAATGAAGTTTATTTAAAGCTGAGCAGCCTGAGAGCTGAGGACACAGCCATGTATTACTGTGCAAGGGACTCAGTGAGAGGTAGTCAGGGTAAGCCCAGATAAAACCTCTCCTCAGGGCACAGGAGAGGGCTGGGCTGCAGAAGGTGTTAGCGACCACTAGGGGGTTCTCAGTGACCAACCATAGCAGCAGGTGCAGAGATGGCCTGGGGAGGAGTCTCCTGGCCTTGCCCAGAGAAGAGCCTTTGCATCATTTCTAAGCTGTTCTATAATGAATGCAAGATTCAATCTCAGAATTGTTTTTTAATGTCACTTCCTCTGTGTATAAACACAGATATACAAACATATTATTTTAACATTATATGTTATATGTGATACAGGTAAGGTCATCATAAGAAACATGTCACATCCCTAATCCTCCCTGCACACCCATAGGCTTCTGAAGGCAGAACTCACCTGACAGAACTCACAGGGACACAGATCTACTCATATGTGTGCTTGGACCTCATATTTCAGCACATCTTGGGAAGCTGAGCATGACTCCAACTGCCTCCACCCTGCCCTGCATCTCTGCATGGGAAACAGCTTCTCATGGTACATCTTGCATCTCAGGAATGAGTGTTTCTGTATTGGGTTGTTTAGTCCCAAGTGTATCTATAGGTTCCAGGCCAAGGACAAGCACACCCTTCCTGATCACAATTATCATCTGAAGCATAGTTGGCTCTTTACCTGCTGTAATCTCAGATCTAAATGTCCTGGGGAAAGGCTGGGATATTAGAAAATGAACAGTGTTGTGAATACTGCCCTAGTTACACTTGTCTCATTTCCTAATGCAGCAATTGATCTGTCATGTATTTCTGCCCCTCCGTAAGATGCAGAATTTTTTTACCAGTTGTTTCATCCCAAGCTGCATTGGCTTTTCACCTGTGTCTTCAACTGCCTTTTTCAAATTCCTTCATCTCCATTTTAAGGCTTTCATTCTTCAGTGAGGAGAGGGGAGGTGGTTCTGGATATACTTTTCCGTGATGGACTCTGCTCCTTCCCTCTTTCTATTGGATCCCCACAGTGCCCATAGAATCCTGGTTTTGTTTGCTTCCCACATGGAGTTTAATTCTTTGTTCGTAGTGGAACTAGAGAGGTTGCTGTGGGTAAATTTCAACAATGGATGCTGTGCCATTGCCAAGCACCAGGGAGTGGAGTTTTGTTTGCTTTGCATGTTTTGTGCTATTTTTTTTTCTCATTTCCCCCTGATTCTTATTGGAAAGCTTGCAATCCAGGAGCAATCTGGCTCCTGGGAGACACTATCAAATTTACCAATAGTTAAATTTGACTTTATCAAAATTAATAACTACTGATTTAAGGGAATCAACATTAAGAGTGTAAAGATAGAACCAAATGAATGGGAGGAAAGATTCATAAATCATACATCTAATAAAGGACTGTATCTAGAATACGTTAATTACCTACATTTTAACATAAATGACACAAAGACAAAGAAATGGTTAATAACTAAGTGAAAAGCAGTGTGACATTATGTCAACATGGAAACATAAATCAAAACTACAGTGTAATACCATTTCATATCCACTAGATGGGCTAGAATGAAAAATAGGATAGCAACAAGTATAGAAGAAGATGTGGAGAAATAGGAACCCTACTGCAATGCTGGTGGGAATGTTAAATGACTAAACCTCTTTAAAATACTGACCTGCAGGTCCTCAAATTATTAAATAAAAATTATCACATGAACCTATAATTCCACTTCCAGGTATAAACCCCAATATATCAAAAACAGGGATTCAAATATATATTTGTATACCAAAGTTCACAGCAACATTATTTACAATAGCTAAAATTTTTAGGTTATCCAAATTTCCATCAACAGATGAATGGATAAACAAATGGATATACACAATGGAATATCATTTACCTGGTCAAATGGAAAACTCATGCTATAACAAGGATGAACATTGAAATGTGTTTTTTATTTGAATAGTCTGAATTCAGAGGGAAAAATGTATTATTTCTCCTGTGTGGAATGCCTAGAATATATAAATTCATAGACACAAGTAGTAGATAAGAGGTTACCAGATTCAGGATTGAATGGGGAGTTAATTTTTTAATGATTTACAGACACTCTGTAGGTTGAGATGAAAAATTTTGCTAATGTTTGTTGGTGCTTCTTGCATAAAATTGTGAATTTAATGGATATCCCACAATTTTACATGTGAAAATTGTTTAAGTGAGAATTCTGTGTTTTATTTATGTCACAAAAATAATTAGTTTCATTACAAAATGGAAATGAAGTATTGATACTCAGCTATTACATGATTAATCCTTGAAAACAATATAACTGAAAGAAGCCAGTCATGAATTTCCACATTATTTATGATTTCTTTCATATTAAAGCCAAGAATAGGGAAATCTATAGAGAAAAAGTAGATTTATTGTTTATTAGGGCTAAATAGGAGGTAGAAGGATAGAAGGAGGTTAGGTAGAGGGTACACTTTTTCATGTGTTAATTAAAATATTCTAATATTGACTCTGGTGATGGTAGTTTTGTTTTTTTTTTTTTAAAGAAGAGCCATCAAATTGCATGCTTAAATGGATGAACTTTATGGTATATGATATATATCTTTAAAAAAACTATTTTTTTTAAAGAAAGAACATTAATTGTTCCCTGGAGCAAAAGGGAGTGGTAGGAGCAGAAATTATAGAATAATGAATAAAAATGTTTGGGAGTTCACTATCGGGGTGGTGGTGATGGTTACACATGTGTACATATATGTAAATACTTACTAAATATTACACTTAAATATGTGGTGATTATCATATTTCAATTATACCTGAATAATACTGATATAAGTAAACATATGGATAAATGGATATGATGGAGATCTTGACCTATGAAATACCAGAGAGCACTTTAAATAAATCTGCTGAACACTGGTTCCCTCTACATCCTTTATATAAATGCTAAGGATGCAACATCACACAATGTTCTCATTACACAAAGGGGGATGCTGGAAATCTATCTAGGCCTGCCCCACTCTGCCCTCAAGTTGATTCAGTGGCATCATCAAGTCTAGCAGTGAGGAACACAAGCCGGACACTGGGGCTCACTATCAAGAGAAATAGACTTTGGGCATGTTGTCAAAGCATTCTAACCTTCTGTTCGAAATTTTAGATCTGTAAAATGGAGGGGACACTGATATCTTCTTCACAAAGTTTATGTGCTTATGCATAAATGAAATAAGATCAACCATTCTAGGTGTTTAGTCCAGCACAATCAAATAATAATAGTACTGTCCCAAATGCCATCATTGCCACCCAGCTACCCCAGGACACTCTCACCTGCTCTGGGGCACTTCCCTTTTCCAAGGCTCACCTGAGAGCTAGCAGTATAGTAGGAGGACTTGCAGATAGTGCCCCCCGCCCACCTTTGCTGATGTAAACCAGCCCAGCCCTGATCCTGCAGCTCTGGGAGAGAGCTGCAGCCCAGGGGTCCCCAGGGGTTATGATTTGGTGATCAGGAAAGAACACAGATGAATCAACATGGCATTACTTCTATGCTGGGTTTTCTCATCACTATTTTAAAAGATCATTTTATAAGGAACAATAGACATTAAGTATATGAGTTGATAAGAGTGAGAGAAACTGGATATGTGTGGCCTTGTCCTGACCAGGATATCTGTGCTTGCAGGTGCTCATTTGGTGGAGTCTGGCTGATGATTCATGCAGCTCAGGATGTCTCTGACACTTTCCTTGGCAGCCTCTGCATTCACCTTCAATAGCTACAACATGAAGTGAATCTGGAAGCCTCCAGAAAAGGGCTAGATTTTTTTCCAGACATTAGTAATGTCACCAATAGACACACAATACAAACCTATGAAGGGCTGAATTGTCATCTACAGAGTCTTTGCCATGAACACACTGTATCTCCAGATGGACAGTCTGAGAATGGCTATATATTGCTGAGTGAGACATAGTGAGGGGAAGCAGCATAAGCCCAAATTCAATCCTAAGTTACAGGGCATCTGGAGAGGGTGGGCTGCAGGGCTGTCAGCATCTATTGAGCACAGCCTTTATGCTCCTACAGAAACAAGGACAGAGGGATATTAGGGGCTGGTTTCCTGTTAATTCTGGGGCTTCACTAAATCTAATTTTTCCTCCTGGGAACCTTTCAAGCCTGTGTGCTTTCCATTGAAATGTCTTAAGTAGGAAAGTTTCTGTAGCAGTTTGATATTATTGATGAATTCAAAAAAGTAATATTGGATTATGCTTGTAAACTGGTCTTTTCCTTTGGGCATATTAGAGTATATTGAATTCAGGGGTTTTACTTTTACTTCATTAAATAATGATTAAGGCTTTGGTTGGACCACATCAATAGGACATTGCATCCCTGCGTTCTTGGTGGATGGGGACTCACAGAGAAACTGCATCACAGAGAGGGAGTTTGGAGTTTTCAAGCTGGAGCCCCAGGAAGTAAGCACAGAGAGGAGCTTGGTCATGAGGAAGAAGAGAAGGCCCTGGGAAAAGAGAGGAACCGTTCACCTGACAGTTCACAGCTAGCCTTGTGGAGGGAAAAAAGCAGCTGAGCCTGGAGAGAATCAAGCCCCAGGGAGAGAGACAAAGCCTAGAGAGCCTGACCATGGAGCCTTAAGAAGAAGAGGAAAGCTGGATGTCAGCAGTCATCTTGCTCCAACATGTGGCAACAGACTTTGGTGAGGGAAGTAACATACAGTTTATGGTCTGGTAACTGTAAGCTTCTACCCCAAATACCCTTTATAAAAGCCAAAAGATTTCAGATATTTTGCATCAGCACCCCTTTGACTGACTAATAGTTTCATTGTATTCAGAGGAAACATTCTCATACACAGACTCTCCTTATGGAAGCAGAAATGGCTCTGCCCGTGGTCTCCAGGATCAGAGATCTGAGGCAGCTCAGGGCAGCCTGGTGAGTCTTTCCCATCAGACTAAGGAAAAGACCTCAATGGGATTCTCCAAGCAGGACAATCTTTGTAATTCAGTTTTGAATCAAGAGGGAGGCTATGCCAGGGTCATAAACAATAATGGATTTCACATCTAATTCTCCTCCTCACACAAAACTGTGCATGTTAGACTCAGCAGTGGTCTGGTTGTCTTTTTTTGTCCTACTCCATTTTCTTTTTTCTTGTTATTTTAAGGCGTTTGGGGTGACCCAAGCCAAAATTGTCCATCAAATGAGTCCTGAGTCTCCCAAGACATGGATTGCTTCAGTATTGCTCCAAAACTTGGTGTCTGGTCCAAATTAGCCACCAGGTTGTCCTGCCTGTCACAGAAACATGGTGATGATCACAGAGAACAGCAGCTGGGTCCTTGGTGCTCTTTGTGCCTTCAGGTAGAGGAAATGGAGGGCCATTCTCAGTGCCAGCAAATAGATGCTGTTTTTGTTACAAGAAAACATTATTTTCAACTTTTTAATTAAAGTTTATCATTCATACATGAACATCTATAATCAATTAGTGTATAGTATAAATTGTGAGCTTACAAAACAAACATGTATATCATCATATAGGGCTCACATACATTAACCCACCAACATCACCTTGCATTTTTGTGAAACAAATGTTACAGACTATGAAAGAGTATCATCAAAACACTGCTACTAACTAAATAGCTTACATTTGGTTTATTTTTCCTTCAACTCACCAGTTAATGGCATGCTGATTTAGTATTATTTGCCTATTATACTTCAAGAGAGAATGTTCTCATATTTGTTCTGTTATTGCATTATTTTATTTTATTCATTTTGACTGCATAGAATCAAACATGTGGTCTGATAACATGTATAATCACATTCAACCCAATTCCATTATTCCTTGATGCTGTGCTATATGCTGTTGCTTACAAACATCTTTCTCATTAAGAACTGTTAAAAGTATTGACACATGATCATTATTTCATTGGTTTCTCTCCATGTACAGAGATTTTTGAGTAGAGTAAGATAGCCCCTTTCCAGGCACTATCCCCTGCTTTCCCAGCAGAAGAGAAGAGTTTTACTTGAGTGCTCAGTGTGTGGGAGGCATGAGTTCTGCAAACTTTGGAGTCTGTAGAGATCACCAGCTATGGATAGATAGAGTCAGTGTGTTTCTCCTGTTGGCATACCTTGAGCTGCTCCTTGCCAGTGAGTGCTGCTTATATCTATCTAATGAAGGGTCCAGAAATGGGAAATCCATTATGCTTTCACATCTTAACTCTTCTGCAACTCACCATCCTAATAAATAGAAGTTTAATTTAATTTCCATCTGCCTAACACTGTTTAACTTTCTTACTTATTGCATGTTTGGATAGAGACAAGTGCTACTATTTATTTGGCTCTTTGTATCCTCAGAATCTGCTGAATTGATCTAGTAAACTCAACAAAAGTGTGATTCTTCAATATGCTATAATATGAGAATTTGAGATTTACAGTGTTTGCACAGAACCCCATTTATGTGAGCATTTTTATATTTTGGTTAACTTCTTTCATGCTGAAACAAGGTGAAATCATTGTGACACTGGAAGATAGGTGAAAATTTTTCATTTTGAAAAGAATATTAATGCTTTCAATTTTACTTATCTCCCCTAAAGCTTTGTGAATACACTCATAATAAGTAGATAGATAATCTATTTGAAAATGCTGGATTCATTTTCAAATAGGAAAACTCCTGAGTGTTCTGTGCACTGGGCCCAGCTCCCACTGCAGGATGAGCACAGGAATCTCCAGGCTACAGGGGAGGGAGGACAGGGAGGGGTAGGGGGAGGTGAGAAGGGGTTACTGGCAGGACCCAGGCCTTCCTCTACCAGGACAGTCCATGACTTTTTTCTCATTCTGTGATCCTGTCAGTTTGGGAAGAGCTTCTTAATTTATCTTTGATGTATTGATGGACACCCAGGCATGAGGTTGTGAGGTCTTGCTTTTTAGCCTGCATGTTTCTAGTGAACTCTGGAGAGTGAAATCCATGTCATTTTCTCTCTGTCCTGAGTCTTTACCACTGAGCTCCCCTCCCCATTATGCCTCTGGCCTCCTCTCCCCATCATGGCATCTTCTGCTTTGGCTCCTGGAAGCATGATGGTCTTGTGAAACCCCTGCCTCTGGTTGCCTGCTGCTCCCACCATTGCCCCAGGGAGCACCACAGTGGCTCCCTCTTGGTCATCACTCACTTTCCCCAGAGCCTAGACAAGATATTCCCACAGTCCCATTGCCATTTTATTTGGATCTGCTTTTTAAATGGGCTCCATGTCTCTAGCTGTTCTCCTGACTGCATCTCACCTGCTTGCTGGATGCCTGCACCTGATGCCTCACAGTAACTCTGACTTGTCCTAACCTCCCTCAGTCTCATCAGATTTTGAATGTGTTTTTTTGTTGTTGCTATTTTTACACAAACCTTTCACTACATTAACCACAGCCAGTGCATTTTAATACCTCAATGTCACAGGAAACATTCCTTTTGTTCATCTCTATTCAATACCCCACTGAGCATGAATCAGATAATAGAACAGCCTCTAGCAATGACCACTGTACACAACATTACCCAAACACCTTGCCCATGTTCACAATATCATACATAGATATTTTCAAACTTCTGGATGGTATTTTGCAAAAGAAAACAGTCAGTGCCCATGTGTGTATGTGATGAGAGAGAAAGAGGTGACACAGGCTTAGTGTGCAGAGATGTCCTGTCATCACACTCATACCTATTGTTCTCCTTCCTCCTGGGATCACAGTTGACACACATTCCAGTCCCTTGACAGCAGGGAAGGTCATATGGTGGATTATGCCAAATGGAGAGTGCACAGCTATAACTTGTGCTGCTTGCAGGCCTGGTCAATTTGGACACACCCCACCTGGATTCCCACATAATCTCCCATTCTGCTGCTACCTTTCTGTCCACCAGTTGAGGCTGCCATTTTACAAATTGGTGGGTGTCTGTGTTCCTGAGTACTTGATTGAATCAGATACCAATTAGCAAGCCTCTCCACCTGACAATTATAATTGAAAGTGAGTAAGTTATAGAACTTTCTTGTTTTACTTTTATTCCATTGGTATTTGGGGTGTTTGCTATAATAGATAGAGCTCTCTGATAGGAAGAGCTGGACAAATTTATGTGGACAGTTTGAACACCATAGAATCTGACTGAAGACTAAGGAAACAAGCTGAAACCATTAAAAAGGAGAATTTCCAAAAACCTTTATGCCAACACCTGTGCTTCACCAGAACTGGCAACTATAGAAACAAGATACTTAGGATTTGGTACATTTTCCATGTCTTGAGATAAGTGCGAGTTTAAGTGTTAGTTAATGATTACTTCCTGCTGACCCAGAGGAAGTTTTATATAAAATCTATTGCTATTAATATTTATGGGTATGACAACTAGGCATTTGTGAAAACAGGCAGGTTGAATTGAAAAATTAGGCCTGTGCAATGTGGAAAATTTGTTACAGGTTATCAAAAAACATCATCAGAATGTTACCACTATGGTCCATAGGGTACACTTGGTATAATTTTCTATTCACCCCTAATTATTAAAACCATGTGTTCGTATTGTACATTGGTTATACTTCATGAGAGAAAACTCTCATATTGTACTGTTAACCACAGTCCATCTTCCACTTCATGGTTCACTGTATTATATAGTCCCATGCCTTGTACATTCTATCTAAAGTGTACACTCAGTGGCTCTCAATTTCATCAGTGTCATAACCTCAGTAAAATTTTTAACGTTTTCCTCAGTTCAAAATTTAAAAAATCCCATACTCCCCTCTTATTGAAACTCAACATTGACTTAGTACCTTCTTTGACAATGCTGCCAGAATATTACAATATTGCTGTTAACTATAATCCATCAGTTGGATTAATTGTATTTTCTCATGCATCACTATACTCTTACCACCTAGCAATAATGATGTATATTGGTTATCATTCATAGAAGAACATTCTTGTATTTATACTTTTAACCACGATCCTCATACACCTCTGGGTTCACTAAGTTATTCCATCTCTGGATTATTCTCTAGCTTTCTTTCAATTGACATTTGCATCCCTACGCTGCCACTTTCAGCCACAATCCCATTTATTATCCAGCCATGTTAATTATATTCACTATGTTACCATGAACTCCATCCATTTCCACACATTTACAGTCAAAAAATTAAAATTTCTAAATACATAAAGCATCAGTACCCCTTCTCAGCCCTCATCCTATTTCCTAGTAACCAAATTCTAGGTTTAAACACTCTGTGTTTATTCATATTTGGTTGATATTGGTGAAACCATATAATATTTGTCCTTTTGTGCCTGGCTTAATTCACTGAGCCTAATATCCTCAAGGTCCATCCATGATTTCATATGTGTCCCAGCTTCATTTTCCTAAAACAGCAGCATAGTATTCCATCATATGTATAAACCACATTTTGTTTATCCATTCTTTGGTTGATGGACACTTGGGTTGTTTCCACATTTTGGCAAGTGTGAATGATGCCACTATGAACCTCTGTGTGCAAATAGCTGTTCATGTCCCTGTTTTCAGTTCTTTCTGATATATTTCTAGTAGAGAGATTGCCAGGTCATAGGGCATTTCTATATTTAGCTTCCTGAGGAACCACCGAACTGTCTTCCACAGAGGGTGCTCCATTCTATATTCCCAGCAACAGTAAAGGAGTGTTCCTATTTCTCCACATCCTCTCCAACACTTTTTGTTTTCTGTTTTTTTATTTTATTTTATATAATGGCTATTCTATGAGGTGTGAGATGATATTTCATTGTAGCTTTGATTTGCATATATCTCTAATAGCTAGTGTTATTGAACATTTTTTCATTTGCTTTTGCACCATTTGTATTTCCTCTTTGGAAAAATGTCTAAGTCTTTTACCTATTTTTCATGGAATTCCTTGGTCTTTTATTGTTCAGTTGCATGATCTCTTTATATAGCATGTAAATCAAACACTTGTTGGATCTGTATTTTTTTAATGAATCAATTTTATTGATACAAAGTAATAAAGCATAAATCCATCCATAGTGTACAATCAATGGTATATTCAGTATAATCACATTGTGCATTCATTACTTCCATAATTTTTAGAGTATTTTATTATTCTGATAATAATAATAATAAACAAAAACCAAACAAACAAGTTATCACCTCTCAATCTCTCTATGCTTCCCCTGCCATACATAACTGCTATTGTTTCCTTCTCCCTAGCTTATTTGTAATCATATTTTGTAAAAACAGACATATATGCAATATCACCCATATTCATATTTTACATTTGGTTTCACTATGTGATACAGTCCCATGGTACATTTTTCAGCTTTCCTTCTGCTATTATACATGTCCTTAGACTTTCCTTTTCAACCACTGCCATATCCATATAATAGCTCTGCTAGTCACAAGCACCATGAGGTGCTCTTACAATTTCCATTGATTTCCAAAGATTTAAAAACAACCTTTAAACCAATTCTGCACAGATTAACCCTCAGTTTTCCTATCTCTAACCTCATTCTATTTTCTGGTGAAGTATATTCTAATTATTAACTCCATAAGTTTACACAATATATTTGGTTCATAATAGCACAATTGTACAGGATTTGTCCTTTTGGTCTGGCTTGCTTCACTCAGCATTAGATCCTCCAGGTTCATCCATGATGTCATAGGCTTCAGGAATTCATTTCTTCATGCTGCTGCACATTATTCCATCTGGACATCATGACAACATGTATAGTTGTCTTGCTTTTTAACAGCAGGACCTTCATCTGTTCCCTGGGATGAGTTCAAGGAATTAATTGTTATATTTGTAATCATAGACATGATACAATACATTGATATACAATACCTCCATCCATATTCTCATCATCCTTTAACTGTGAAAGGGAACAGGCACTGACTAAACTATCAGATGGAGCAGTGCAGAGATGATCAACAACATCTCCTCTGTATTTGGTCTATACGAAGGAACCATTTGTTTTTCTAAGATTTTATCTTTTTCAGTGGACCCATTTATACAAAAATTAAATTGATCTATTTGTTTTTGTTATCCAGTGATGAGCTAAAAGCATATATGAGAGACTATTAAAATTGTTATAATCCTACAAATCACTTTCTAATGTTTTTTTTATCAGTTATGCATGATGGGGCTACAAGAACATTTTTCTCATCTGGCAGACAAGCTAGATTTCCACATTTCTTCTTTCTCACTTCAACCCTATCATCCCGATTACAGTTTTTCTTAATTGAATTTCTGTAACAGAATTTTCATCAATCCACATTGTGGCGGTCTCTGGATTTAGAATCGTGTCCATTCGCATAATGCTCTTCTCCCTTTGTGGTCAGAGTAGCTGAATGAGGCAGGGAGAAGACTTTCAGTTGTGAGTGTGACTCGGAAACTGCAGGTTTACTCACCCTGGCCAGTACAGGATTAAATGACAGTAGATGAGAGGAGGGATCTAGAGTCTTATTCCACTTTGTATACAAAAGAGTAGAAGAAACTGTTTCATCTTCGTTTTACTGACATGCATCTAACACCTTGTCCAGGTTGTAAGTGGCTGCTTGGAAGTTAACTCTCCATCGGTGAAGAAACACCACTCAAGAGACTTGTTTAACCCTTTTTCCCCTTACACGCCTACTAAGGAACAGACTTCTTGGTGCTTACTCATGATGCACCACGAGCCAGTCCTGCTGATTCAGTAAGTTCAGTTTGATCCTGTCTTTTCCTCCTCCAAAATAGGAATAAGAATATCTGCAGTAAGCCTTTATGGGATTGCTGGAGCCTTGGCCGCTGCCGCTTCAGTATGGCCATGGTGGTTGTCCCTGAGCCCACAGCCTCCTCCACAGACCCCAGGCGCTGCAGTGGAGCCTCCCACTCCTGAAGGGGCTGTGGCCGCCACTGCTGCCTGGCCCAGTGCTTGCCGCGCCGCATCGGGCTCCAGGGCTGCAGCAGCCACGCGGTCCCAAAGGAGCGTGGCAGAGCCGGGCTGAGGGCGCAAGGTTGTGGCGGGGGCACAGAGGCGCTGCAGGCGGGAATCCTTGGCAAAGCCCCCAACGCCGCAGGCCCACAGCGCCCCCTGCACCCCACGCCCGTGAGGGCGCAGGGACTGCTTGGGTCACGCTGAGAGTGAGCAGGAGGGACCTGGACAGAGAGGAGGGAGGCCTGGGGGCAGCCGGGCCTGCACTCCCTGCGCTGCCCTCCGTCCCTGATTTTTTAAAGAAGAGATAATAGTTGTATATTATTTCACTACAGATTTCTGAATGAATGAATAGCAGTTTGTGAACCAAATTAATACATGTTATATAAATATTAGAGAAACTTGATACTAAAACAGATACTTTGAGTTGGCCCTCCCAAAAGTTTAGAATTGTGACCATGGTTTACTTCATTATACAATATATCCAAGGACATATAAATGTTTGGAGTCTTGAGTATTTTGCTTTTGAGGAAAGTAGTTTATGAAATGAAAGATTCTTTTCTTTTTTTCCTTTTTTGAAAGTATATCACGTTTGTGATTGTTGATGGCACTTAGAACTATACAAAAATTTTTATATATCTGTGGAAGAATTGGCTGTTAAAGTGGATTTTACTTGTTTATGTCCTACAGAATGCAGTATATTGTATTAACGTTTAGGCTGCTTAATAAGTTTATCAATGAGAAATGTAGAGAGTCACAATGATTGTATGCCTGATATGGCCTTTGAAAACTGCCTTAAGGATATGAAAATATTTCCACAATCCTGTGTATGCATGCAGGAAATTAAGACTTTTTGTTGTTTCAAAGATTTAAGATGGATTCAAGCAGGGAAGAGTTGAAGCCAGATATAGCTTCTTCATGTGCATGGCTGGAAAGAATGTTTGGATTTCTTTTTTTTTTTTTTTTTTTTAAAGATTTTATTTATTTATTCATTTATCCTCCCCTTGCTGCTTGTGCTCGCTGGGTCAGCCAACCACGCCACGCGGGCGGGCCTGCCCTCACCAGGAGGCCCCGGGAACCGGGCCCGAGGCCTCCCATATGGTAAACGGGAGCCCTACTGATTGAGCCACAGCCGCTTCCCTGGATTTCAAAATGGAAGCTGTCTGTTTGTAGTTTATGTTATGAACTTTTAGAAATGGTGTTGTATTAATTGTTTTTTCAGTTTAAGCAATTTCAATTCCAGGGTACAAAAGGTTGATTAAATAATTTACATTTCCATTCTTATAAGCATTTCCATTTAATGCTTATTTTAAATTGGTATTTTTAAAAAGACCAATAGAAGCAATTTTCTTTCAGCTGGCAAGGCCAGTAACATACCTTCCCTTCTCATTTCAGGGGAATATCAACTCTCCAGCCTTATGTCATAATCTAGTCTGCAGGGAGCTTCATCATCTGCCTCATAAGACATCACACTGCTCCATTATATTGGTGATATCATGCTGATTGGAACTAGTGAACATAAAGTGAAAACTACTCTAGACTTATTGGAAAGGCATTTGCTTTTCAGAGAGTAAGAGATTAGTCCAACAAAAATTCAACATCTTTCAACCTCAGTGATATTTCTAGACATCCAGTTTTTTTGGGGAAATATTGAGCTTTCCTTTCTAAGGGAAAGGATAAGCTCTTACTCCTGGTTCTGCCTACAATCAAAACAGTGATGCAATGCCAGGATGGACTTTATGGAATTTGGAGACACCATATTCCTCATTTGGGGATGTTAGTCTGGCCCATTTACTGAGTGACCAAAAAAATCTATTAGATTTATATGGAGAATGGAAGAAGACTGCAGGGAGTGCCATTTGCATTGCCTTCTTTTTGAATAGTATCCTTGGATTTGTTCAACATCCAGCCCTGCAAGACCCAATTGCCCTCCCCACCCCCTTAAAGGAGCTTCCCCAGTTAAGCACGGAGTGTGATGAACAGGGTGGGTGGCCCTGTTCTCCCCTGCTTCGGATGTCCCAAGAAAATGATGAGGGATACAGCTTAATGAAATAAAATAAAAATAATACATTTATTACCTTTTAAAAGACAGTATCTTCCATAATATTTTCATGTTAGAATACACTAAAGTGATAAATTTTATGATTGTATTATCACAGAATCATGTTGTTTGTTTTTGCATTAAAAGGCAAGCCCAGTCTGCTCCTCACCGGCTCTTGATCCTGGGGCTGTGAAAGCATCTGCTGGGACATAGTGGGCTAGGGCTGTGGGAATTGCCAGGGAAGGGATGAGGAGAGTTTTCTGTACTTCACCTATGGCAGCAACCTGCTGATGGAGAGGATCTACCTCCGAAACCCTTCAGCTATGTTCTGCAGTGTGGCCTACCTCCAGGATTTTATGCTTGACTTTGGAAATTCTCAAGGCAAAATAGGTGATCCTTAACATGGAGGAATAGCTACCATATTTCAAAGTCCTGGAGTTTGGGGAGTAGTATGGAAAATGAACAAAAGCAATTTATGTTCTCTGGTAAAGCAAGAAGGGGTTGTAAATGGAACATATGGTCCAAAAGAAGTTATTGTTCACACTCAAGAAGGAAAAGAAATAACCTGTCAAAGTTAGATGAAAAATTATGTGAGTGCTCCCCCATCACCACAGTATAAAAAGGTCATTTGCATAGTGCAAAAAAAAAAAAAAAGGTTTACCACTGGAGTATCAAAAGAAGTTAAAAGCAGTAGAACAAAATGAATATAAAGGAAAGGTCTCAGAAGAAATTGAAGATACTATTAAAAAGCGGAAAACAAAGCCTCAGTAAAACATAGACTATATCTAAGGATATTCTCTCTATATGCTAATAGAAACTCTTTTTAACATTTGAGAACAAGGATTTGGGATATCCCTGTTTAATATATTTTCACCAGTGCTTTGAAAGGATATTTCACTTGGGTGGTTCCTTGTTTTCAGACTAATCAGAAACCGGGTTAGGAGTTAAACTATTTTAAAAGGGTGTGAGACTCTTGGATGCATACCAAATGGATGTGAATACTCCTATGAATACTTAAACTTATTTTCCTGAGTTGATTTTATGTGTCTTCCTTCTCTGTCAACAAAGGATAAATTTGCAACCTGCTCAGTGATGGCACTAGTGAATTCCTCTACTCTGTCTGAGATGTTTTTACCCAGCTTAATAATAGCAAGCAAACTCTAGAAACAACTGATAATGAAACTTAAAAATGTTTTTTTAATCTTTGTTTTTAAAGAAGCTTTAGATCACATAAATGTTACATTAAAAACATAGGGGATTCCCATATACCCCACCCCCTACACACTTTCCTACATTGACATCTTAAATTAGTGTGGTAGATTTTTTTACAATTTATGAACACATGTTGAAGTGTTGTACTAATCAAGGACTATAGTCTATATTATAGGTTACACTTTGCCCCACACAATTTTATAGGTTTTGACAAAATGTATAGTGGCCTGCATCACCATGCCAAAATCCTCAAGATTGAAGCATGAACAAACATAAGGGTGGGAAAGTAACTATGGAATCAAATAGACTCATTATTATTTTAGTAATGGAAGAATTTTTATCATTGATAAACAGGGAATGGCCACTAGAGAGTCTGAGGGTAGAAAGAGGGAAGATAGGTTTATTTTTATTAAAGGAATAATTTTATTTGTGTTTTAACCCATTTTCTCCACTAAATTACTATATATCACTATGTTGTTGTTAGACTCAAACCATCATACATACTGGATCTGGTCTTGGCCATATATAGTCTATTCTAGAGAAGTATAGCACAGACCCTGGAGCCAGACAGAATGGGACAAGTTGTCAGTTCTACCACTTTCCAGCAGTGAGACTTTATATTACTTGACACTCTGTGCCTCAGTTTCCTCACCTGTAGATTGAGGACAATCAAAATACTTACGTTTTAGGATTTTGTGAAGATTAAATAACTAAATATATTTAATGGGCACATTGCTACCCACACCTGCAGTTCCATCCCCACCCCAGGCAGGGGAAAAGGGACATGAAGCTTCATCAGTCTCTCTGAACAACTACAGTCTAGACCTGCATGACTTGGATTATTCCATACAGCTGTGGCTCTGTCCCTACTCTTGGTAAAGGAGAAAGTTGGGAGAAGCTTCACTGGTCCCTGGGGAAATGAGGGCAGCTTGAGTCTCCACAGCTTATAGCAACAACTACATCCTTGGCTCCTACCACACAAACAGCAAGGGAGAAAGGGCAAGAAAGCCCTAAACTAAAGAGAGAAACTGCACCCAGAATACATCTAGAAAGCCAGATACCAAGACATCACCAAAAAATTACAGTCCACACCAAGAAACAGGAAGATAAGGTGCAGTTAAAGGAACAAGATAAACCTCTAGAATACACAAGGGAATTGAGATGACTAATCATAGATGTTCAAGTAAATCTCCAAAAAATTAAATGAGATGGCTAAAGAGATTAAGGATATTTAGATGACATTGGATGAGCACAAAGAAGAATTTGAAAGCATATATAAAAAATAGTAGATCTTATGGGAATGAAAGGTGCAATAAATGAAATTAAAAATACACTGGAATCATATAATAGCAGATATAAGAAGGTAGAAGAAAGGATTGGTGAGCTTGAAGAAATGGCCTCTGAAAGTAAACATACAAAAGAGCAGATGAAGAAAAGAATGGAAAAATTGAACAAGGTCTCAGGAAACTAAACGAAAGCAAGAGACATAAAAACATACGTGTCATGGGTGTCCCAGAAGAAGGAAAGGGAAAAGGGGCAGAATGAATGTTTGAAGAAATAATGGTAGAAAATTTCCCAACCTTATTGAAGGACATAGATATCCATGTCCAAGAAGCACAATGTACTCCCATCCAAATAAATCTGAATAGACCAACTCCAAGACACATACCAATCAGAATGTCAAAAAGCAGCAAGAGAAAAGCAATGCATAACATACAAGGGACACCCAATAAGATTAATGGATGATTTTTCATCAGAAACCTTGGAGACAAGAAGACAGTGGTATGATATGTTTAAGATACTGCAAAAGAAAAACTTCCAGCCAAGAATCTTATATCTGGCAAGACTGTCTTTTAAAAATGAATGTGAATTTAGAATAATCACAGATAAACAGAAACAGAGTTTGTAACCCTGAGACTGGCTTTGCAGGAAATACTAAAGGTAGTACTACAGCCTGAAAAGAAAAGACAGGAAAGAGAGTCTAGAAATGAAGATTATATCAAGAAAAGTAACTAAAAGTGTCAAAAGATATGACAGAAAAACCCAAATATGTAGGAATAAACTTAACCAATGATATAAAGTGCTTGTATTCAGAAAACTACAACTCATTATTAAAAGAAATTTTAAAAAGACCTAAAAATTGAAAGAACATTCCATGCTCACAGATTGGAAGACTAAATATCATTAAGATGTCAATTCTACTCAAATTGATATACAGAGTCAATGCAATCCAGATAAAAATTCCACAAGCATTATAAAAATAAATGGAAAACATGATTATCAAATTTATTTGGAAGAAGGGGTACTGAATAGCCAGAAACATCTTAAAAAGGAAAAGTGAAGTTGGATAACTCTCACTTCTAGACTTTAAATAATATTACCTAGCTACAGTGGTGAAAAACAGCATGGTACTGGCAAAAAGACAGACACATAGACCAATGGAACCAAATTGATGGTTCAGAAACAGACGCTCACATCTATGGTCAAATGATTTTTGACTAGCTTGTCAAACCCACCCAGCTCAGACAGAACAGTCTATTCAACAAATGGTTCTGAACAACTGGATATTAATAGCCAAAAAAAAAGGAAAGAGGATACATATCTCACACCTTATACAAAAATTAACTCAAAATGGATAAAAAAATACCTAAATATAAAAGAACCATAAAGCTTCTAAAAGAAAACTTAGGAAAATATCTTCAAGACTTGGTGGTAGGTGGTGGATTCTTAAAGGAGGTAGGAGGAGGACTGAGCTGGACTACTGATGTTTAATATATGTAGAAGTTTTTATTAGCTTTAAAGTAAAAGTATGGAAATGTATAGAGAGGACGGTAAAATATTGTAGTAACAGCTGGTTTTTAAATGGGAATGTGGCTGAAAATGGTAGTCTAGGGATGTAAGTGCCAATTGACAGAAAGCTAGAGAATAATCTAGGGACTGAATAACACAGTAAACCCGGAGGTGGATGAGAATTGTGGTTGATGGTACAGATGCAAGAGTGTTCTTTGTGAACTAGAGGAGATGTTCATCACTATTGCAGGGAAGTGAGAATATGAAGAAGCATGGAAAAATACAACTGGAGTGACATATAGACTGTGGTTAAAAGTGAAAATGTAATATTCATGCATCTATGCCAAAGATGTACTGTGTTGATAATGGGGTAGTGGTAAAAGTATCCCAAATGTACATGATGGACCATGGTTGGTGGTAATAGTAGGAGATATTATCTCATAATCTGTAACTAATGTTCTACCATGGTATGATGTGTTGATAGAAGGGTGTTGTATGGGAATTCTGCACATGTGTATGATTGTTTTATAAGTTTACAACTTCTGTCATAAAATATATGTAAAAATAATAATAGAGTAGGTTAGGGGAAAATATTTTGGTTAGTAGTAATATTTTGAGGATACTCTTTAATCTTTAGTTAAAAATGTTTCACAACAATGCAAGGTGTTGGTAGTAGGGTGAGGTATGAGAGCCCTGTATAATGGTATGTATGTTTATTTTGGAAGTTCACAACTGTTACTATACACTTATTTTTTTTGTATGTTTGAGTGGTATACTTCAATAAATCTTTAAAAATTGAAAATAAAAATAGGGTGGTTTGGGGGAAAAGTACACCAAATTAAGATATATACTATTGTTAGTAGTAATATTTTGATGATGCTCTTTCATAATTTGTTGCAAATGTTTCAAAAATATGAAAGGTATTTGTAAGGAGTGTCTTGTTCTTTGGTGTCATGTCTAATTTAGGGCTCCCAACACTGCAAGCACCAGACCTCAGAGGCTCAAGCTGAGAGCCTGTGTGCCATAACCTTTGATGTTGTCAATATCAGCACTTGCAACATAAACATAGGCGTTGGAGTCACTGGGGAGGCGTCACAGAGATTGGTGATGTGGGGCTTGCTTGGTGGGTGTCCAAGACCCAGACAGTGCCTGAGTCTCTGGAGACACTCCTTACTGCTTCTTGATGAATATGCCTCTTGCAGCCAACTGATTTGGAACCAGTTATTTAATTCCAAAAGTAGTGTGACTGCAGTGTTCATGAGTTGACAGATAATTTCCTGAAATATGCAGTCAACCAGCATCAGAAATCTTAAAATTGTATCTAATAAATGTCAATATTTAGGCAACTTGAAAAATGTTGAATCACCTTCAGAAAAATTTGACTCAAAGTGTTTTTTTAATCCCTTGCTTTTCAACCACCTACAGTTTAATAAACAATTGAGAAAAAAAAAAAATTAGCATAGATTAATTTAGCATAGATTTAGTATCAGTTTTAGAGATATGTTTATAATTAATGTTGGTGATTTTTACATTAAACAATATTTATTTACTAGTAGCTATTTTAAAAATATTTTTTCTAAAAACCAAAGTGCATATATAGAAAAGGACTTTAAACAAAGAACTTAATAAATTATCATAAGGCCATCACTTCCTCTCTTGTAGAACACTCATTTAGTCTTACCTGAACAAAGTAAACACAAATTTAGATCTCACCATATGTACTTGTGTCAATGTCTTTCTAGGCATGCTGTTGGCGGATTTTGTTCATTTCTCTGGATGGACCTTGGAGAGAATATTTCCTGAGCTCTCACATGAGGACTTGAATGTCAGTGCCTTTGAGACCTGAAAGTCAGTTTTCACTGAGTATAAAATTCATGGCTCACCTTTCTTTCCTTGAATATCTTAAACATGTTGCTCCATTTTCTTCTGGCACAAATTATTACCGTAAAAAAGGCTGATGATATACTAATTTTGTTTTCTTTTTATGTTACTTTTCCCTCTTTATATATTCAAAGAATTTTTCTTTTTCTTTAAAACCCAAAATTTTACTAGAATATGCCTTGACATAAGTCATTTTGAGTCAATGCTCAGTGTTCCCTTTAATATTAGGTTTCAAATCATATCTTTTTATTTCCAGATAAAAAAATAAATTTTAATTTTTTAATTTTCTTTGTGTCTTGTCTTTAATTTATTTAGGCACTCAAATAACTCATGTATTATATTTCCTATTTGAATCTTTACTTTTTGACATTTTTCTCAAACCTTTTAATAAGTTTATCAGCAATAAATTTTATTTCAAATATTTTAAAATAATTTCTTCTTTTTTACCTTCTGTTTCTCATAAGGCATTATCTCTCACTGTGCCTTTTCTAGTTTATATTTCATTTCTGAAGTGATTTTTCCATTTTGCTCTAAAACCTGCCAGAGTTTTGTACCTTCATTTTTGAGTTTTCTAATCCGGATTTTTTGATGTCTTTTCATATCCTTTTTAAAAAAAATACATAGATTACATACATGTTACACAAAAAATATAGGGATTCCCATACACCCCACCTCCCACACCTCCCTCAACCTCCCACATAAACATCCTTCATTAGTGTGGCACAATAATTGCAATTGATAAACACATTCTGGGGCTTTGCCATTAAGCATGGACCCTAGTTCACATTGTAGACAACACTCTCTCCCACACAGTTCTGCATGTTATATGATGTTATAAAATGGCCTATATCTGTCATTGCAATGTCACTCAGGTCAATTCCCAAGTCCCGAAAAAGCCCCGTATTTCAACTGCTTTTCCCTCTCCCTGCCCCCAGGGGACACACTGGCTCCATATCAATGTGGTAATTTCTTCCATGGCTTGAATCACAATATGTCTATAGTAGAATACCAGTAAGTCCACTCTAGTCCATAACTCTTGCCCCCATCCTGAGGAGTCTGGCATGGTGATGTCCACTCCACCTCCAATTGATAGGGGGCTTATATCCCATGGGGAAGATAGATAAGATTATCCTGCCTGCAGCTGCAGACTCTCCCCATTCCCTGGGATGGCTGTCGTCCATCATCATGTCCCCACCAGCTGTCCTGGGGGAGTCCAATGAGCTGTAGAGTAGGAGTTGCTGCTACACCAAGGTTCTGGACCCAGCTGGCACATGGACACCTGAAAGACTCAAGTCTCTGGATGTACACATACAAACTCCAGCACCAAGTATAGGTTTAAGTAAAGGGGACAAATGAGCCATGTGCAGGGAAGACATAGTTGAGTACAACTCTGTCACTCTCAGGAGCACAAACTCCAAAGTAGCCCACTGGCAAGGCACTAAACTCCAGAGCTATCTGCCCTAACATAGGACCTGGGTATCTTCAGAGCCCTCAGGAGCCCCACTACTTGGGGTGATATCCACTTTGGAATTCTATAAGATCGTACTGAGTTGACCTCTGACTCATTTTGAAGTCTCTTAGCAATATAAACTCATTGTCTTTACCTTTTCCCCCTTTTACTCAAGGTCTTTTTCCAGTCTTATTGCCAATTGGTGCTTGGTAGCAATACCTCAATGTCAGGGAGGCTTATCCCTGGGAATCATGTCCCATGCTGGGATGAAGGTAATGCATTCATATGCTGAGTTTGGCTTAGAGAGAGGCCACACTTGAGCAAAAAGGAGGCTCTCAGGTGGCAACCCTTAGGCACCCCATAACAATTGGCTAAGTTTCAATTTCAAGAGCAAAGACTCAAAAGGCTAGTCATCAATATCAAGGGCCCATCAGTGGATTATCCTCCTTCACCAGTCACTGCCCCTGCACTTGGGGGACTGTTGCTGCTCCCTTAGAGAATATGGCAGAGCTCTCCAGGATGGGAATTCAGTATTCTCTCATTTACTGAGTGATTCTCCACCCACTGTGACAATGCCCCATGAACATTTGAACATTTTTATATACTTTATATTTATTCTCAGGTGAACTTCCTCCCATGCATACCCCATCCATGACACCCCACATCAATGATCCTCCCCCACTCCAGTTGTAACCTTTCTGTGATCCAAAGCTTCTTCAAAGATGAAGCCATTGCAATAGCTGAATACAATTAATAGGAAATGAAATGATGATAAGTTTAAATGTAAGAATTAAAATAGAAGTTTTAGGTCACAGCAAAGTCACACACAGGATACAGGAGACTCTCATATACCCAATATCCTCCCCCTTTTCTCCCCCTCGTATTAATACCTTTTTATATGTGGATGGTAGCATTGTTATAACTGATACACAAATAGTGAAACACAGCTATTAAACACTGTCAATGGTTTACACTGTGGTTCACATTTTAGACCATACACTTTTATAAATTTTTATGATATTTACCATGTCCTGTGTCCATCACTGTATGGTAATGAAGAACTTATCCACTGACCACTAAATACCCCCATTTGATCTACTCTATTCCTCCCACCCCTTTTCATATCCTTTTTATTACTTATTGCCTTTACCTCAGTTTTGAAATGTTCATCACTATACTTAAAGGACATCAAGATGAAGTACTTTCATGTTTGCAGTGGTATGATTCTGTAAGATTCCTTATTTTTCCTATAGTATCTTTGCATGGGATTTGACATCAATACATTTCTGTTGTTAATTTTTATATGAAGTATGTTTTCTTGAATTTGTAGAAGTTAGTGTGATTCAAAAAAGCTTTTCCAACCTCACAGAATATCTCCAGATATTTCCATGAAATGCGCAAAAATAGAGCAGCTTGCCTCCTGAGATTTCATTGTTGTGGTTTTTTCCCATTGTCATATGAGCCTTCTTTATAATTTCATTGTACTGGTTTTCTTTATTTTGATTCTCCATTTGATGATTTCTCCTCATTGTAAGACACATCTGGAAAGGAACAAAATCTACAGTTATTCCCTTTAAGTCATTATTTTAGAATCATTTACATTTAAAGTTATTTTTAGTTATATTTTTGAAAATTATTTCATTTCTGAATGAGTTTTACATGTCTTTATTTACGGATTTTTTTCTTAAAATTATTCATTTTAGTGTCTTGTTTTTCTTTAAGTCATGAATTTTCCATGTTTTGGTTATTATTTGAGAAATATAATTTTTATTCATTTTCATTTTATTTAGATTTAACTTTTTTTCAGAGGGACTAGGTGATAGCAATGGGAATATATTCTTAGTTATTAAGGGGTTTTATTTCTAGTTCCTTATATTCCCAGATATGTGTATGCAGAGTCACATCTAATTGGGCCTACAAATTTATCAGCAAATATCTTTGCTATTATCAGCACAAACATTAGCATATATTACAGGTCCCCAAGTATTGTCTTTAAATATTGTCCATCCTACATTTAAAAACACTATTTAAGGAACATCCTCTAAGAAAGAATAATTTTTAATTTTCTTTACTGAGTTTTAAAAATTTATGTCCACATAAAAAAATACATTGGCCACATTATCCATGAATCCTACTAAGGATTATGTGTCTCAGAAACATAATAATGTTGGTTTCCTACAAATGGGCTCACATTGCAGGCTTTCAGGAATGCACTCCCAGGTTGCCTGTGCCCTGGGGCTGTTCTGCTGCTCAATGGGCTTGGTCATTGGTAGAAGTCATTGAACCAGGCTCATGGCTGCCTCTGAAGCACCTTCTTGTGGCATCTTTCTTTAACAAAAGACAAGAGCTACATCACACAAGGCGCCTTCATGCCTCTGACCTCCCACTCTGTACAGGTGACTCATCCCAGAATCTTCCAGGAAAGGCTGTCTGAATTCATGGGTGACAGTGTGACATGGCAGATGAACACTGGGTAAGAACTGGGCTTCTTGTTTAGTCTGCCTCAGATCCATGTGTAACTGTGCAGATTCATCATGTCTTGGGGCCTAAACAGAGCTCACTGGTAAAACCCTTGGTTTAAATTAATTTATGGACTGATGACAATCAATAGAATTAGGCTATGGACTTGTGTTGCAATTTCTTTCTAAACGATGGGCAAAGGGCTTGATTGCACCAGGACATGCAGAACCAGAGAAAAGAATATGAAAACTTTGCATATTTGTGGAAGAAAAAAAATATATTACCAAAAAGATCAGATCAGCCCATCACCTTCATACCAAAGCCAGATAAAGATACCACCAGAAAAGAAAATTACAGAGCAATACCCTTTGTGTATATATTTGCAAAAATCCTCAAGAAAATACTAGCAAACTGAATTCAACAACACATCAAAAGAATTATAGATGGGGAGCAGATGTGGCTCAAGCTTTTGAGTACTTTCTTCCTACATGGGAGGTCCCAGGTTTGGTTCCTCATGCCTCCTAAAAACAAAACAAAAGAAAAAACAAACAAACTAAGAAGTCAACTCAGGGGAGCTGATGTGGCTCAGTGGTTGAGTGCCAGCTTCCCACATATGAGGTCCCAGTTTCAATCCCCAGCCCTGGTACCTCAGGGGAAAAAAAGAATTATAGACCATAATCAGGTGAGATTTATCCCAGATATACAAGGGTGGTTCAACAAAAGAAACCAATTAATATAATGTACCACATTACCAGAAGAAAGGAAAAACCCCACAAGATTATCTCAATTAATGCAGAAAAGGCATGTGACAAAATCAAGTACTACTTATGGATAAAAATAGTTAAAAAACTAGAGATAGAAGAAAATTTCCTCAACATGGTAAAGGACAGTGTGATGGTTAGGCTAATGTGTCAACTCAGCCAGGTAATTGTGTCCAGGTATTTGGTCAAGCAAGTACTGGACTATATGTAATACAAGAGTATTTATGGACTTCAGTCACCAGTGAGTTTACTGCATAGATGGCTGATTAAATCTGCATCAATCAGGGAGATTGCATCAGCAATGAGTGACGCTTTTATATAATCTGTTGAATACCTTAAAAGGAGAAGTGATTTCAACATTCAGAGAGAATTTCCCAGCTTGTCTTTGGACAGCCAACTTCTCCCAGAAACTCATCAAGGACCTTTCATTGGAGCCCCTGGTTTGCTGCCTGCCTGCAGAACCTGGACTTGGGCATCCCCACGGTTGCATGAGAGACTCTTATGAAATCTCATATTATTAACAGATATCTCCTGTTGATTCTGTTTCCTGAGAGAACCCTGACTAATATAGACCATGATTTCAGTTATGAAAAACCAACAGTCAACATCATATTCAACAGTGAAAGACATGTATATCAATGGATTTTGCAAATTTATAAAATTATAAAAGTTTTGAAGGAGTTATACCATAGTCCAGGTAGGCGGGCAGACTGCAGGTAGAGGGAATGCAGATGACAAGTATCACCAAGAGTGCAAAGCTGAATAATCTATATTAGCTCTAAGGCATCTACATTTTATTTGCATTGGTAAAGCATTAACTAATGAGTCTGAAAAATTTGGTATACATATCTCATCCCCTGAACAACCATTAGGGAAGCAGATGTGGCTCAAGCAGTTGGGCACCTGCCTACCACTTGGGAGGTCCTGGGTTTGGTTCCTGGTGCCTCTAAAGAAGATGAGCAAGACAGCGAGCTGATGCAATGGGATGGCATGGTGAGCTGATGCAACAAGATGATGCAGTGAGATGATGCAACAAAGAGACACAACAAGAAAACACAATGAGAGACAAAACAAGTGGGAACAGAGGTAGTTCCAGCCATTGAGTGCCTCCCTCTTACATGGGAGGTCCCAGGTTTGGTTCCTGGTGCCTTCAGAAAAGAAGATGAGCACACAATGAACAGACACAGAGAGCAGAAAGGGGGAGCAAACAATAAACAATGAAGAGAGAGAAATAAAAAAATAAAAAAAAAAAAAAATCCAAAAAAGGCAAGAACTGTATAACTTGAATCATCCTTTGCCTAGAAGATATGAATAAGCAGCTAAAACACTGGCATACAGTGTTTCGTATGAACAAAGCTTTCATTTCTTTTGGCTAAAAACCTAGGAGTAGGATTTCTGGGTTATCTTCCAGCCTGCCCCCCCATCACCACCAGTCACCTCAACCAAAGTAGGATCTGGGTAGCTTCTTCTCTTTAGATCTGAGTGGCTTCCCTCAAACTGCATCGGGATAGGGCAAGTGGACTCAAAGGTGCTGACCACTAGGCTGCCACCTTGGGGAGGAGCTGGGAAGCCTGAGCCCATGCTCTACTCCTTTCTGCACTGCCAGCACAAGGGGCCCCAGTCCCATGTGGATTCCTATAGCACTGTGGTCTGAGCAGAGGAAGGGAGGCTGTGTCTCCAAGTAAGACCCTCTCTTCCTTTTTCCAGCATCAGAAAATATAGAAGCCCAAAGAGTCTGGGGAGCTAGGCTACAGTCTTTGATATGCCTGTATCCTGCAGGTATTTATACATGCCCTTTCCTCCCACCCAGATTCTCAGCTCACATTTTCCCAAGCTGCATCCCAGGTCAAACAAGGTGGAATTTATCTTTGGCCCAATTGTCCTGGATCCTGGCTTTGTACTACATTGGCCCACCCTATGCACCTGCTCCTCATTGGCAATTATCTGACAAAGATTTGTCCTTTCCCACCAGCCCACACGTGGGCAATCAGAGAAAGGCCTTCATGGCACTGGATGTGGCAGTCTACACTTAGGCCCCTGGTGCTGAGTGGAGGCCTCTCCTCCTTCCTGCCAAGGCCTGAGCCTCTCAAGAGAAACCTCTATTCCAAAAGCTCAGAGAGTTGCTCCATCCAGAGCTCCCAGACCTCTCCTCTGAGCTCAGGCACCAAATGAAAAAAGTTCCTCAAAAGCCGAGGATTTAATAGTTACACCGGTGCTTTTTAATAGTTTTTAACACTCTAGAGAACTCTTCAAAGTTCAACTGCTGATTACCCATTACCCTGATGATTCCAAGTATGAAGCTTACCTTTTCTGTTTTTTTTTTTTCTTTTAAAACCGCTCTCAGGAGCTCCTTGGTCCGCGCACTGACTGAAAGAAAAGTTTCGTTTTCAGTGCCCCAAGTTGGGCGCCATATGTTGGCATTCAAGAACTGGGTCTGTGAAAACGGTGCCACGGATGAGAAAAAGAATAAGACAAAGAGAAGAAAAACTGGGATCAGGGGACTATCCCTCCAATATGGAGAGAAGAGCCCAGCCACCTCATAAAGTGTGGCTTTTATTCTAGCTTTAGAACAAAGAAAATACGTGTGAGCATGTGCAAGGGCAATAGATAATTGACATTTACATTTTAATGAAATCAACAAGTCTTAAAGGTTAATGGCTCAGCTCTTTCACTTCCTGAAATTCATAGGCATTATAAATCTTACATGCTTTCCCCACCCAGATCCTATTAGCATGAGACTGGAGAGCTTGTTTATTACATTCTAAGGTGACCTTTTCTGTCAGTAGTCATGGCCTTTAATTGAAACTCCATCAGGGATCCACTCCAGGTTTCCCACCAGTGAAGAGGGAGAAGGGTCCAGTCCCATCTCCCTCCCATCTGCCCCAGAGGTCCACAAAGAAGGTGAGAGAGGAAGGCCAGGGTCTGCTATAGCTGTTCAGTCTCTGTGGTAGCCCAGAGCAACATAGAGGGTAAAAAGGCTTCAGAAGAGACCTCAGGGCAAAAACAAAAGTTGAGGAATGGCTCAACCACATCTGACAGTTCCAGGCCCTATAAACACAAGATTCCTCTACTGCCATACAGACAAGGCCCCTCTGATGCTGCCATCACCACCCCCAGCTAGGTTCTTGAGGCACTGCTGAGGATCTAGACCAGAAAAGGAAGCAGGACTCTGGTGAGTCAACAACGGCCTGGAGGTAGAAGACTAAGACCATCTCAGATTGCAGGGCCTCACAGCCTTCCCATCCTTTCATCCTCCTTAGTCAATCCTACATCAATTTAAATATTAAACATGATGACTTCACACCAATATATCCAATTTCAAGCTCACTACATCACAGTTCATTACAATTCTTACCTTTGCATATTTGTAACTTTATTTTCTGCGCACACAGAAGGTGGATTGAATAAGATACAACAAAGAATTGCATGGATCAATTGAATCCCAATGGCTGTGATGAGATTAGTGAATGAAATTTGTCATCTTTTTTGTCACATTTTACATGGTGGGCCCTTGATGTGTTCCCTCCTATTTAACATTGCTCTCATTCACTATGTCACTGCTGCTATTATCTCAGCTAAAAGGGTGCAAAGTTTTGTGATAACAAATTGTGGTGAAACCTTTCTCTCTGGTAAGATTGGGATAGGTTAATTTATATAACAAGGAGGGCTATGACTGAGATCTGGCTGACCTACATATGTATTAATTTGTAGGATCCTCTGAGGGATTTGGGGGTTCACTGACTATGGGGGTGTAAGCCCCCTCTTCAGTGGAGGGCCATGATTCTCCTGTAATTCATGTGGAGACTCTGAGGCAGGGACATGAAATATCTCTGATAACAAGGCTGTGTGTCTCTCTTGGGGGCTTTGCAATCTCTCTAGAGCAGGCTGGGATTCTCAGAAGAATGTAAAGTTCTCTGAAAGAGACAAATAGTCTACCACATCTCCTCTTTTATAAGCCATAAATCATACTATCTGCAGTGAGTTCAACATAAGCAAGAGCATGAAATGTGCTCAACATCACTAGTGGTCATTATACTGCATATTAAACCTGCAAGGTCTCACTCCTATGTCTTACAGAATGGGCACAATTAGGGTGAGAAATGACTGGAGCAGGGATGCACAGTCCAGTCTCCTCAGAGAGTTGTTCATATCTTTAATTGGGGAGACAGTTGGGGGCTTGCAGACCTCATCCATTAGACCATCAAGCCCCGGTCCAGGAGGCCTCTTCCCCAATTGAGCATCAACTGCCCATCCAGGGTTGTTCAGTTGAAGGAGAAGCTAATTCTTTGCAGAGCTGCCATGTGGCAGTTGGTCTGGAATGTCCTGGGTTCTGAGCCAGCATGGAAGCCAAGCAGACCACTGGTCACTGAGGATGGTCACCTGTCCCCTGGTAGATTCACATGAGGCAAATGGCAGTGTGAAGATGCTGAAGGAGAATGGCCACAAGTTTGGACATCCCTTGGTAGATAGGCAGTGGACTGGGTGGACCTGGCAAGTGGTAGTTTGCCAAACTAGAAGGTATTTCTCCTTATTCCATGGTGATACATTGACCCTTTAATAGCCTGTAGGGAATTTTCAGTTAAATGAGTAAATAGATTATAATGAAAATCAAAATGAGGATCAGTTGCTGCAAAATATTTGATCCAAAAACCCACTACTTCCCCCTTTTTGCTATATTTACTCAGTGTTAAATTAGAACAGCATTCTGAATAAATGTGGCAAACATTTTTATTATCAAAATTATAGAATTCATGGGTTTTACTAGCCTGGAATTAACTCAGTGAAGCAATGGTCAATTATTCTTTTTTGTCTCATCTAGGAAGAAAAACCAATGGTTCATTTCCCACCGCTGATGTGCAATCAATGCTGGTCATACTAGGTGGAGTTGGATCCCAGCACCCAGGTAAGTAACGGTCTTGAAGCTGTATTTCGTCTTTGTGGAGGATGAGATGTTATATACTCATGTTTTTTAACCTTCCTACTAAACCATACCTCTCAAAGTATAAACACTTACTTATTTAAAAATAAAAAATTCAAGACTTTTTATAACATTCTGAATCCACCATTTAAAACTCTTTTAAAAGAATCTGGGAAATGTTTTTTTTTTTTTTTTTTTTTTTTTTTTT
>JAKSZT010054386.1:122113-157097 GCA_026826555.1 Tolypeutes matacus | reverse complement strand
TTTTTTAACTTTATTTTGTACATTTAATAATTGAAAACATAAGCAATTAAAAACTAAAAAGTAAACACAGATGAATAAATATATACATTTCTCAATTAAATGTAATGGAGACATGTAAATTTTTTTTTGTTGTTTTGTTTTTTGTTTGTTTTGTTTGTTTTTTTGTGTGTGTGAATCAAACAATATATTACACAATATATTTGGTTCATAGTAATGCATTCATACCGTATTTGTCCTTTTGTGTCTGGCTTGCTTCACTCAACATAATGTCCTCCAAGTTCATCCATGTTGCCATATGCCTTATGACTTCATTTCATCTTACAGCTGCATAATATTCCATCGTGTGAATAGACCACAGTTTGTTTATCCATTCATCTGTTGATGGACACCTGGGTTGTTTCCAACTTTTGGCAATGGTGAATAATGTGGCTATGAACATCGGTGTGCAGATGTCTGTTGGTGTCACTGCTCTCAGTTCTTCTGGGTATATACCCAGTAGTGGTATTGCAGGGTCACGTGGCAAGTCTATATTCAGCTTCTTTAGGAACTGCCAAACAGTCCTCCATAGTGGTTGTACCATCCGGCATTCCCACCAACAGTGAAGAAGTGTTCCTATCTCTCCACATCCTCTCCAACACTTGTAGTTCTCTGTCTTTTTCATGATAGGTGGCCATTCTGATAGGTGTGAAATGATATCTCATTGTAGTTTTGATTTGCATTTCCCTAATCATGAGTGATGTTGAGCATTTCTTCATGTGTTTTTTTGCCATTTGTATTTCTTCTTCAGAGAAATGTCTATTCAAGTCTTTGGCCCATTTTTTAATTGGGTCATTTGTCTTTTTATTGTTGAGTTGTAACATCTCTTTATATATCCTGGATATTAAACCCTTATCAGATATGTGATTTCCAAATATTTTTTCCCATTGAGTCGGCTGCCTTTTCACCCTTCTGACAAAGTCCTGTGAGGTGCAAAAGTGTTTAATTTTGAGGAGGTCCCATTTATCTAATTTTTCATTTGTTGCACGTGCTTTGGGTGTGAGGTCCAAGAAACCACCACCTACTACAAGGTCTTGAAGATGTTTCCCTACATTTTCTTCGAGTAGTTTTATGGTCCTGGCTTTTATATTTAGATCTTTGATCCATTTTGAGTTGATTCTTGTATAGGGGGTGAGATAGGGGTCCTCTTTCATTCTTTTGGTTATAGATATCCAGTTCTCCCAACACCATTTGTTGAAAAGACTGTTTTTTCCCATCAGTGTGGGCTTGATAGGTTTGTCAAAAACCAGTTGACTGTATAGGTGAGGGTTTATTTCTGGATTCTCAATTCTATTCCACTGATCGATATGTCTATCTTTATGCCAGTACCATGCTGTTTTGACCACTGTAGCTTTGTAATATGTTTCAAGGTCAGGCAGCGAAATTCCTCCCACATTGCTCTTCTTTTTTAGAATACTTTTGGATATTCGGGTGCACTTACCCTTCCAGATGAATTTGGTAATTGCCTTCTCTAATTCTGTAAAGTAAGCTGTTGGAATTTTGATTGGTATTGCATTGAATCTATAAATCAGTTTGGGCAAGATTGACATCTTCACAATATATATTCTTCCAATCCATGAACACGGAATGTCTTTCCATTTGTTTAGGTCTTTTTAAATTTCTTTTAGCATCGTTTTGTAGTTTTCTGCATAGAGGTCCTGTACTTCCTTGGTTAAATTAACTCCTAGGTATTTGAGTCTTTTTGTTGCTATTGAAAATGGAATTTTCCTCCTGATTTCCTCCTCAGATTGTTCAGTACTAGTGTACAAAAACATTACTGATTTTTGCGCATTGATCTTATATCCTGCCACTTTGCTGAACTCATTTATTAGTTCAAGTAGCTTTGTTGTGGATACTTCAGGATTTTCTAAATACAGGATCATGTCATCCACAAACAGTGAGAGTTTTACTTCCTCTTTTCCTATTTGGACGCTTTTAATTTTTTTGCCTTGTCTAATTGCCCTAGCTAGAACTTCTAGTACAATGTTGAATAACAATGGTGACAGTGGGCATCCTTGTCTTGTTCCTGATCTTAGGGGGAAAGCTTTCAACCTTTCCCTATTGAGTATGATGTTGGCTGTGGGTTTTTCATATATGCCTTTTATCATATTGAGGAATTTTCCTTTTATTCCTATCTTTTGAAGTATTTTTATCAAAAAAGGATGTTGGATTTTGTCGAATGCCTTTTCTACATCTATTGAGATGATCATGTGGTTTTTTTCCTTCAATTTGTTAATGTGGTGTATTACATTGATTGATTTTCTTATGTTGAACCAGCCTTGCATACCAGGAATAAATCCCACTTGGTCGTGATGCATAAGTCTTTTGATATGCTGTTGGATTCGATTTGCAAGTATTTTGTTGAGAATTTTTGCATCTATGTTCATGAGAGAGATTGGTCTGTAATTTTCTTTTCTTGTGGAATCTTTATCTGGCTTTGGTATTAGGGTGATGTTGGCTTCATAAAATGTGTTGGGTAATTTTCCCTCCTCTTCAAATTTTTGGAAGAGATTAAACAGGATTGGTGTTAATTCTTTTAGAAATGCTTGGTAGAACTCACCTGTGAAGCCATCTGGTCCTGGACTTTTCTTTGCTAGGAGATTTTTGATGATGGATTCAATCTCCTCAATTGTGATTGGTTTGTTAAGTTCTTGTATTTCTTGTTGTGTCAGTGTAGGTTGGTTATGAGTTTCTAGAAATTTGTCCATTTCATCCAGGTTGTCTAGTTTGTTGGCATATAGTTTCTCATAATATCCTGTTATAATTCTTTTTATTTCTGTGAGGTCATTTGTAATTTCCCCCCTTTCATTTCTGATTGTATTTATTTGCATCTTCTCTCTTTTTTTCTTTGTTAGTCTAGCGAGGGGTTTGTCAATTTTATTGATCTTTGCAAAGAACCAGATTTTGGTTTTGTTGATTTTCTCTATTGCTTTTTTGTTCTCATTTTCATTTATTTCCACTCTAATCTTTATTATTTCTTTCCTTCTTTTTGCTTTGGGATTGGTTTGCTGTTCTTTTTCTAGTTTCTCAAGTTGTTCAGTTAAATCTTTGAGTTTAGCTCTTTCTTGTTTCTTAATATAGGCATTTAGGGCTATAAGTTTCCCTCTCAAGACTGCCTTTGCTGTATCCCATAAGTTTTGATATGTTGTGTTCTCATTTTCATTTGTCTCAATATATTTACTGATTTCACTTGCAATTTCTTCTTTGACCCACTGAATATTTAGGAGTGTGTTGTTCAGTCTCCACACATTTGCAAATTTCCTTTTTTCCTTTCTGTTATTGATGTCTAGTTTCATTCCATTATGATCTGAGAAGGTGCTTTGTATAATTTCAATCTTTTTATATTTATTGAGAGCTGTAGTGTGACCTAACATGTGGTCTATCCTGGAGAAAGATCCATGGGTACTTGAGAAGAATGTATTACCCGCTGAGTTTGGATGCAGTGTTCTGTATATGCCTGTTAGGTCTAACTTGTTTATCATATTGTTCAAGTTCTCTGTTTCCTTGTTGATCTTCTGTCTAGTTGTTCTATCTAATGATGTGAGAGGGGTGTTGAAGTTTCCGACAATTATTGTAGAAATGTCTATTTCTCCCTTCAGTTTTGCCAGAGTTTGTCTCATATATTTTGGGGCACCCTGGTTAAGTGCGTAGATATTTATGACTGTTATATCTTCCTGGAGGATCATCCCTTTTATTAATATATAATGGCCTTCCGCATCTCTTAGCACTTTTTTGAATTTGAAGTCTGTTTTGTCTGATATTAGTATAGCTACCCCTGCTCTTTTCTGTTTACTATTCACATAGAGTATCTTTTTCCAACCTTTTACTTTCAGCCGGCTTGTATCCTTGTGTCTGAGTTGAGTTTCTTGTAAGCAGCATATGGATGGCTCATGTATTTTTATCCATTCTGTCAGTCTATATCTTTTGATTGGGGAATTTAATCCATTCACATTCAATGATATTACTGAAAATGCACTATTTATTTCCTCCATTTTATTCTTTGGTTTTCATATGTCATCTTATTTTTGTCTCTCTTTTTACTCTTTTGGTTATCCTTTCTGCTTTTCTTTCTTCTATACTCTCCTCCAAGCCTCTCTCTCCTGTCTTTTTCTTTCAGGTTCTAAGGCTTCCTTTAATATTTCCTGCAAAGGTGGATTCTTTTTTGCAAACTCTCTTAGTTTCCGTTTGTTTGTGAATACTTTATATTCACCTTCATATTTGAAGGACAATTTTGCTGGATAAAGAATTCTCGGCTGGCAGTTTTTCTCTTTCAGTTTCCTAATTGTATCATACCACTGTCTTCTCACCTCCATGGTTTCTGAAGAGAAATCTGCACAAAGTCTTACTGGACGTCCTTTGTACGAGATCGTTTGCTTCTCTCTTGCTGCTCTGAGAATTTTCTCTTTATCTTTTACATTTGACATTCTGAATAATATGTGTCTTGGTGTAGGTCTATTTGGATTTATTCTTATTGGGGTACGGTGTGCTTCTTGGACATGTAATTTCATTTCTTTCGTGAGAGTTGGGAAATTTTCAGCTATTATTTCCTCAAATACTCTTTCTGCCCCTTTTCCTTTCTCTTCTCCTTCTGGAACTCCCATGACACGTATGTTCTTGCATTTTGCGTTGTCATTCAACTCTCTGAGCCCCTGCTCAATTTTTTCCATTCTTTTCTCTCTTCAATTTTAGCTGCTCTGTCTTCAGTATCACTTATTCTTTCTTCTATCATTTCGAGTCTGCTGTTGTATGCTTCAAATGTATTTTTTACTTCACCTATTGTGTCTTTCATTCTCATGAACTCCGTTACTTTTCTGTTCATGATTTCAAATTCTTTTTTACATTCGTGCAATGACTTCTTGATGTCATTGATCTCTTTAACTATATTCTCTTTCATTTCATTAATTTGATTTTGGAAATGTGTGCTCATCTCACTGATTAGTTCTCTCAAATTCTGCATCTCTTCTGGGACTTTGCTGTATTCTTTTTCTTGGGCCATGTCTTCTATTTTCTTAGTAAGGCCCGTAATTTTTTGCTGGTGCTTAGGCATCTGGTTAGTTTGTATTTTACTTTGATGCTCTATCTCTTTCTCTTTTATGGGGTTTTAGTGGCAGGTGGCTGTGAGTTACCACCGCTCTTTGATTTTTGGCTCAACCTTGATTGTTAGGATTGTTCTGCTGGTTGCTCAAAACTGGGCACTGGACCCAGTAATTGGTTGTAGATTCGTTTCCTAGGGCCTTGGGCAGGGAGGCTATAGAGGCCAGGAAAAGCCTCTCTTACTTATTAATTTTCTTATGTGCACTTCCTTGGTCTGCCAGGAGATGGCGCTTGTTGGCAGCTCTCAATTCAATGCATGGTCGGAGCGTATTTGTTGTGACACAGACCAGATCAATGTGATAGAGCTTCCTGTCTGGGGGCTAGGAGCCCTGTGATTCAAACTTTCTGAGACAGTTCTCCAGACTTCTCTCTTAGCGCCCCCCTTTTCCTAGCTAGGAAATATTTCCACTCCCCTCTGAGTCCTCAACAATCAGTCCCTGTTAGTAGAGGAGGAGATTGGGAGGTTTGTATATCTTTAGCCCCTTGCAGGCTCCAAGGCAAACAATGGTGCAGCCCCACCCAGCCCGGAAGGGCTCTCGGGACAGGGCAGACCAAACCTGGGAGTCCAAAGCAGGGTCAGCCCCAGGCTCTCTCTCTCCTCTCCCGTGGTGTCCTCAATTAGTCCAGGCTAGAAGAGAGGGAGGTTGCGAGGATCGGATTTCTCCAGTCCTTTCCAGGCTCCCAGGGCAAACCACCGTGTGGAAGGGTCCGTGGGGCTCTGCAGCCCAAATTTCAGGTCAGAACCTGAGTCAGCCTAAGGCTGTGTCCCTCTCTCTCCCCTTTCCAGGAGTGGCAGATCCCTGAAGCCCCCTTTGTCTGTGGTCGCAGGCCCAGGGGCCCGAGAATTCTGAAGAGTGTGGGGGAGGGTGCCGGCAGCAGCAGAAGCTGCTACTTGCAACTCACAGTTCTGTAGTAGCGATTTCCCTCTTCTGTCCCACTCTCCTCTGGGTGGTGTGCAGCCTTCACCTGCTGTACTAAACCCTAGAAGATCTTTTTCAGGGCTGTTTCAGCTTGTTCTCTAGCTATTTTTCTGGAGAAGAGATTCCCGTGTCTTACTAGTCTGCCGTCTTCCCGGAAGTCTCGGAAATGAGGTTTTAGAAACCAAATTACAACACTGAGTTATCTTCAGTTTTCCATGGGGAACTGGTACAGAAGATTCTGTTTTTTAATGTCTTCTCTTATAAATTTGAACTAAATAGCTTGGAAATTAACATTTTTACATTTTTGGCAGTCTTCTATGATACAGCAATAATATTTCCCTTACATTTTATAGGATAAAGTATTGCCTATATTTTTCTTCTGTCTTATATTTTTTCCTTCACTTTTTGCTAAACATTTTTTTTTTTGTTGTTCTAGGACTATATTTCCTTGACTGAAAAGCAACAACTGTTGCATCAGGAATTTGTTTTATAAAAATCCAGTAGCTTGCTAGCCCTATTGTTTAAATACTGGATTTTTGCTTTCAAATTTCACAAATGCCTTGGGATTGACTAGAACAGCTGTACTCTTAACACTGTATAGAGAAGTGAGGCCAGATGGAGGACATAGCAGAGAACTTAAAATGTCCTCTTGGAGCACCAGGGAGGACCATACTTTGCGGACCCCAGTCTCCCAGTAAATGTATATAAGTCGTTTTCTTTTTTTTCCTGGTTATTGTCAAGGGCAATTTTGTGAGTGCTAACTGGCTGAGTAGGTTTGAGGAAGTCTTAAAGTGAAATGTCTTATTTGCAGACAATCTGATTGGCTACCCAGAAGAACAATGATAATCAACTTCTAAAACTATTGGACATAGTAAAAGTGGCTGCATATGAGATTGGCAAATACAAGCCAGTAATTTTCCTTTATTGCTGAATAACCAATTCAAAAATTTACTTGGAGATAAGAGAGGTCCATTTACAATAACTATCAAGTATCTGAAATATGTAGGAATAAACCTGGCAAGAAATATATGAGATCCATTTGAAGGAAATGATAGAAGTTTAGCAAAATATCTTACACAACCTGAATAAACCAACATGTACTAAAAGAAATAACTTTGATGGGAAGAGTCAAAATGCTATTCTGCAAATTAATGTTAAAGATTAGATGCAATCTCAGTCAAACCAAATATCCTTAACAAGCTACTTCTAATACTAATGAGGAAGGCCTTGCCCTCCCAGATACCCAGACATATGATGAATATATGATAATTAAAATAGTGTGGTATGATTTAGAAATAGTAAAATGATCACTAACATGAAGACCATAACATATGTGGGAATTTTATTAAGGAGATATATCCAAAAAGTGGGTAAAGAATGGGTCATTTAGTGCTGGTTAGACCTATTCCTCACACCATGTACTGAAGTGAATTCTGGTTGGATTAAAAATTCATATATAAAAATCAAAACAATAAAAATATTGGAAGCAAATTTAGAAAAATTTATTTTCCAGCTTAGGTTGAGTCTACCCAAGCAAGACAGAAAATCCAAAAAATATGAAGGAAAAAAAGGAAGTATTTGTCTACATAATGACTTTGGGAAGAGGAATAGAATTTGAGGAGCAGGGAACATTGCAGTCTATAATTCTGTATTTTTTCGAAGAAACATGTTCAGGTACTATGTGAGTGTAGCAGTTTGGCAGTTTGATGTAATTATGAATTCCAAAAATAGATATTGGATCATGCTTGTAAACTGGTCTGCTAATCTGGGCATGATTAAGTTATGATTAGGGCATTAACTGGGCCATGTCAGTAGGGCGTTGAGCCCCACTCCTTGGTGGGTGGGGGAATCGAAGGAAAAAGACAGTGTTGGAGCAGTTTTGATGTTGGAATTCTGGTGAGGAAGGAGAGAAGGCCCTGGGATAGAGACGAGCCATTTGCCTGAGAGTTCACAGCTGGCCTTGTGGAGAAAAGCAAAGCCTAGAGAGCCTTGTAGTCTATAGCTGACTCTGTGGAGGAAACAGAAGAGCTAAGCCCAGAGAGAAATGCAGCTCCAGGAAGAGAGGAACCCAAGACGTCTGAACCCTGGCAAATGTCAGCAGCTGTCTTGCTCCAACACGTGGCAATGGACTTTGGTAGGGAAGAAACTTATGCTTTATGGCCTGGTAATTGTGGACTTATACCCCAAATAAATACCCTTCATAAAGACCAACCGAATTCTGGTATTTTGCATCAGCACACCTTTGGCTGACTAATACAGTGAGTAATTTAAAACAACACAAAAGCTTTTTAAAAAAGTAACAAGGCCTTGAAGAAGGATGTTTTACAGCAGAGATTAATAAACGTTGTAGCCCTATGTACCAATAACATAAGTGATACCATGACTATCAGGAGCTGGCCAAAGGCAAGAGGAAGAACAGAGAATGAAGGAGAGGAAAGTGGAAAAGCAGAATAACGAGAGTAGATTTGGAGGCCAAAAGACATTTGTTCCCACCTCAGGGCCTTTGCACTGACTATAATCTTTGTCAGTATCCCTTCCCACATGTTTAACTCCCTCACTTTCTTCAAATTTTTGTGCAGTTGTTACCCTTTCAATGAGGCTTATATTTAATATTTCATTTAAAATTGCACCCCCCCTCCCCGATTATGATATTACTATAGTATTACTATAATAATACTGTGTGATGAAAGTGGAATGGGACCATTTTTCATTTCCTACATGAGATGCCCTGATTTTCTACAGGTCAGTTGCTCAAAAGATTTGGGTGTGGAGTCGGGAGCAGTTGGGTGGTTCTGTTTGCTGTGGTCAGGGCAGAGGAGGACAATGCAGGCAGATGAGTTTGAAGCCTGCTCTAGGCACAGAGGCTCATAGGGGCTGAGCTTGCAGTGGTCAAGTTCAGAAGGACAAACTTGAGGGCTGCCAACCAAGGAATGGAGGCCAGGGAAGCTGACCACAGGCCCTTAGGTTCAAAGGCTATTAGCATTTTAAACCACCCCTGTTCCCTGCCTCCCCCATAAAACAAAACAAAACAAAACAAACAAAACAAAACAAAACAAAACAAAACAAAACAAAACAAAAAACACCTTTAAAAAAGCCAAGAAGAAATACCAGAGGGCCTTTCATTGAAATTTTCTCACTATTTCAAGTGAGTAGCAGATTGAACATTTAATTAATAAAAGTGTTAGGTGTCAGCAAAAGCAAGCACATTACAGTTGTCAGTAAAAAATATGAAAGACTGAAACGGGAAAAAAAAGACTGCTGAATTTCCTGGGCTATGTGTGCCTTTCCTTGTCTTTGGACTATTTTTCAACTGTAAATTGTAAACAAGGGAAAATGGAAACGATTTTTGTGGCAGAGAAATGGAAATAAACTCTGTCTGGTGGAGTTGTAATTGGCTATTGCTGGATATTGACCAGTTTCGCAACTATTTTTTAATTTATTTAATCATTTCTGACTGATAGCCTGTAGGAGTGTGTGGTTTGATTCCACTTTAAGCCCATTGTAACATTTTACTGGATCCCTCGGTAATTAATGAGTGAAATAAAATCTTTGACATATGTTCATTTGTATTTTTATTTTCCTACCACGACAAAAGTCATTCTGAACACAATTCCTCGAAAAAGTTTTCTAGTGAGCTCTGGGGCTGCCCACGAGTAAATGCCGCTGTGGTTTTACCCCCCCCCCCCCCCCCGGTCCCCGTCCCCATCCTCACCCTCACCAAAGAAGGAAAGGGGCGGGCGGGAGGACGCCGAGTGCACTGGCAGGAGGAATGGGGAGGCAAACAGTTTCCTCCTCCATCAAATGATGGGGAATCATAAATACGCTTCTGGGCTGGCAAGTCTGGAGCCAAGGTGGAGCGAACCTGCTTTGCACATGGAGGAGCCTGAGTTTCCAACGGGTTAGACTGCTGGGCTGTGGCCCCTGAGGGAGGGGGTGGGTGACAGGGCAGCCCCAAGGGAAGGAGAGGGACTGGCGAAACCCCAGGAGAGGGGAAGTGGAAGAGAACGGCCCCCGGGACAGACACGTGGGAGTGGGGCGGGAGCACCTCCGAGGGAGGGGATACGGACAACCAGGGAGGGGACGGGACACGGCGCCGCGGGAGCCTGGAGCGTAGAGGCCGAGGACTCCCGCGCAGCCGCAAGTAAGCCGAGTCTCTGCCCGCCTCCCTGGCCGCCCTCCGCGCCGGCCCCTCCCCGCGTCTGGGGTTTCAGTGGCCTCCGCCGCCCGAAAGCGTCCGGCCTCCGAGCGCAGATCCAGGTCATTAACAGCCCGCGGCGGAGAAGGAACCCCTTCCCGCCAAGGACGCGCTGGGCGGCCGGGGATGGGGGCCCGGGTGAGCCTGCGGGGCAGCCCTCAGGCAAACCGGGAAGGGCAAGAAATGACTGAGGGCAACGGCAGAACTGCAGGACGGGGCACCTGGCCTGATCCGGCTTTGCTCACGTTTTCCCCCGTCCGTCCCCGGAATCCGCGGACATCTGGGCCGCCGACCTGGGCTTGCCTCCAGGCTTGGCAGCGTGGGTGCGCTCCCTGCCTGCTCAGAGCCCTGGTGGCCTCCTCAGTGAAATGGAATAGCACGGGGTCGGGGATGGAGGCGAGGAGGGCATTCAGGGCAGCCGCTCCGGTGACGTCCAGTCCCCCTTCAGCAGCCCCTCCAGATGGCCAAGTGGGGAGGGTCCCTGGAGCAGGGGCTTGGGGAGTCTGCATTAGGGCGCGCGCCCCTGGGCACCGGGCCATGCCATCCCTTAACCTCTCCTGGGAGAACCAGGCAAAGCAGGTGGGACCCGTGAATCTGGAAGCACGTGGGGCAAAACCCCAAAAAGGTATCTGCCAGTCGGGCAAAGGAGGGCATGTCGGGATAGCAGAAGGGGCAGGGGAGTTTGTTGATGAGAGCGTGCCTCTTTCCCTCCATCTTCCCCTTCCTCCCGAGGGGACAGGAGCGGTGGCCCGGGTCTCCTGCCCCACATATCCAGTCCACCGCGAGGCCCTTGGGCCCAGGTGGCCGGCCCTGCCCACACAAGCAGCCAGACCTCAGAATGGCCATGTTATCGCTTCTCATATCTCTGTAAGGGAAAAGCAAATTTTATAGAGGCTCCTCTGTCATTTATTGGCAGTCACAGGCATGAATTACTTGCTTTTATGGACAGCATGATATAAAAGCTGCGACTAAGGTGTTTTTCTTCTAACTTTAGATGAGTGGAAGCATTGTTACCCAGCTACGGTGGCCATATGGTATATGCATTAGTGAAATTTTAATTGCTCTAGAGATTGAGAGAAGATTTTGTTTTTACTTTTGGAGGGAGAGATTTTACTTTTTTTTTTTCCTTTGGTCCTTTCATGTTTCCAGGTTACATGTTGGAGTACCGAGGAAAAGGAAAAAAGTGACTTGGTCTTTTGATCACATCTTCCTTGTTTGTAAAATGGGGAAGATTTTGCCCACTTAAGGGTTTCTTGTACAGAAATATCTCATATATTTAATCGCTGAGCATCTGTACACAGAGGTGCTCAATCTATGTTGCTTGCCTCCCCCTTCCCCTAGGAGTGATACTATGAGTCAGAGAGTCCCCCTGAGCTGTTGCCTTAGATCTGGGCTTATTCTACCCAGCATCATTCCATTTTAATGGAAAAAAGGAATGGTAATTTCATCTTTGGGAAAAGTATAGTTGGCCCCAAATGGGATTTTCCCATATTTGTCTCAGTGTTTGCTGTGGCTTTGATGGTCACCAGTGGCGCTGATGACACACAGTAGTTGAATATAAATCATTCCCACATGTGCTAGATGGTAATGGATTGGATTTTCACACAACTGAGACCTTGCTCAAGTTTTTATAGCCCATTTTCTAAAAAGGGCTTGAGCAGGGCATGGTTACCTGGGAATCCTTTTCCTTTGAGCAAGAAAACATTCCACTATGAATTGCACTTTCTGATAAGGTTGCATCGTTCCCTGTGAGCTCCACTACTGAAACATAGGGCCAGGGAATCTGCCTTCCCGTGGCTCTGTGTCTGAGTGAGGCTGCTCAGGGTTGGTATGTTAGGTTAGGAAGGGGCTGCTAACCAATGGGGCCTTTGGGATAACCCCCCCCCCCCCCGGTAATTCCATTCTTCTGAGCCCTTCTTGATGTGCCCTAGGGACACTTGCACCCATCTAGATTTCAGTAAGTTTCTATGTGGATTTGTATGTGTGTGTGCTAACATATATAACAAATTTTCCCATTTTAACCAATTTTAGGTTTAGAATTCAGTGATATTAATTACATTCACAATATTGTGCTACTATGACCATCATCCATTACTAAAACGATCTCATCACCCCAAATAGAAACTCTGTACCCGTTCAGCAATAACCTCCCAATCCCCTTCCTTTGCCCCCTACTCCCAGGCCCTGATAATCTTGTATTTTCCTTTCTGTGTCTATGAATGTAGTAGTTTGAGACTATATATATAGTTTGAGACTGCATGTACCCCAGAGAATCATGTTCTTAAAGCTGGTCCATTCCTGTGGGTGTAAATCTCTATTGTGGGTAGAACCTTTCGATTAGGTTACTTCAGTTAAGGGCCTTTTGATTAGGTTACTTCAATTAAGGTGTGGCCAAAGGTGAGTCTTAATTCTCCTATTGGAGTCCTTTATAAACAGGATTTAGACACACACACACACACACAGGGAGAGAGAGAGGGAGGTGGGGGAAGCCATGGAAGCCAGAGCTGAAAGCATGTGCCTTGCCATGTGGCAAAAGAGCCAAGGATCACTGGCATTGGTGTTCGGGGAGAAAGCATCACCTGATGATGTCTTGATTTGAACATTTTCATGATCTCAGAACTGTAAGCTTGTAAACTAATTCCCCATTGTAAAAGCCAACCCATTTCTATTATATTGCATTTTGGCAGCCTAGCAGATTAAAACTATGAATTTACTTATTCTAGGTATTTCATAAAAGGGAAATCATACAATATTCATCATTTTGTATCTGTCTTATTTCACTCGACAGGATGTATTCCAGGTTCATCCATGTTGTAGTATGTATCAGAACTATTCCATTGTATGGCTATACCACATTTTGCTTCTTTAATTATCTGTTGATGGACACTTGGGTTGTTTCCACCCTCTGTGTGTGTTTCTTTTAAAATGATTATTCCAAATATTATGCATAAAGTGGAGATTTATTAATTGCATTATTTCAAATTGCCTGCTTTAAAATTTTTTCTCTGTGTGTGTTTTTAAATTGCCTGATGTTGAAGACCTTAGGTTCCACCAAACCACTGGCTGCTGTCATTTCAGCTTCAAGTACAGCGGAAAGAAAAAAATTCAGATGTGGCTGGTTTGGGTCCCAGTTCTGTTACCTCCCTCATTCTTTCCTTTGGACCTCCATCATCTGTACAATAGGAATTGGCCTTCTTTGTAAGGAATAAACAAGAGCCTGTACATAAGAGCCAACTTTTGGGCCTATCAGGCTAGTAGACATGTGTTCTTCCTTCTCTTCCCTTCCTATAGTTGAGCTTGTGGTAGACACTAAGAACGCTATTTGTTTTGACCCCTTCCCCCTTCTGTTCACCCACAAAACTGAAGCATTTGCAAGAATTGTCTATTTTATGATCTTCATTTAGGAAGTCAGTTTGGTGTTTCAATTTTGAAAAGTTAGGTGTTCAACATTTGCCCTGGTAATAAAGCAGAGAGAACTGATAGAACAGAAAGCTAGCAAACAAGCAGGAAAGTCAAAAGCTAGTAAACCCAAGCAGAAGCTTGGGTTTGGGGGGACGAGGCCAATGGTAACACCAATGAAGGAACCGATGACTCTCAAGAGGGAGTAAACATGTTATCCAGACAGATTGATTTCAAACTGTTTCAATACAGTCCTCCCATTGGAGATACTGGAGAGCTAGAACTAGCCCCAGACCATAGAAGGAAATGCAAGCTAAGAAGTCTGGAAAGGTCAGAGCTCTGCTGGGTACACCGGTTACTGAGTGAAGACAGCAGAGAAGGTAGAAGCTTGAAGAGGTGAGGTGCTGAGGACAGAGGCAGAAGGCTCAGAGCAGAGAGGGAGAAGGACAACCCGGTTGTGAACTGTGGATCCCCAAAGAGGAGAGACCAGGAAGCAGAGATGCCAGTGGGCAAGGCCTGGTGCTGCAAGAAGGAGGGTCAGGAGAAGGGAGAGACTAGAAAGGAAGGTGTCCCCATGTCACAACATGCTGAAGGGGGCCAGGCCCAGATGCTGTTTCAGAAGAAGCAACAGGGACAAGAAGAGGGCAAAGGCCAAACTTGAGGTGGTGGTAAGGGTGAAGGAGGGTGGCTTTTCCCCTTGTGATTTTGGGTGGAGGAGGCTTGAATCCATTTTTGGTAAACTAACCTTATGGAGCACTTTGCTGTGTTCAGGTATTGTTCTAAGTTCTTCCCAAGCATTGCCTTAGGTAATCCTCCTAATACATTGTCAGTGAAGGGTCTGTTATTATCCCCATTTTATCAGTGAGGAAACTGAGGCACTGAGATGAATTAACTTGCCCAAGGTCACCTGGCAAGTAAGTGGCCACACTAGGATTCATATGGGGGGTATGTGTGTGGTCTGACTCCCCAGGGAAAGGAATCTGTTTTGAGGGTAAAGTTAGAAGTGGAAGGAAATACAGCTCCTAAAGAGAGGGTCTCCTTCCTCAGAGATATTCTCATGTTAACATAGAACTTCTAAAACTTTCAAACACTCTGTGGAACATCAGCCATTTTGGTCTTCTCTAATTAAAAGTGTAGATGTGTCTCCATAGGGGAATGTGGACATCACATCCCCCAGACTTGGCAGGGTCTGGAGATCTCAGTTCCTGGGGAGCAGGTAGCATTGGGGGTGGTAGGTGCAGGAACTGGCAGGCCTCAGCACATGGATTGCTGCAGCTAATTGCCTTTGTGGCCCTTAGCCCATCTCCCTTCATCAGGAGGGGTTGGAAAGGTGAGGCAACCCCTAAAAGCCCTCCTGGCTGTGAAGGTTGTCCCTTACTGCGGCTGGCTTTCTTTCTGCTCTCCAAGACTCTAGCCTCTCTGAGGGCAGAACTCTTGTTGGTCTTTCAGCCCCTAGTGCTTTGCATGTGCTTGGCACACAGTAGGTGCTCCATGAGTGTCAACCATTTCCTTTTAGATGTCAACAATGATCCTTGATTGGTTCTGTGGCTGAAGGCAGGAGTGCTGCGAGGAATTTTTCCACAGATTGGGTTTATCAGGATGTGGGGTGGTGCAAACTGGCTTCCCATCCTCAGGGCAGCTGCTTCTGGTCACCACCCCTCCCAGAATGTCTTTCCAGGGAGTCCTGATCTCCTGGGAGGTCTGGGTCCCAAGTGAGTCCATCTGGCCTGGGCATTTTATATACCCCTCTTCGTTTGGCTGTGATTCCTTGGTATATGATAGACCAGAATGAAAACCATCTCTACTCTGGGTGGTTCTTGTTCATTCCCATTTCTAGATGTCTACTTAATGCAGTGTTCTGACTGTATTCAGTGGGATCCCCACTGCATGAGGCAGGGCCTGGAGACCCTGGGTGTCATAATCCCTTGGACGCATGGGCCCTGCGAAGTCAGGTAAGAAGGAGTGATGACCAGATGGCCAGCCCTTTGTGGAATGGGGAGGGGAGAGCAGCGGGCAGAGAGATGTTGTCTTCCTGATCTTTGAAACCCTAGTCTTGTGACCAGCTGGGTGGCCTTTGCAGGATCCCTGACAGCAGCTGGCTTTGGCTCTCTGATGACATTTGTATTTGCAGCTCAGCCTTGGGAAGAGCCAAATAGCTCCAAGGATTGCAGAAAATGGCTGGGTTTCCTGCTGGGTTTTGCTGCATAGAAATAAACTTACTAAAATGCCTCAGTCAGAGGCCCCCTTATGTCACGTGACTTTTAACGTCAAGGTTGCACCAAGGCAGTTGCAGCTAAGAGACTTCCAGGAGCATCTGAAGGTCTGAAGGAGCATCTTTGAATAACACTTATTAGGACATGATAGCTGTGGTTTATTAATGTCATGCCTTTTAAAGAGCCCATCCTCTGTTGTGGGTTTTCTTTCCCAAGGACAAGTAATCAGCCAGCTTGAGGGAGGTGCGGGGCACACAGTCTATGTGAATCCAAAGGTCACTGCCTGTTGAAATCCTGTTCTGTGCTCTCCCTACTCCCATTCTGGTCTGTTCTCTTTGTCTTTTCTGGCCCACTGGGAGCCTTCCTGACCCTAGGAGGTGACTTCATTTCCTTCCTAGGAAGACCCACTTTAACCAATGCCTATTGGCCCTCAGGGCACAGAAACCATTTCCCTGCTTCTTTGTTTCCCCCAAAGCAGGGCAACCAGAGGGCCCTTAGGATGAGGGTGGGGCCACCGGGAGGGCATCTTGGGGCTGAGCTCCAGCCTCTGTAGACGGGGAGCTTCCATGCATACAGGGGTGGGGGCGCCCAAGGCCTCAACCCTCTTAGACTGCTTGGTTTCCTTGACTTGCTGAAATTGAGATAAATGTGTTTTTGTTGAAAACCAAGTCTCTAACCACTACTCACACATTCCACTCCTCTTATTTCTTCATTGCATTTGGCTAAAAAGAAGCCCTCATCAAAGTCCCTGAATATGTCATTCAGTGGTTAGTGTTTGAGAAATTGATGTTGCAGAGATTTCCCCATTGCAGAAACCTTCCTCTCACATTATCCCCCACACCATGAACTGAACTCTGTTATGTTTAGCAGACTTATTTTGGTATATGTGTATATATAAGGAAAGGTGGTTAATGCCCAAAACAGTGAATGATAGCTGGTTGTTTGTGTAGACCTTTATGTTCATGTGTGCTGCCCACATTTGGGCTATTAGAACATCTTGGGGAAAAAAATTATTAAGTTTTGTGGAGGGCTAGGTATTGCTTTATTTGTGCACATGGGGGGCGCCCCCCCCCCCGGGGCGGGACATGGATATAAAAAATATACATATACTTGAGTAAAAACACAAATAAAACAAAATCTGTGTTTTTGCAAAAGCATGGCCTAGTTCCTTGCTAATGATTACCTGCTTCTTAATCCTAATTATTAAATATAATGAGCGACAGGTCTTTAGCCCCATTTCTGCCTCTCAGGGGCCCTTTCAGGGTGATGTATTAATGATAGTATGATAGCAATGGCAGCTGTTACTTCTCAAGTCAGGTATTGCTAGATGCTCATGTGCAGTGGTGGGCAGATTTTCCCAGCCATTGTCCTCATCAGTGGCTTAGAGCCAGGGGCCATGGTTGTCTGCTTCTCCCTCCTTTCTCAACTCCCTTCCTCCCTGGATCTCTGTACTCATCCTCTGGGCTTTCCTGACTGCATCTTCTCTGGCTTCACTTCTCTTTCCCACACCCCAGGGAGGCCTCCCAAGGACTCCCCTCCCAAACCCTCTCCATCACTCTCATCCTTCTTTTCCCCAGACCTCTAGCCCTGCCCTCCTTCCAGAGCCCTGCTTTGACTTTCCCAGTGCCTGCTGGAGGCTGCTGCCACTCAAAAGAGCTACAAGTTTCCCAGGGTTTACTGGATGCCAAACCTTGACTGTTTGAACCTTGTTTTATGTAATTCTGACCTTTCTGTGGGTGGATGTTGTTACTATCACTCCAATGTATTGCTCTTACTGAAATTGTTTTAAAAATTCTTGAACTTATATGAATTTGACAAAATCTAATGCCGTTTCATAATAAAACACTCGGAAAACCAAGAGTATAATTAATGTTCTTTTCTTGTGATGTGTTTGTCTGACTTTGAGACTTTGGTAGCAGGGTAACATTGACCTCATTGAATGGGTTAATTTTTATTTCTGCAGTGTCCTCACTTTCATTTCTTTTTTAAAATTATTTTTAATATTGCTTATTAGCACAGTAACAAATGCAGACTTATTTATTCCACAAAATATAACCAATCCACTGAGCAACTTCTATTCTACACCTTATAGTTAACTACAGGTTTTCACAAGTCCTGATTCAAAGCTTTATCATTTTTTTCACAAGAAAGTAGATTGGCATATAAAATAAAATACACAACTACTCATTTCCTATATGTTGTCTTATAGCCTCATATCCATTTTACATATATGAGATGACAGTCTCTAAGAACTCTGTTAAATGCCAGTGTTCCCTCCCAAGAAGGGAAAACAAATTCCAATTTTTTTTTTGAAGACAAACAATAAAGGGTGTAGTCTCAGAAGGACTTAACTTAAATGACCATGTGTGTAATTTGTACAAAATTAAGCTCTTTTAAATTTACCTACTATAAGGAACTGAACCCAAATGTACATTCTTTTTTTTTTCATTTTAAAAACAATTTATTGAAGTATATCATTCATACATGAACATACATAAACAATAAGTGTTTAGTAAACATTGTGAACTTACAAAACAAACATACATAACATCACACAGGGCTCCCATACATCACCCCACCACAAATACTTTGCATTGTTGTGAAACATTTGTTAATAAATTATGAAAGAGCATCGTCAAGGTATTATTACTAACTATAGTCCATATCTTACTGCCTTATACTTTTTAAAAAGATTTATTTATTTATTTATTTACTTTTATCCATATTTATCCCATCTCCCCCGTTTTTGCTGTTTTTGTGTCCATTCACTGAGAAATTCTCTGTTTCTGTTTCCTGCCCTCTCTTCTCATCCTTCCCCTGTCTTCACCAGGATTCGATCCTCGGAACCTCCAATGTGGGAGAGAAGCGTCCTACCACCTGCACCACCTTAGTTCCTGGTTTTTCAGTGCGTCTCATCTTGGCTCTCCCTTGTGTCACTCTCCTGTTACATCATTATCTTGCTGCGTGACTTGGTGGGGCATGACGGCTCATCTGCACGAGGGGGTCTCACCCACGCGTGGGGCCTGGCAGCCCAGGTGCCTTCTATAATTTTCTTTTTTAAAAATTTTTACCGGGAGGTCCTGGAGATTGAACCCAGGTCCCTCCATATGGGAGATGGATGCCCAACCATTTAAGCCATATCTGCCCCCTGCTGTATCTTTTAAGGTTGACTGAAGTTACCTAGAGTTACCGTCATTTCCCATACAGGATGGTCATATAATAAAACAGGCTTTGTTTATCACCAGCATTCTAAAAACCAGACCTAATGAGAAAAACTAGGTCTGGGAACACTTGCATGGTTTCTAATATAGCGAATGTTTAGCTTACCCTGATTATCACAAAATCAGGACAACAAGAATATTCACATCTCACTTTCATTTCTGATTTGAGTTAGTGTTTTCTCCCTTTTCTTAGCCAGTCTAGCTAAAGGTTTGTCAATTTTATTCATCTTTTCAGAGAACGAACTTTTGGTTTGATTGTCTCTATTGTTTTTCTATTGTCTATTTCATTTATCTCCACTCTAATCTTTTTTTATTTCCTCTCTTGTACTAAATTTGGGTTTAGTTTGCTCTTCTTTTTCTAGTTCCTCAAGGTGCAAAGTTAGGTTATTCACTTAAGATCTTTCTTCTTTTTTGAGGTAGACAGTCACAACTTTACTCCAGCCAAAAACTGTTACAACATGCGATTAAAAAAAAAAAAAGAAAAAAAAAACTCTTATGATAGTAATCAGAAAATATAAAGTACCTAGGAATAAGGCTAACAAAAAAAAGGTTATTGACTGAAAGACATTACCGAAGAGCTAAAGAGATGGACCTATTTGTTCAAGCTTAGGAAGACTCAGAAAAGATGCCAATTCTTCCCAAACTGATCTAGATATTTTATAAAATTCAAATCAAAATCCCACATATATTCCTTTGGGACATATTCAAGAATTTACTAGATGATACCAAATTGTTTGCCAGAGTGGTTGTACCAGTTACGCTTCCAACCGCAGTGTAAGTAAACTGCTATTGCTCTGCAGCAGCCTCGCCAACTCTTTTTGTAAGACTGATCTGGTGGGTATAAAATTATATCTCATTGTAATTTGAGTTTATATTCCCCTGATTACTCATGAGGCTGATCGCCTTTTCATAGATTATTGGCCATTCATGTTTCTCCTGTGAAATTCTTGTTAAGGTGTTTTGCCTGTGTTTGTTTATTATTAGTTTGCTTTTTCTTTTTGATTTGGTAATTCTTTATAAAGACTGATGCTAATCCTTGTTCCTTATGTGTTGCAAATACCTTTTCCCAGTTTTGGCTCATCATTTCATTCTTTTTATGGAGTTTTTTGAGGAACAGAAGTTTTTATTTTTATCTTATCAGTTGTTTTTCTTTATGGTATGCATTTTAGCTCTTGTTTAAGAAATATTTCTCTGCTTTAGGAAAGATATTGTGCTAAAGATATTCTTTTATGTATTTTTTTATCAGTTCCAAAGTTTTGCTTTTCATATTAGAGCCCATAACGCATGTGGAAATGACTTTTGGATATGGTGTGAGGTAAGGATCTGTTTTAATTTTCTTCTCATATGATTAAGAAATTATTCCTTCATCATATATTGCAAAGATCAGCCTTTATCTACTGCTTTGAAGCATCTCCTTTGTCATAAATCAGGTGTCTGTCTCTGGGCTTTCTATTATATTCCCTTAGTCTGTTTGTGCTATTAGCACACAGTTTTAATTGCTGTAGCTCTATATTGTCTTGACAGAGAATAGGATAGGGTAAATACACCTATCTGGTTCTTCTTTGGCAGTGTCTTGGCATTGTTCTTTGTTCTTTATATAAATTTTAGAATCATTTTGTCAAGTTTCACAGAAAACTCTAGGGATTTTGATTGGGTTTACATAATATGTATAGATCGGTTTTGGAGGAATTGACATCTTTTCTGAGTTTTCCTAATCGTGAACAAATATGTCCATCTATTTAGATATTTTCCTAGGTACTTTATATGTATTATAAGTGATATCTCATTTTCTGTTTATTTATTTTCAATTGCATTTTTAACAGTTTGTGGATGGAATATAGAAATGCAAATGATGTATTACTTTTATGTCCAGGAGCAATATTGTGTCTTTCAAGTTCTAATAATTTGTTTGTTGATTCTTTTTTAAAAATATTGAGGTGAAATCCACATATGAAAGTAGTCATTTTAAATTGAAAAATTCAGTGGCATTTAGTACATTTGCAATGTTATACAACCATCACTTCTATCTAATTTCAAAACATTTTCATTACTCTCAAATAAAATCCGATACTAACTAAACAATTATACCTTCCCCCTCTCCTTTTCCTCCAGTCCCTGGCAACCACCATTCTGCTTCATGTTTCTATGGATTTATCCACTCTGGATATTTCATATAAATGGAATCATATGCTATGTGACCTTTGTGTCTGGTTTCTTTCACTTAGCATAATGTTTTCAAGGTTCATCTAGCCTGTAACATGTAACAGTACTATTCCTTTTCATCGCTGACGAATATTCCATTCATTTAATACACACACACATATCACAATTTGTTTATCTGTTCATTGGGAACTTATGGGTTGTTTCCACGTTTTGACTCTTGTGAACAATGTCACTATGAACATTTGTGTACAAGGATTTGTTTGAATGCTTGTTTTCACTCTCGGTTGTATACTTGGGAGTGGAATTGCTGTATCATATGGTAATTCTATGTTTAACTTTTGGAGGAACCATCAGACTTTTCTTGTAGATCCTTTGGGTAGATAATCATCATCTTTGAATACTAGCAGTCCTTTTTTCCCTTATCAATTATTATGTTTTTTATTCTTTTGTTTGTTTGTTTTTGTCTTACTATGAGGCTAGGACCTGCAGAGCATTATTGACTAGAAGTGGTATTCTTAGACATCCTTATGCAACTGCTGGCAAAAATAAGAAAGAGAGAGAGAGAGAGAAGGAAAAAAGAGAAGGGTTTCCTGTATATCTTTGGTAGATATATTTTATTTTTATTTATTCATTTGTAGATGTCTTTTAATAGGTTAAGGAAATTCCCTACTATTCCTACTTTGCTAAGAATTTTTAGTGTGAATATTTGTTGAATATTATTAAAAGATTTTACTGCACTTCTTAAATTCATATAACTTTTTATCTTTATTCTGTTAATGTGGTGAATTATTCTTATAGATTTCCAAATGTTAATTAAACCTTATCTTCTTGGTATAATCCCAGTTTGGGATTATTTAAGACATCATTTGCTTGTTGACATGGTATATTATTCAAGGTACCACCAGAAAAAAAAAAAAAAAAAAACACTCTTAGCTTAACTGACAAAATATCTTATCACTTGTTGAAATAGCTCTTCTAATTTTTAGGATTTGGGTTTTTAGCATATATCCCTTTTATGTACATAAAAAGGAAAATATAGGCAAAATAAATTGGTTAAGAGGTTCCTTAAGCTTCACATTCAAGATCTAACCCTTCTGAATGTTTCAGTGCTGTGTTCTCAATATTCTATATTCCTTGTCAATGATTGTGATTTCCCACACAGTGCTGTCCATGGTCTCAAATATTTTTTAAGAGTACTCCACTGTTGGGGGAGGATCATTGGTGTGGGGTGTCAGTGATGGGAGATACATAGGAGGAAGATCACCTGGGCATACATATAATGTATATAAATATGTTCATATGTTCACAGGGTGGAGACTCACACAATAACCAAGAGAATATTGAATTCCCATCCTGGAGAGCTCTGCCACATTCTCTAATGGAGCAGCCACAGTCCCCCAAGTACAGGGACAATGACTGGTGAAGGAGGATGATCCATTGATAGGCACTTGATGTTGATGACTATGCTTATGATTCTTTGCTCTTTAAATTGAAACTTAGTCTAGTGTTGTGGGGTGCCTAAAAGTTGCCTTCTGAGAGCCTTCTTGTTGCTCAAATGTAGCCTCTCTATAAGCCAAACTCAGCATATAAATGCATTACCTTCCCCCCAGCATGGGACCTGACTCCTGGAGATGAGCCTCCCTGGCACTGAGGCATTACTACCAAGCACCAACTAGCAATGCAACTGTGAAAAGACCTTGAATAAAAGGAGGAAAAGGTAAAGCCAAATGAGTTTATATGGCTAAGGGACTTCAAAGTGAGTCAGGAGGTCATCCCAGAGGTAACGCTTCTGCACATCTCAGGAGGATCTTATAGACTGCCAAAGTGGATGCTACCTCAAATAGTGGGGCTCCTGAGGGCTCTGGAGACACCAAGGTCCTATGGTCAGGGCGGATAGCTTCAGAATTTGGTACCTTGCCAATGGGCCCTACTTTGGAGTTTGTGCTCCTGAGAGTGACAGAGATGGACTAAATTATGGTTTCCCTACATATGGCTCATCTGTTCCTTCTATTTAAACCTATACTTGGTGCTGGAGTTTGTAGGTGTGTGTCCAAGAGACTGGAGTCTTTGGGCTGTCCATGTGCCAGCTGGGCCCTGAACCACAGCGGAGTTGCAACACCTAGTCTCCAGTTCATTGGACTCACCCAGGACAACCAACAAGGAGGTGGGGATTGACAACCACCATACCAAGAAAATGAGAGTGCTGACAACTGCAAGCAAGAGAGTCCCATCCATCAACTGTATGGGATCGAAACCTCCTCTCAATTAGAGGTAGAGTGGACATCACTATCCCAGAATCCTCAGGATTGGGGAATGAACTATGGACTAGAATGGACTTACTGGCATTCCACTATAGACATTGTGATTCTGGCATTGGAAGAAATTACAACATTGATGTGGAGGCAGTGACCACTGGAGGCTCTAGGGACAAGGAGAGGGAAAAACAGTTGTAATACGGGGGCTTTTTTTGGGACTTGGGAATCATCCTGAATGACATTGCAATGACAGATATAGGCCATTTTATATCATCACATAACATGCAGAACTGTGTGGGAGAGTGTAGACTACGATGTGAACTATGGTCCATGCTCAGTGACAAAGCCCCAGGATGCATTTATCAATTGCAATGAATGTGCCACACTAATGAAGGATGTTTATGTGGGAAGATGTGGGAGGTATGGGGAGTGGGGCATATGGAAATCCCTATTTTTGTGTGTGTAACATTTATATAATCTAAGTATCTTTTAAAAAATATTTAAAAAATTATTTTAAAAAAGGAGAGTACTCCACTGTTGTCACTGGCTTTTCCCCTCAGGGGCCTGTACTAATTCTTTTAGTTTTGATGCTGACACTTTATCAGCCTTATAGAAGCTCTCAGTAGAAGGTATTCAGACAGCATCCTGGACTCATAGTCCTTCCTCAGATGGTCCTTCCATGGTTTGCTGACTAAAACAGCTAGGCTGGGATAGAACTGTAACCTGCACCCTGATTTCAAAGGTGTCAAAATATGAAAAAATGTACAGTTTTAAACTCTTTGGTTTCCTTTTTGTTTTTCTGCCTTTTAAAATTTTGTGGTAAAAATGTATATCATACAAAATTTGCCATTTTAACCATTTTTAAGTGTACAATTCAGTGACATTAATTACAGTCACAATGATGTACAACCATCACTACTATCTATGTCCAAACTTTCATTGCTCCAAACAGACACTCTGTATGCATTAAGCATTAACTCCCCATTTCTCACTCCATCCAACCCCTGGTAACCTCTAACCTACTTTCTGTGTCTATGATTTTGTCTATTCTAGATATTACAAACTAATGGAATCATACAATATTTGTCCTTTTGTGTTTGGCTTCTTTCACTTAGCATTCTGTTTTTGAGGTTCATCCATCTTGTAACATGTATCAGTACTTTATTCCTTTTTTTGGCTGAATAATATTCCAATGTAAGGATACACCACATATTGTTTATTCATTGGGGGACATTTGGGTTGTTTGCCCCTTGTGGCTATTGTGAATAATGCTGCTGTGAACATTAGTGTACAGTCATACCTTGGTACTCGACTGCTTTGAAATTTGAAATTCACCAAATTTGGTACTCAGCACATCTCGAAGTGCAAGCTAGAACTTGTTGGGTTGGTTGCCTCATGACTTGCTACCCTTTCCAGCGGAAACAAAGTGTCACATGTTAGTCACATGGTAGCTCTTGCCCTGTGCACATCCCATTGCAGTCTTAGCTTCTATGGTCATTTTGTGAATTTTTGTGTTTTTTTTTTCTCATCATGGGTCCTAAGAAAATGAGAAGTGATAGTGCTGAGCAGAAAAGAAAATTACTTCACACCACCAATGAGCGAAAAAAAAAAAAAAAAAAAAAGAAATAATAGGTAAATATGAGAACAGTATTCACATTGCTGATCTTGCTAGGGAATACGGTATGCCTAGAACATAGTCTCCACCATCATTAAGAATAGAGAAGCGATAAAAAAGACTGATGTTGTAAAAAGAGTTAAAGCAGTAACAAAGCAGCATTCCCGAACACTCAAGGAAGTTGAAAAGCTGTTATTAATTTGAGTAAATGAGAAAGTTAGTGGGTGCCAGTGTATCAGAAGCCATGATGTGTGAAAAAACAAAAGTGTTGCATGCCGATCTTTTGAAAAACAAACCAGAACAGAGTGATGAGAATGTTGAAGTTTTTAAGGCTAGCAATGGCTGGTTTGATAATTTTAAAGAGGACTGGCATGAATTTGGCATGGAAGAATTTGTGGCCAGAAGCTATGAATCAGAGAAACTTGGAAGGGTTTGAGGCTGACCCCCAGCCTGCAGGTACAGAGGGTACAGCTCTGCAGGATGTTGTATGTTTTGGTCAATCCATGGGTCTGGACGTCAATGCTGCTGATGTTGAGGAGTTAGTGGAGGAACATCATGACGAGCTCAGCCCTGAGGAGCTGCAGGGTCTACAGAAGGAGCAGCAACAAGAGGTGGCTGAAGAGATTTCCTCAGGTGAGGAGGAGATAAGGGAGGATGCCCCCGGTTCCTTGATAAAAGATATGTGTGCAAAATGGGCAGAAGTTCAAAACTTTTTGAAGAAGTACCAACTGGACAAATCTCTGACAAGCAGAAATATGAATTTATTGAATAACCCAACAATTTCACACTGGAGGAATTCTGAAAAAAAGACAGAAGCAGTCCTCACTGGATACGTTTTTAGTGAAGGTGACAAAGAGTGTGTTAGAGCCTGTGGTGCAAGTTGAAAAAAGGCAGAAAAGAGAAAGAACACCTGAAGTGCAAGTGCCCAATGTTCTATTGGGGGGGGACACTCCTTCCAAGCAGCACTCCATGTAACCTCTCCTCACCACTCTCTTCCCACCATCCCATTAGGCCATGGACTCTTCTCAGTACAGGTAAAATGAAGTTTTTATTTTATTTAAATTAAGCATTTATTAATTTTTAGGTTTATTTATTATGTAAAAATAAATATAAATAAAAATAATTTTTATGGGAAGCGGCTGTGGCTCAATCAGTAGGGCTCCCGTTTACCATATGGGAGGCCCCGGGCTCGGTTCCCGGGGGCCTCCTGGTGAAGGCAAGCCCACCCGCACGGTGTGGTTAGCTGAGCCAGCGAGCACAAGCACAAGGGGGGGATAAATGAATAAATAAATAAAATCTTAAAAAAAAAAAATAATAATTTTTACATATTGCCTTAAAATGAGCATTGTCTTTGGTTTGGGAACGCATTACATTTATTTACATTATTCCTTTTGGGAAAATTTTGTTTGGTACTTATCACACCTCCTGGAACCAATTAATGATGAGTATGGAGGTACCACTGTATTTGTTTGATTCTCTGCTTGCAATTATTTGGGGCATATACTCAAAAGTGGAATTACTGGGTCTTATGGTAATTTTATGTTTAACTTTTTGAGGATCCATAGCTTTACAATTTCACGTTCCCACCAGCAATATATGAGGGTTCTAATTTCTCTGCATCCTTGCTAACACTTGTTATTTTCCATTTTCTTTTGATTATAGTCATCCTAATAGATGTGATGTGGCTTCTCATTGTGGTTTTGATTTGCATTTCCCTAATGATTAATAATGTTGAGCATATTTTCATATACTTATTGACCATTTATGTATCTTCTTTGGAGAACTATCTGTTCAAGTCCTTTGCCCATTTTTAAACTGGGTTGCTTGTTGTGGCAGTTTGAGATTATTTTATGAATCCCAAAAAGAGAAAGATTATATTTTTAAACTAATCTATTCCTCTGGGTGTGACACCCTTTGATTGCATTAAATTCAGCTGAGGGGGATTTGATTAGATTACTTGATAAGTTTGCTTTAAGGCTGTTGATTGTGCTACATAAGGCATAACTCAGGTTGGGTCTCTGTCCCCTTGCTGGGTCTGATATAAATGAAAACAAGAGAAAGAGTGACTGAGACAGACATGGAAGAGAGAGCTCTGTCATTTTTGATCCTGCCATGTGACAGAAAGGAGAAACCTCAAATAGCTGAGGCCCTGGGGAGAGAGGAGCCATTTGCCTGATAGCTTACAGCTGAGATTGGGAAGTGAGCAGAACAACTGAGACTGATATAGGAGGCTGGGACAGAAACAAGCCCTATGCCAAGAGAGAGAGGTCTACAGGACCACTTAAGCATGAAGTCTCAAGAGGCTGGCCCATGGAGCTCAAGAGGAAAGGGTGAGCTAGGAGGGGAAGGCAGAGACCAGCCAGGGACCAGCCAGAGCCAGATATTGTAGTGGCCATCTTGCTACAATACATTGCAACTGACTTTGGTGAGAAAGCCCCTTTTATGGTGCCTCAAGTTGGACTTTTTATGATCTTGGAACTGTGAGCTTTAACCCCAAATAAACCCCCTTTATAAAAACCAACATATTTCTGGTACTTCACATTGGCACCCCTTTGGCAAACTAAGACACTTGTCTTTTTGATATTTAGTTGTAGGAGTCCTTTACATATTTTGGATATTAAACTCCTATCATATATATGGTTAGCAATTATTTTCTATTGGTTGTCTTTTCACCTTCTTTTGATGTACAAAAGGTTTTAGTTTTCTTGAAGTCCACTGTATCTACTTTTTCTTTTGTTGCTTGTGCTATTAGTGTAAAATCTGTTGCCTAATACAAGGTCCTGAAGATGTTTCCCTGTTTTTTCTTTTAAGAGTTTTATACTATTAACTCCTATATGTAGGTTGTTGATCCATTTTGAATTAATTTTGGGGTATGGTAAGAGGTAAGGGTCTAACACCTTTCTTCTGCATATGCAACAATAGTTTAGCGAGGTCCCTGTGTTCTCTGCCCCCAGTGTCCTCCAATGGCAACCTCTTATATCACTATAGTATAATAATAAGAAAACTGACATGGCTACAGTCCACAGGCCTTATTCAGATATTACCAGTTTAACATGCATTCATGTGTGTGTGTATATATAGTTCTATGCAATTTTAGCGCTTGTATAGATTTGTATAAACATGAATCAACGAAAAGCACTGTTCTGTCACAAAAAGGATCCCTCTTTTGGCTAGAAGTTGTTTTAAAGTTTTTTTTTTTTTAATTTTATTGTGGTAACATATGACATAAAATTTCCTATTTTAATGACTTTCATTATACAATTCAGTGGTACTAATTGCATTCACAATGTTGTGCTACCATCACCACCATCCATTACCAAAAGAAACTCTGTATTCTTTTCACTAATCATTCAGTTTTAAGTATTTTTAAATTTCCATTATTATTTTTTCTTTTATCCATGGGCTTTATTAATTTCCAATGTATTATAAAAAATAAATATTATTTTATTTTATTAGGCTTTTTTGGTTATTGCTTTCTAGGTTAATAGCACTGTTGTCAGAGAATATGAAAGAATGATATCAATTCTTTGCTTTATGATTTACTGCTTATTCTGTTTCATGTCTGCTTGAGAAGATTATATACTGTTACAGTTTTTGGGTGCAGGATTATGTACCTTGTTTATGACATTGTTCAAATTTTCTGTATATTCACTGATAATTTGCCTACTAGATTTGCCAATTACTGACAGGTGTGTGAAAATATCTTACTCCAAAAACAAGAATACAAAAACAAAGACTAAAAATATCCCACTCTAACTGTGGATTCATTAATTTCTCCTTGTTTTATGTATTGTTTTACTTTATATACTTTTAAGATATTACTCAAGTACCTACAAGTTTAAAACTATTGTGCCCTCTTGGTGAATTGAAACTTTTATCAATGTGTGGTTACTAAAGGTTTAGTTTTATTTTGTCTGATACTAATCTAGCTACACCAAGTGTTTAATGTTTTCTTGGGCATGCCTTTCCCCATCTTTTGACTTTTAACCTTTCTGCATTCTTATATTTTAGGTGTATGTTTTGTAAAGAGCTGAAAGGTGGACTTGTTTTTTTCTTTTTAACTTCATTTTGTACATTTGATAATTGAAAATATAAACAATTAAAAGCTAAAAAGTAAACAGATGAACAAATATATCTATCTCTCAATTAAATGTACTGGATACATATAAATTTTTTTTGAATCATACAATATGTTACACAATATATTTGGTTCATAGTAATGCAATCATACAGTATTTGTCCTTTTGTATCTGGCTTGCTTCACTCAACATAATGCCCTCCAGGTTCAACCATTTTGTCATATGCTTTACGACTTCATTTCTTCTTACAGCTGCATAATATTCCTTCGTGTGAATAGACCACAGTTTGTTTATCCATTCATCTGTTGACAGACACCTGGGTTGTTTCCAACTTTTGGTAATTGTGAATAATGTTGCTATGAATATTGGCATGTAGATGTCTGTTCATGTCACTGCTCTCAGTTCTTCTGGGTATATACCTAGTAGTGGTATTGCTGGGTCCCAGGGCAAGTCTATATTCAACTTCTTTAGGAACTACCAAACAGTCCTCCACAGTGACTGTACCATTCTGCATTCCCACCAACAGTGAAGAAGTGTTCCTATCTCTCCACATCCTCTCCAACACTTGTAGTTCTCTGTCTTTTTAATAGTGGCCATTCCGATAGATGTGAAATGATATCTCATTGTAGTTTTGATTTGAATTTCCCTAATCATTAGTGATGATGAGTATTTTTTCATGTGTTTTTTGCCGTTTGTATTTCTTCTTTGGATAAATGTCTGTTCAAATCTTTTGCCCATTTTTTAATTGGGTCATTTGTCTTTTTATTGTTGAGTTGTAACATCTCTTCATATATCCTAGATATTAAACCCTTATCAAATATGTGATTTCCAAATATTTTCTCCCATTGAGTTGGCTGCCTTTTCACCCTTTTGACAAAGTCCTATGAAGTATAAAAGTGTTTAATTTTGAGGAGGTCCCATTTATCTATTTTTTCTTTTGTTGCACGTGCTTTGGGTATAAGGTCCAAGAAACTACCACCTACTACAGGTCTTGAAGATATTTCCTTACATTTTCTTCTGGTAGTTTTATGGTCCTGGCTTTTATATTTAGATCTTTGCTCCATTTTGAGTTGATTCTTGTAAAGGGGGTGAGATAGGGGTCCTCTTTCACTCTTTTGGTTATAGATAAGCAGTTTATCCCAACACCATTTGTTGAAGAGATTATTTTGTCCCATTAACATGGACTTGATAGGTTTGTCAAAAACCAGTTGACTGTATAAGTGAGGATTTATTTCTGAGTTCTCAATTCTATTCTACTGATTGATGTGTCTATCTTTATGCCAGTAGCATGCTGTTTTGACCACTGTAGCTTTGTAATATGTTTCAAGATCAGGCAGTGAAATTCCTCCCATGTTGCTCTTCTTTTTTAGAATGCTTTTGGCTATTTGGGTGCACTTACCCTTCTAAATGAATTTGGTAATTACCTTCTCTAATTCTGTAAAGTAAGCTGTTGGGATTTTGATTTGTATAGCATTGAATCTATACATCAGTTTTTGGGTAAGACTGACATCTTCACGATATTTATTCTTCCAATCCATGAACACAGAATGTCTTTCCATTTGTTTAGGTCTTTTAAAATTTCTTTTAGCATTGTTTTGTAGTTTTCTGTGTATAGGTTCTGTACTTCTTTGGTTAAATGAATTCCTAGGTATTTGAGTCTTTTTGTTGCTATTGAAAATGGAATTTTTCCACTGATTTCCTCCTCAGATTGTTCAATACTAGTGAACAAAAACATTACTGATTTTGCATGTTGATCTTATATCCTGTCACTTTGCTGAACTCATTTATTAGCTCAAGTAGCTTTATCATGGATACTTTAGGATTTTCTAGGTACAGGATCATGTCATCCACAAACAGTGAGAGTTTTACTTCCTCTTTTCCTATTTGGATGCCTTTAAAAATTTTTTCTTGTCTAATTGCCCTAACTAGAACTTCTAGTGCAATTTTGAATAACAATGGTGGCAGTGGGCATCCTTGTCTTGTTCCCAATCTTAGAAGGAAAGCTTTCAACCTTTCTGCATTGAATATGATGTTGGCTGTGGGTTTTTCATATTTGCCTTTTATCATATTGAGGAATATGATAATTCCTTCTATTCCTATCTTTTGAAGTGTTTTTATCAAAAAAGGATGCTGGATTTTGTCGAATGCTTTTTCTGCATCGATTGAGATGATCATGTGGTTTCTTCCCCTTCAATTTGTTAATGTGGTGTATTACATTAATTGATTTTCTTATGTTGAACCAACCTTGCATACCAGGAATAAATCCCACTTGGTCATGAGGTATAAGTCTTTTGATATTCTGTTGGATTCGATTTGCAAGTATTTTGTTGAGAATTTTTGCATCTATGTTCATTAGAGAGATTGGTCTGTAATGTTCTTTTCTTATAGAATCTTTATCTGGCTTTGGTATTAGGGTGATGTTGGCTTCCTAAAATGTGTTGGGTAATTTTCCCTCCTCTTCATTTTTTTGGAAGAGTTTAAACAGGATTGGTGTTAATTCTTTTCAAAATGCTTGGTAGAATTCACCTGTGAAGCCATATGGTCCTGGACTTTTCTTTGCTGGGAGATATTTGATGATGGATTCACTCTCCTTAAATGTGATTGGTTTGTTAAATTCTTGTCTTTCTTTTAGTGTCAGTGTAGGATGGTTGTGTATTTCTAGGAATTTGTCCATTTCATCTAGGTTGTCTAGTTTGTTGGCAAATTGTTTCTCATAATATCCTCTTATAATTCTTTTTATTTCTGTGGGGTCATTTGTTACTTCCCCCCTTTCATTTCTGATTGTATTTATTTGCCTCTTCTCTCTTTTTCTCTTTGTTAGTCTAACTAGGGGTTTGTCAATTTTACTGATCTTCTGAAAGAACCAGCTTTTGGTTTTATTGATTTTCTCTATTGTTTTTGTTGTTGTTGTTCTCATTTTCATTTATTTCTGCTCTAATCTTTATTATTTCTTTCCTTCTGTTTGCTTTGTGATTGGTTGCTGTTCTTTTTCAAGTTTCTCTGGTTGTTCGGTTAAATCTTTGAGTTTAACTCTTTCTTCTTTTTTAATATATGCATTTAGGTCTATAAGTTTCCCTCTCAAGACTGTCTTCACTGTATCCCATAAGTTTTGATACATTGTGTTCTCATTTTCATTTGTCTCAATATATTTGGTGATTTCACTTGCAATTTCTTCTTTGACCCACTGATTATTTAGGAGTGTGTTTTTCAGCCTCCACACATTTGCAAATTTACTTTTTTCCCATCTATTATTGATTTCCAGTTTCATTCCTTGTGATCTGAGAAGGTGCTTTGTATAATTTCAGCCCCTTTTTATTTCTTGAGAAATAAAGACCTGCACTGTGACCTAACATGTGGTCTATCCTGGAGAAAGATCCATGGGCACTTGAGAAGAATATATAACCTGCTGATTTTGGATGTAGTGTTCTGTATATGTCTATTAGGTCTAACTTGTTTATCATATTGTTCAAGTTCTCTGTTTCCTTATTTATCTTCTGCCTAGTTGTTCTAGCTAATGATGTGAGTGGGGTGTTGAAGTCTCCAATGATTATTGTAGAAATGTCTATTTCTCCCTTCAGTTTAGCCAGAGATTGTCTCATGTATTTTGGGGCACCCTGGTTAGGTGCATGGATATTTCTGACCGTTATATCTTCCTGGTGGATTGTCCCTTTTATTAACATATAATGGCCTTCTGTATCTCTTATAACTTTTTTTCATTTAAAGTCTTTTTTGTCTGATATTTCTATAGCTACCTCTGCTCTTTTCTGATTACTATTTGCTTGGAGTATCTTTTTCCAACCTTTCACTTTCAGCCAGTTTGTGTCCCTGGGTCTAAGGTGAGTTTCTTGTGAGCAGCATATGGATGGTTCATGCTTTTTATCCATTCTATCAGCCTGTATCTTTTGATTGGGGATTTTAATCCATTCACATTCAATGATATTATTGTAAATACACTATTTACTTCCTCCATTTTATTCTTCGGTTATCATGTGTCATATCTTATTTTTGTCTGTCTTTTTACTCCTTTGGTTATCCTGTCTGCTATTCTTTCTTCTATACTCTCCTCCAAGCCTCTCTCTCCTGTCTTTTTCTTTCAGGTTTGAAGGCTTCCTTTAATATTTCCCACAAAGGTGGATTCTTTTGTACCAACTCATAGTTTCTGTTTTTTTTCTGAATATTTTATACTCACCTTCATATTTGAAGGGCAATTTTGCTGGATAAAGAATTCTTGATTGGCAGTTTTTCTCATTCATTATCCTAATTGTATCATACCACTGTCTTCTCACCTCCATGGTTTCTGAAGAGAAATCTGTGCTAAGTCTTACTGGATGCCCCTTGTACATGATGATTTGCTTCTCCCTTGCTGCTCTGAGAATTTTCACTTTATCTTTTTGACATTTGACATTCTGATTGGTATGTGTCTTGGAGTAGGTCTATTTGGATTTATTCTCATTGGGGTACGGTGTGCTTCTTGGACATGCAAGTTCATTTCTTTAGTGAGAGTTGGGAAAATTTCAGCTATTATTTCCTCAAATACTCTTTCTGCCCCTTTTCCATTCTCTTCTACTTCTGGAACTCCCATGACACATATGTTGTTGGCGTTTTGTCTTGTCATTCAACTCTCTGAGCCCCAGCTCTAGTTTTTCCATTCTTTTCTCTCTCTGTTCTTTTCTTCCTTCAATTTTAGCTGTTTGGTCTTTGGTATCACTTATTTTTTCTTCTGTCATTTGAGTCTGCTGTTGTATGCCTCACATGTGTGTGTGTGTGTGTTTTTTAATACAACTCATTTTTTAAATATATATTTTATAAGATGCTTAGATTACATAAATGTTACACAAAAATTACAAGGATTCCCATGTTCCACACCTCCCATAAATTCCCACAAAAACATCTTTCATTAGTGTGGTACATCACCCGCAATGGATATACATATCCTGGGGCTTTGCCATTAAGGATGGACCACAGTTCACATTGTAGACCATACTCTCTCCCACACAGTTCTGCATGTTATATGCTGATGTAAAAATGGCCTATATCTGTCATTGTAATGTCACTTAGGATTATTCCCAAGTCCTGAAAAAGCCCCTGTATTACAACTGCTTTTCCCTTCCCTACCCCAAAAGTGTCCAGTGGCCACTGGCTCCACATCACTGTTTTAATTTCTTCCATTACTTGAATCAAAACATGTCTACAACAGAATACCAGTGAGTCCACTCTAGTCCATAGCTCTTCCCCCAATCCTGAGGAGTGTGGGATGATGATGCCCACTCCACCTCCAAGTGAGAAGGGGCTTATATCCCATGGGTATGATGGATGGGATTATCCTGCCTGCAGCTGCAGACTCTCCATTCACTGGGATTGCCGTTGTCCATCATCATCTCCTCACCAGGTGACTTGGGTGAGCCCATTGAGCTGTAGAGTAGGAGTTGCAGCTCCACCGAGATTCTAGGCACAGCTGGCACATGGGCAGACCAAAGGCTCCGTCTCTGGAAGTACACCCAGAAACTCTAGCACCACATATAGGTTTGAATAGAAGGGACTGATGCAGGGAGGACTTATTTGAGTCCAACTCTGTCACTCTCAGGAGCACAGATTCCAAAGTAGGGCCCACTGATGAGGCATCATTCTCTGGAGCTATCCCCCCCTTATATAGGGCCTGGGTGTCTCCAGAGCCCTCCGGAGCCCCTCTGTGTGGGGTGATATCCACTTGGTGTTCTATGAGATCCTACTGAGGTTGTTCATAAGTGTTACCTCTGGGATGACCTCCCGACTCTCTTTGAAGTCTCTTAGCCCC
>JAKSZT010054386.1:97188-122103 GCA_026826555.1 Tolypeutes matacus | reverse complement strand
AGTTGGCACTTGGTGTTAATCACTTGTTGCCAAGGAGGCTGATCCCCAGGAGTCATGTCCCATGCTGGGGGGGGGGGGGGAAGGTAATGCATTCATATGCTGAGTTTGGCTTAGAGAGAGGCCACATTTGAGCAACAAGGAGGCTCTGAGGTGGCAACCCTCAGGCACCCTGTAACAGTAGGCTAAGTTTCAATTATAAGAGCAAAGACTGGTAAGGCTAGTTATCAATAACAAGAACCCATTAGTGGACCATCCTCCTTTGCCAGACACTGCCCCTGCACTCAGGGGACAGTTGCTGCTCCCTTGGAGAATGTGGCAGAGCTCTCCAGGCTGGGAATTCAGATTCCCTAATTTATTGAGTGATTGTCTACCCACCGTGACCATGCCCCATCCCTTGATCATTTGAACAATTTTATATATCTTTCATGTATATTCAGATAAACTTCCTCCGATGAATCTCCCATCCCAGACACCCCCCACAAATGATCCTCTGCAGCCCCCATTGTAATCCTTCTGTGATCTAAACCTTCCTTAAAGAGGAAGCCCATATAATAACCAAATGCAATTAATAGGAAAATGAAATAATAATGGTAAGCTTAAATGCAAGAGATAAAATACATGGAAACTCAGAAAAAAAAATAAAATATAATTAAAGGATTGGGACATTCAAAAAATGGGAAAAAAATTTTTTTAAATCATTTTTTTTCCTTTTATCACTGCATTATTGGGTGTCTAATCTGTACCGTGGCACCTTCCCCATCTCATTCCCCAGTGTCTCCCAAATTTTCACTTAATTTTCAAAGAAGTTTTAAGTCACAGCAAAGTCACACACAGAATACTAGAGACTCTCATATACTCAACCTCCTCCCCCTTTCCCCACCCCATATTAAAACCCTTTTGTATGTGGGTGGTAGCATTGTTATAACTGTTATACAGATAGTGAAACATAACTACTAAACATTGACAATGGTTTACAGTATAGTTTACAATTTAGATGGTACAGTTTAATAATTTTTGATGATATTTACCATGTCCTGTGTCCATTACTGTAAGGTAATGAAAAACATTTCCCCTGACCACTAAATACCCCGTTTGATCTTTTCTGTTCCTTCCTCTCAATCCCCCTGAGGCACATGACACCCCCCTGTCTTGACTCATTGGATGACAAGATTCATAGTTACATGCAACAAGAGATCTTGACATGCTGATTATCCTCCCCTGTTAGGATCCACCCTTGCCCCCAAGAGACACCCACCTATCTGCTTCTGAGGGAATCGGTCCCCCCAAAGATGGGGGTCCATCTCCTTCCCACTCATCGTGTGGGTCTCCACTCCCCAACACAACACTTTATGACAGGATGAACACTCACACACTCTGCAGAAACCTACTCCAGATGCACCCTGTCTTGAATGTCCCCCCAACCTACACCCCAACCGTGTGATACTACCTTGTCATATTGTCATAAGAGCATTCCCACTCCTGCACTTTCAACCTCATACCCACAAATCCCATGTTCACCTAGTCCCTCTCCCATCTCTCCGTCCAGTATCCTGGGTATTCTAAGCCACCCTTCCTAACCTCCTCACCTGTCAACCCTGCATCACCAAACCCAGTAATATCACTACCCACCTGTCCTATCCTTCAATATGCAACTATACTCTATCACTTTACCATAGATTATGTCCATATGGGTGAAGACTCACAACCTTCTTGTCTCTTTCTCTCCCATGTTAACCTGTCTTTCAGACACTGATTTTGAGAGATTGCTCACTCTCCTCAACTTTAATCAGTGAGGTCATATACTGTTCATCCTTCAATGCCTGGCTTGCTTCACTCAACGTAAGGTCTTCAAGATTCATCCATGTTATTCCATGTGTTAGTACTCTATTCCTTCTTACAACTGAGTAGTATTCCATTGTATGTATGTATGTATGTACCACATTTTGTTTATCCATTCATATGTTGATGGGCACCGGGGCTGATTCTGATTTTTGGCAATTGTGAACAATGCCGCTATGAATATTGGGGTGCATATATCTGTTGGTGTCTTTGCTTTCAATTCTTCTGGGTATACACAGCAGTGGAATTGCTGGATCATATGGAAGATCTATTGTTAGTTTTCTGAGGAACCGCCAAACTGTCCTCCATGTGCTGGACCATTCCACAATCCCACCACCAGTGGATGAGGATTCCTATCCCTCCACATCCTCTCCAACACTTATACTCTGCTCTTTTTCTAATAGCTGCCATTCTGATGGATGTAAGATTGTATCTCAATGTAGTTTTGATTTGCATTTCCCTAATAGCTAGCAATGTTGAGCATTTTTTCATGTGCTTTTTAGCCATTTGTATTTCTTCCTAACAGAAGTGTCTTTTCAGGTCACTTGCCCATTTTTTAAATGGGTTGTTTGTCTTTTTATTTTTGAGGTGTAGGATTTCTTATATATGCAGGGTATTGGGCTCCTATCAGATTTATGGTTACCAAATATTTTCTCCCATTGTGTAGGCTGCCTTTTCATTTTCTTGATAACGTCCTTTGAGGTGCAGAATGTTTTAATTTTTGAGGAGAACCCATTTATCTATTTTTTCCCTTGCTGCTCGTGCTTTGGGTGTGAAGTTCATGAAACCATTTCCTATTACAAGGTCCTGCAGATGCTTCCCGACATTATCTTCCAAGGTCTTCATGGTTTTGGCTCTTATATTTAGACCTTTGATCCATCTTGAGTTGATTTTTGTATAAGGTGTGAGACAGTTTTCCTCTCTCATTCTTTTGGATATGGATATCCAGTTCTCGAAGCACCACTTGTTAAAGAGGCCGTTCTCTCCCACTGAGTGTGCTTAGTGGCCTTGTCAAATATCAGATGGCTCTATATGCAAGGATCTATATCAGAATTCTCAATTCGGTTCCTTTGATCAGTAGGTCTATCCTTGTGCCAATACCATGGAGTTTTGAGCACTGTAGCTTTGTAGTATGATTTAAAATCAGGTAATCAGATACCTCCAACTTCATTTTTCTTTTTCAATATGTCTTTGGCAATTCGGGGTCTCTTACCTCTCCAAATATATTTTGTGGTTAGTTTTTTCAGTTCCTTAAAAAATACAGTGTTGATTTTTATTGGGATTGCATTAAATCTGTAGATTAGTTTGGGTAGGATAGACATCTTGGTGATGTTTAGTCTTCCTATCCATGAACAGGGAATATTTTTCCATTTATTTAAGTCTTCTTTGATTTCCTTTAACAGTGTTGTGTAGTTTTCTGTATATAAGTCCTTTACAACTTTAGTTAAGTTTATTCCTAGGTATTTGATTCTTTTAGTTACTATTGTAAATGGTATTTCTTTCTTGATTTCCTCCTCAGTTTGCTCATTATTGGTGTACAGAAATGCTACTGATTTTTGAGCATTGATCTTATAGTCTGCGACATTACTGAACTCCTTTATAAGTTCTAGAAGCTTTGTTGTAGATTTCTCAGGGTTTTCTATGTATTTAGCATCATGTCTTCTGCAAATAATGAAATTTTTACTTCTTCTTTTCCAATTTGGATGCGTTTTATATCTTTTTCTTGCCTCAGTGCTCGAGCAAATACTTCTAAGACAATGCTAAATAGGAGTGGTGATAGTGGGCATCCCTGTCTTGTTCCTGATCTCAGAGGGAAGGTTTTTAGGATTTCACCATTGAAGATGATGTTAGCTTTAGGTTTTTCATATATATCCTTTATCATATTCAGAAAGTTTCCTTCTATTCCTATCTTTTTCAGTGTTTTTATCAGGAAAGTGTGCTGTATTTTGTCAAATGCTTTCTCTGCATCTATAGAGATGATCATATAATTTTTTTTTCTTTCACTCTGTTTATGTTGTGTATTATATTGATTGATTTTCTTATACTGAACCATCCTTGCATACCCGGGATGAAACCCCCTTGGTCATGCTGTATAATCCTTTTGATATGTTGTTGAATGCGATTAGCAAGTATTTTGTTGAGGATTTTAGCATCTAGGGTTCATTAGAGAAATTGGTCTGTAATTTTCCTTTCTTGCGGTATCTTTGTTTGGTTTTGGTATTAGGGTAATATTGGCATCGTAGAATGAGTTAGGCAATATTCCTTCTACTTCTATTTTTTTGGTAGAGCTTAAGCAGAATTGGTGTTAGCTCTTTCCAGAATGTTTGGTAGAATTCAGCTGTGAAGCCATCTGGTCCTGGGTTCTTCTTAGTTGGGAGATTTTTGATGACTGAGTCTATCTCTTTACTTGTAATTGGACTGTTGAGTTAATCAATTTCTTCTTTCATCAATGTAGGCTGTTTATTAGTTTCTAGAAATTTGTCCATTTCCTCTAAATTATCATTCTTGTTGGCATATAATTTTTCAAAGTATCCTTTTATGATACTCTTTATTTCTGTGGGGTCAGTAGTGATATCCCATTGCTCACTCCTTATTTTGTGTATTTGCATCTGTTCTCTATTTTTCTTTGTTAGTCTTGATAAGGGTTTGTCAATTTTATTGATCTTCTTGAAGAACTAGCTTTTGGTTTTGTTTATATTTTCTATTGCTTTCTTATTCTCTATTTCATTTAGTTCTACTCTAAGCTTTGTTATTTCTTTCTTTGTACTTTCTTTAGGTTTAGTTTGTTGTTGTTTTTCTAATTCCACCAAGTTTGCAGTTAGGTCTTCAATTTTAGCTCTTTCTTCTTTTTAAATATATGTATTTATGGCTATGAACTTCCCTCTCAGGACAGCTTTTTGTGCATTCCATAGGTTTTGATACATAGTGTTGTTGTTTCATTAGTTTCAAGATAGTTACTGATTTCTTTTGAGATTTCCTCCTTGACCCACTGTTTGTCTAAGTGTGTGTTGTTTAACTTCCATATCTTTGTGCCTAATCTGTTTCTCTGGCCCTTAGTGATTTCCAATTTCATTCACATTGTGGTCTTAGAAATTAATTTGTATGATCTCAATCTTTCTGAATTCATTGAGAGTAATTCTGTGGCCTAGCATGTGGTCTATCTTGGAGTATGTTCCATGTGCACTCAAGAATGTAAATCCTCCTGTATTTGGGTGTAGTTTTCTGTTTATGTCTATTAGGTTCAGGTCCTCTAATGTATTGTTCAGAATCTTTATTTCTTTATTGATTCTCTGTCTAGATGTTCTGTCTAATGGTGATAATGGTGTATTAAATCCACCACTATAATGGTAGAGGCATTTATTTCTTCACTTAGTATTTCCAGAGTTTGCCTCATGTATTTTTAGGCACCCCAATTATGTGCATAAAAGTTTATGATTGTTCTCTCCTCTTGAAAGATTACCCCTTTTACTAATATATAATATCCGTCTTTGTCTCTTACAGTAGTTTTGAATTTGAAGACTATTTTGTCTGATATCAGGATAGCTACTCCTGCCCTTTTTTGGCTATTATTTGCTTGTAAAATTGTTTTCCAGCCATTCACTTTCAGCCTCCTTGAACCCCTGGGTCAAAGGTGGATTTCTTGTAGACAGCATATAGATGGATCATATTTCCTTATCCATTCTGCCAATCTGTATCTCTTGAGTGGTGAATTTAATCCATTAACATTCAGTGTTATTATTCACAACGAATTTCTTACTTCAGCCATATTTTCTTTGGGTTACTGTATGTCATATATTTTTTTTATTTCTTTTTGTCTTTTTAGTTATTTTTACACTCTCCTCCAACTCCATCTCCCTTTTTTTCCTTTTCAACTTGTAAAACTTCCTTTAGTATTTCTTGAAGTCCAGGTTTCTTATAGGCATACTCTCTTAATTTCTGTTTTTCTGTGAATATTTTGAACTCTCCATCATTTTTGAATATCAGTTTTGCTGGATAGAGAATTCATGGCTGGAAGTTTTTTTTTTTTAGTACTTTGACTATGTCATACCATCTCCATGGTTTCAGATGGGAAATCAGCATTTAATCTTATTGTGCTTACCTTGTATATGATGGTTCTCTTTTCTCTTGCTGCCTTGAGTATTTTCTTTTTGTCTTGAGCATTGAGCATTTTGACAAGTATATGTCTTGGAATTGGCCCATTGGGATTTATACTTTTTGGGGTGCCCTGTGCTTCCTGGATTTGTACATCCATCTCTCTCAATAGGGTTGGGAAGTTTTCAGCCATTATTTCCTTCAACATTCCTTCTTTTCCATTTCCCTTCTCTTCTCCTTCTGGGATGCCTATAATGCATGTTTGTGCATTTTGTGTTTTCAGTTAAATCCCTGAGTCTCTGCTGGATTTTTTTCTATATTTTTATCTATCTGTTCTATCTGTTTGATTTCAGGTGTTTTGTCTTCCACATCGCTAATTCTTTCTTCTGCCTCTTCAAATCTGCTTTTATGTGAATCCAGCGTATTTTTTATTTCTTGCATTGTGCTATTAATCACCATCATAGCTGTTATCTTTTTATGTATGTTTACAATTTCTTCAGTGTGTTCTCCCAGTGTCTTCTTCTTCTTTTTTTTTTTTTTCCACACATGAATATAATTTTTATTTTAAAAACAGTAATATTAGCAAATAAATTACAATGGTGATTTTAAAAGAAAATTTTCACCAAAATTTCAAAATTAGATCAATATTAGAAAAGACACTGATGTAATTCAAAGAAGATAAATGAGAAACAAGTAAATGTTAATTTCAATGGATATAGAAGCTATCATTAGATAATCATTGATCAACCGTTATTCATGAATAAATTTAAAAAGAAACAAATAGAATGACACAATTAATTTCCTTAAGCTGATAAATTGATAAAAACATGCTACAAATATTATTTTTAACTGTAAATTTTTAAGAACCCTTCCTTCAATATCAAAAGCAAGTAAATTATGTCTATCATACTTCAATTCAACATATTCAGCATCCAAATTTTTCAAAGCCAAAGTTTTAGAATAGATTAAATTAAAATTAAATGTGTCATCAACTCACTGAAATTTCCCTATCACAAAATATTTTATCCCATTTTATATCTCTCAACCTCAAGAAGCTTTTATAGTAAAAAAATAATATAATATGTGCAAGAATAATTTATATATTTTTAGATATCCACACAGATGTAATAAAAATATATACAGGTTACATTACTCAGAAATTTCAGAAATGTAAAAATGTCTGTGACTATATTCATGATTCCAATAATTCACCATACAGTAAATGAGATAAAATATTGACAAATACTTGGAATAAGGTAGATTGTGATACATGTTCTTTCACCCTCAGAATCCCAGTGTCTTCTTAATATCCTTAATCTCTTCCTTCACTTCATTAAATTAATCCATGATATTTGTTTGGAAAGCTTTGATTAGTTGTTCAATGTTCTGCATCTTTTCCTGGTTTTTAGTTTATTCATTGGACTGGTCCATGTCTTCCTGTTTCTCAGTATGGTTTGTAATTTTTGTTGCCCTCTAGTCATCATTTTATCTTGATGGGTTTATTCCATTGATTAGCTTCTCTCTCTGCTCTAGAGTTTTATTTAGCTGGTGATTCTGTGTATGTGTTAAGTTTTCTCTTTGACACTTTTTCTTCTTATTTTATTTCCTTGCTTCTTTCTATGTTCCAGTGAAGGCAAAAGATTAGGGCCAGAGTAATCGAAAGATGTGAGAAAGGAAAATAGTAATATTGAAAAAAGTTAGAAGAGGGGCCATAAAAGACTTAGTAAAATGAATATTTAACTCATGTAGGCAGTGTAGAGTAATAGGAAAAAAAGTGGAGTACGTACAATGGACTGGGAAACCAAATAGAGGAAAATATATGTAATGATATAGAAGGCTAGAATGATGAGGAGAGAGAGAAAGAGTAAAGAAAGGGCTGAAAGTAAAAAGTTAAATTAATACAAAAAGAAGAAAACAGAATAGATAGGATAGAAATTGACACCCTTGAAGTTGTGGGCTAGTGAAAAAATGTGGTATGTAAGAACCACAACAGAAAGCAGAAGTTAGAAAGATGAAGAAAGTAAAAGAGATAGCATTGGGAGATGAAATCAATGTAGACAGAGAATGGTAAATCACTGAAGAAGAAGCACAGGAAAGAAGAGACAAGCTAGCAGCACCTAATTTTAAATAAAAAATAAAAATAAAAAAAAAGAAAGAAAAAAGAAGGGGGGGGGAGGAAAGAGGAAAGAAAAGCAAGAGACAACAAATAAACAAAGAAAAACAAACCAACCACACAAGCAAGCAGTCAAACAAAGCTAAGGAAGAACAGTGTTGCTTCTTGGGCCCTTGTGGAACCTCTCAGCCTGCTTGTGTTCATCAATCAATTGCCCTGTAAGGGCCTACCTGTAGGTTTTGAGGCAGATTTTAGCTATTAAAATAAGTTTTAAAAAAAAAATTCTTTTTTTTATTTTTTAAAGTGCCTTTTTTTTGTGTGTGTGTGGCAAAATTAGAGACCCAAAATCTGTCTTCTTCTAGACCACCCCCTTCACTGAGGGGACCCTAACTAGGCTCCTGGACACTAATCAAGCACTTCCCACTTCCTGGCCTCCCCAGGGGAGCTGAATCTCTGATGTTAATCCGTGCAGAATTATAGAATTGGCTGACTCCACCCCCTCTTGAGCCAAGCCTGAGTATCACCGGGCTGTTGGGTAAATCAGGCTTCCTCAGTAGATTCACCTCTCCCCTCAGCCTGGTGCTGCTTCAAGCTGGCTTTTCTGCTCCCCAAAGCTATGAGGAGGTCCAGGCAGCCAAATCCACAGAAAGGAAACCCCTCTCCACCTTCTATCAGAACCCTCCCACTCTCAGAGAATGCTCCCTCTCACCAGGTTGCCGGTGGGATTTGGGATGTATCCCTGGGGAGCTAGGTGAATCAACCTTCCTCAGCATATTCACCACTCCCCTCAGCCTGGTCCTGCTTCAATCCAGCTATTTTTTTCCCCAAGGCTGCAAGGGGTTCCAGGCAGCAAAATCCACAGAAAGGAAAGCCTCCTCAACCCTCCACCAGAATCCTCCCACAGGCAGGAAAAAGCTCACAAATCCTTCCTGAGTAATCTGTGATGTCCAGCTCCCTCCAGAGCGATATTCCTAATGTTCTTGCTCCTTGCACCCCCAGCACAGACCCCTGGGCAGGACCCTGTCCCCAATCAGCCATCCTCAGAGAGTGAGTCAGCGAGTGCACTCCTAAACCAATGCCATCTTCCCCCAAGTTCATCACATGTGTTTTTGATCTCACCTATTGTGTCTTCCGTTCCCATGAGCTCTGTTACATTTCTGTTCAGGATTTCAAATTCCTCTTTGTGTTTGCTCAATGTCTTCTTGATGTCTTTTATTTCTTTAACCATATTTTCTTGCAATTCAATAATTTGATTTTGGAAATTTGTGTACATCTCTTCTTGTGTGCACTTCCTTGATCTGCCAGGAGATGGCGTTCTTTGGCAGCTCTCAGTTCAATGCCTGGTCGGAGTGTATTTGTTGCAACACAGACCAGATCAATATGATAGAGCTTGCTGTGTAAAGGTTTAGGAGCCTTGTAATTCAAACTTTCTCTGAGACAGTTCTCCAGCCTTCTCTGGCAGCCCCTTCCCTTTTCCAGGCTAGGAAATATTTCCACTCCCCTCTGAGTCCTCAACAATCAGTCCCTGTTAGTAGAGGAGGAGATTGGGAGGATTGTAATCTTTAGCCCCTTGCAGGGTCCAAGGCAAACAATGGTGCAGCCCCACCCAGCCTGGAAGGGCTCTTGGGACACAGCAGGCCAAATTTGTGAGTCAAAAGCTGAGTCAGCCTTAGGCTGTGTCCCTCTCTCTTCCCTTTTCTGGGGCATCCTGAACAATTAGTCCCAGCTAGAAGAGAGGTAGATTGTGAGGGTCAAGGGTCAGATTTCTCCAGTCCTTCTCTTGTTCCCAGGGCAAACCACTGTGTGGTCTCACCTGGCCTTGAAGAGCTTGTGGTACACAGCAGACCAAATTTGTGGGTCAGAAGCTGAGTCTGCCTTAGGCTGTTTCCCTCTCTCTCCCCTTTCCTGGGGTGGTAGGTCCCTGGAGCCCCCTTTGTCAGTAGTTGCAGGCCCAGAGGCCCAAGAATTCTAAAGGGTGTTTAATGGGGGTAGGAGGGGGTTGCCGGTCTCAGCAGCTGCTGTGTTTAACTCATGGTTCTATCTTCACAATTTCCTTTCTTTTCCCTCTCTCATCTGGGTGGTGTCCAGCCTTCACCTGCTGTCCTAAAGCCTAGAAGATCTTTTCTGGACTGTTTCGGACTGTCCTCTAGCTACTTTCTGGAGGAGAAGAGATTCCTCTGTCTTAGTTGTCTACCATCTTCCCAGAAGTTTCAAAGCTGGACTTTAAAAATATCTAGTCTGGGATTCTTTATCTTTTAAATTGGAAAGATTGATCTGTTTACACTGATTATGATTTTTGCTACATTTTTACCATATAGTTTTATACTTTCTATTTGTACCTCTTTTTAAAATTTCTTCTTTTCATTTCTCTCCTTCTTTTAAATTGATTAGAATTCCTGCCACCTTGCCCCAATTCCATTTTTTCTCTCTATTACTTTAGAAATTAATATCTATGCTTCTGTTCTTTTAGGGGATAACTTAGAAATTTTAATACACATGCTTAACTCTAATTCTGACATTAATTTTTAAAATGTTCTCTGGAGTAATACTGCTTTCATTCCAATTACTTCCTTCCCACCTCATGTGCTATTGTTATGTGGCATTTTCATTGTATCTTGATTTTTTTCCTTTTAGCTCCTCAAATTAGATGTTTTTGACTGGTATGGTCAGTGTTGGCTTTGATTTTTTGGAGATTTATCACTTTCCTTGCTCCCATTTCTTCTCATCAACTTTTCCTCCTGGCATCCTTTTCCTTCCTCCTGCTGTGCATCTTCTAAAAATACCTTTAGTGAGGATTTGCTGGTAGTAAATTCCCTCAGGATTTATTTTTCTTAAAATTTCTTTACGTCATCCACATTCTTCGACATAAATGCTGGCTGTAGGGTGGGTGTTGTTTTCCCTTAGCACTTAAAAAATGTTGTCCCATTGTCTTCTGGTTTTCATAGTAGCTGTAGAGAAGGCAGCTGTCAATGTATTTGTCATTCCCTTATAAGTATCTGTCCTCTTTCTGGCTGTTTTTTATGGTCATATTTTATGCTTGTTGTTTTACAGTTTGACCACATTGTGTTTAGGTGTGGATTTATTTTTATTTTCACTAATTTAGGATTCCAGAATGTGAAACTAGGTGTTGAATAATTCTGGAAAATTTCAACTTTTAAATTCTTCCCCATTCTATTTTCTCTTTCTGCAACTTCAATTAGATTGTTGCTGGACCTCGTTACTCTATTCTCCATCTCAACCTGCCTTTCGTGTTTTCCATCTGTGTGTCTTTCATGCTCAATTCTGGGTAATTTCTTCAGATATATTGTCCAGTCCATTGGCTATTTAAGAGATTCGTTTTTAGAAGTTCTACTTGTTTCCCCATAGAATCTTATTGATCAGTTAAAAATATTTTATCCCTTTACATTTCCTTTTTAAATTTCTTCAAATATATTTAATATCCTTATTTTATGTATTGAGTAATTTCAATATCTGTGGTCTTTATGGGTCTGATTCTGTGGTTTGTGATGACTTTTTTCATGGCAGTTTGTTTTATCATATGTTCAGAGATTTTTTTTTTTTTCAGTTGTGCTCTTTTCTTCCTTGGAGCTTGATCTGGGGATTCTGAGGCCTGGGTTGCAGCACATTCCTGCTGAGCAGCTTTGTATTCACTTTAGCAAAGTGTGTCATAGCATTTTACCATCCCAGGACCACGTTAAACTGAGATTTCATCTTGGGTAGTGAAGATTCTGAACTCTAACCTATGTTTGTATGAGATTGTTGTTCCACATTTTCTTGGGAGCCTTGATTCTATTCCCTCCCAGTCCCTCCCCTTTTCCTCCACCACCATCCTGATCCAAATCTGAGACAGACCTGTGTTTTCACTCCTTAACAGTTTTCTAATTCTCCCACTGAGGATGTGGGTTTCTAGGTCCAGCTTTAGCTGTGGGGTCTCTTGCCTGACCTTCTACCAGGCTGTGGCTCTGAACTTTGTTTCCTATCTCTTGCCCCCATGTACTGCTCAAACACAGATTCTAGGCCACCAGGATTGGGCAGACACTCCCAGCTACACCCCTGTGAATTTGTGATTTCTAGCTATTCTGGCTTCTTACTTTTCCTGTCAGCTCAGCTATGCATTAACAATTTTCTGGAAAATGTAGTATTTTTGCATTTTTGGTGTGCTGAGCCTGGAGATGTTTCTGTGAACATCTGGTCTGCCATTTTGCAGTGAGAGATGGCTTCCTTTCTTGGCACCCTCGCCTTTCCCTGGGTCATGCTGCTGGCTCTGAAATTTGTGCATTCTCTGCCACATCAGCTTGCATTTTCATTTCCTCCCCCCTCCTGTTGTGTTCCAAGAACTGGTGGACAGGACAGACAAGTTCCATGCCCTAAGGCAGCTGTTTCTCTGGTGGGGGACATGAACAAGTAACAAGTAAGAAAAGAAACCAGATAATTTCAGCTCAAAGAGGGTAGCTTGAGGAGACTGATGGAGGAGGACAGGCAATTTTGAGGAGGTGACACTGGAATAGAGACTTGAAGGATGAAAAAAAGCCAGACTTCAAAGATCCAGGGGGATAGAATTACAAACAAGGGGAACAACAAGAGAGTAGCTCTGTGATGGGAGCAGGCTTGGAGCATTGAGGAGGAGGAACAAGGCCACAGGAGGAAGTTTGGGCCAGGGTGGGATGGAGTAAGTCACTTGGCTGTCACCGTTCTTACTGCCCCTGTCCCCGGCTGGGCTTGGCCCTGAGTCCAAGCTTCCAGACCCCTGCCCCCCACCTTCTTGACATAGACACACCTGGCTTTCCTCCCTGAAGCACGGTGCTGTCTCTGATATTCTAGGTTTGGTGTACTCCATGGCTCCCATTTGGATCAGATTGTGCCAACCGTTTGGCCTGCACTGAGACCTCTGCACCTCATCCCCAACTATCTTGCTGCCTGCTCCCAGCAGCATTTGTGCACTGCCCTGCTGCGCAGTGCCTGGCTTGCCACAGGGCCTGAGCCAGTGTGTTCAGAGTGTGTATGTGTGTGTGTGCACCTCTGCCCTCTGCCTTCATTCTCACCACCTCTTTGCCTCAGCTCCATTTATCCAAGCCCACCCCTCATGCTCCCTCTGGTCAGCCAGAATCATGCTCTTTTCTCAGCTCCACCAGCCCTTTAGTGTTACCTCTTCTGCCATTTTATACCTGCTTCCTTGGGACTCGGTTGTTTATATCCATGTCTCATTCTCTAGGGGTAAAAGCTCCTGAAAGGCTGAAACAATGTGCTCAAGGCCATGAAATAAGGCCTTGCTCACCGTAGGTGCTTACTGAGTACTCTTTTGATGGTAGAATCAAATGCATTGGAAACAAGCTTCCTCACTCACCTCATCTCCTCTTGGACAGAGGATCACACTCAGAGATGGGGACAGTTGCTGCCTAATGACCAAACAAGGTTCGGAAGGTTATGGTTCCCAGGAAGGAGTTTTTGTGCATAGCTCTTTATTAATATATAACATTAATTGATATTAATGGATAAATCATAGCTAATAGGAATCAATACAGCCTTCCCTTGATTCAACAAAAACTTATACAGCACCCACAGACACCAAGCCCTGTAACAGCCCAGAAATTGTGACTGGGCTTGTCCTGGGCATGGTCCACTCTTCCTTTTAAGAACTGTTATGTGTAATGCTGTCCTCAGCTTCACAAGGAAATTTCACCTTTATTGAGCACTTTCACAGTCATCTTATTTAACCTCACCATAAAAAATGACTAAGCTTTCTTGAGTATTTACATATACATGCCAGTTACTATTCTAAGTCCTTTACCTGCAACAACTTGCTTTAGTTCCCTTAACCTTAAAAGGTAGGCCCTCTCATGGTCTCTGCTTTAGAGACTGGAAGCAAGATGAACTAACTGTCCAAGTAACCCACCTGGATTCAAACCTGGACAATCTAGTTCCATAGTCTGGTCTTATCCACTACACAACTGCTATCTCTTACCCCTGGGGATGAAGAAACACATGCTCAAAGAAAACTAAATGCCTGTCTTAAAAAGTCAGCAAGACTTTTAAAATTGTAGTTTTCCTCCTTGAAAGCATGAGAGAAGAATTCACAATCAACTACTAGCATTAGAGATTCAAACTTAAATCTAGGAAAACATCTTTTACTGCCAGTTGAAAGAAGCTGTTGACTTACCATTTTGCTTAAATGCATCAAAGAAAGAGCTCACTTCAGCTTTTCAAAGGGTTCCTTCAGTCCCATCAGCTTGTGACTAAATATTACAACTTCAATTCTTTCTGGTTAGTTGGTTCATGCTCAGAATCTTCTATCAGCCTTCACTAATACAAGTCTTCATCACCACTTGCCTGAACTTCTTGCATTGCCTCTGATCAGGATTCCCACTCCAGTGTTCTCAGCAGAGCAGCCTGGGCAGCTAAGCACACATGCCAGCTCCCAGCCTCTTCTGCTGCATTTGCTTGAGACCTGAAGTGTGGGGCATAGCCTTCAAGGTCCTGCTACTCCAGCCCTGCCGGCCTGCTTCCCTCCACTCCTGCCCCTCTTCTGTTGGCCCATCAGCAGGGACATTTTCTGCTTTTTCACCATCGATTGCCCAATACCCAGCACAGTGCCTGGCAATAGTGGGAAGCTTCCTAACAATTATGTTATGATCACTTTATGTTAATAAATTCATAGCATAGATTTGTGGCAGAAACTTTTTGTTAGTCTTTGCAGCTGGGTTGGTATTGAACATGACCCAAGTCTCTTCCTCCTTGGGCTGTCAGGAAGACCTTGCTCAAAGCTGATGTCACCTTTGGGTAGGGACTTTGCAAACAGGTATAATATTATCATGATTATTGTTATTTTAAATAATAATAGTTTTTCCCCTTATTCATTTCAGCTCTTTTGACTTCAGCCACCTCCCAGCTGCTGCCGCCTTTCTGTGGAGGGTGGCTCAGCTGGATGGTAGGCAAGGGTGGACTTACTAGCCTGTGACCCAGATATGTGAACAGAGCCTCTGCAGCCCATGACTGGCACCAGCCATGTCACATACCCCCTTCAGAATTAATGACTCAATCCCCACCTCCAGGGAGTTGTTCATAGTTGGTGCTGAAATTTATGAATATGTGTCAACTTTTCCATATAAAATAAACTTCTTGAGGGCAGAGTCCAGGCCTTCAGTGACATTTTAAACAGTGCTATGCTGTATACTGTTGTCATTTCCAGCCGGTTCTTGGTCTTCATAACACAGGTCAATATTGGCTCATGTGGGTGCTGAACTCTAGATAAATTAGCAGGTAGGTGAGTTAGGGAAGCTGAAGACCTAGATCTGAGTCCTAGTCCCAGTGCTAATTAATTTTCTATCTCTAAACCTCTATTTCCACATCTGAGAAGTATGTATAGTATGATCCACTTTGTTGATACCAAGCTTCAAGCAGGAGGTAAGGTGTGCACATCCTTTGTAAACTAGAAAACAATATGGAATGCCAGGTTTAAAAGGAGCTACTGCAGAGTGGTGGAAATGTGGAGAAGCATGGGAAAAATATAATTAATGCAACCTATGGACTATAGTTAATAGCAGTACTATAATATTCTTGCATCAATGTCAAAGATATACTGTGTTAATAATAGGGGTCATGGAAAAACATGCCAAATATATGCTATGGACCATAGTTAGTGGTAATAATCTGATATTACCCCGTAATCTGTTAAAAATGTTCCACAATGGTGTGGTATGTTGGTGAAGGGAAGTTTTATGGGAATTCCACACATGTCTATGATATTTTCTAAGTTCACAACTTCAGTAATAAAAATGTATTTTCAAAAGAAAAAAAAAAAAAAAGAATACATGTTTGGGGGAGCAGATGCGGCTTAAAGTGGTTGAGCACCTGCCTCCCACATGGGAGGTCCCAGGTTTGCTTCCTGGTGCCTCCTGAAAAAACAAAAACAAACAACAAGCAAAACAAACAAAAATCCAATTCAAGGAAGCCGATGTGGCTCAGTGGTTGAGCGCTGGCTTCCCACTTATGAGGTCCTGAGTTTAATCCCCTGCCCCAGAACCTCAAAAAAAAAAAAAAAAAAAAAAAAAAAAGGAATACATGTTTGTATGAGAACATATCATTGTTTTTCAAATACCTTTTATCCCAATTAATACTTTAGAACTTTTGCTTGTCCGCTGAAGGCAGAATATTAAATTTCTTTTACATTTCTTCCATTTAAAACTGAGCTTGTACTAACTTTGATGCAGATATTAGTATTCTGCATGTACTTCTTCATGTAATTTTCAGTTTTACACAGGTTGAGTCCAGTGCCCTTTAAAAAATGGATATATTTCCATATATTGTTATTGTATAGCATAGTACATATATTATTATTATTAGGGAGTTACTATATTTTCCCTAACTAAATCATCATCTAGATTGAAGATCAACACATTCACGTACCCATACATGTATATTTCCAATTTTGAATGCACAAGTTTTGGTGATAAGTCATTAAGTACTCAAACAGGAGCCAACTTAATATAGAGCTGTTATGAAGACCAAGAACTAGTGTGTTTTTAGTTCCCTTGTTGCTTTGCACAGAGCTGGACATTCCAGATAGAAACCCATTTTCTCCCTGTCTCTTTAGGTTATTTTTAAAAATTTAATCTTTTTATTTGAAATGATTTCAAAACTACAAGACTGTTACAAAAATAATGCAAACCCCATACAGAGAAGAACTCTAACATACCCTATCCCCAGATCCACTAATTTTAACATTTGCCATATTTGCTATCATTCTATCTAACCATCAATCTTTCAATGCATCTACCTATCTGTCTGTCTGCCTTTTTATCAATCTATTTTCTGAGCATTTGAGTGTAGGTTTTATGCCTCATGCTCTTTGAACACTTAATAGTGCTTAATACACATACATTTCCTCAGAACAAGGATATTCACTTATGTAACCATCTGAAGTTATCCAGTTCAAGAAATTTCACATTGATATAAAGCAGGGGTTCTTAACCTTTTTTGTTCCATGGATCCCTTTGCCAGTCAGGTGAAAACCATGGACCCCTTACTAAGTCCACACTATACTGTGTATTATTTAATAAATATATCACACCTGCACCAACACATCCTCACAAAATGGTTTTTTTTTTTTTTTTAATTTCAATTTAAGCTCATGGACCCCTTGTTAAGAACCCCTGATATAAAGTTTACAGTCAATACTCCAATTTTTTCATGTCCCAATAATGTCCCTTTGAGCCTTCTCTCTTTCCGAGTTAGATTCCATCCAAGATCATGGGTATTGATTAAATCATGGGTATTGACAAAGAATTTTCATTACCTCTTTAATTGTTTTTTCTGTTGTTTAATTGTGGGAACATATATACAACATAAACTTTCTCACCCCAACTTCTCTCAAGCATACCATTCAGTGGGATTAATCACATTCACTATGTTGTGGTTCCCTCACAACCTTCCATTACTAATTTCCCATCTCCCCAAACAAAAACCCTACATCCATTTTACATTAATTCCACATTTCCCCTTTTCTCTGCCCCTGGTACTCAGTGCTCTAATTCCTATCTTTATGAGATTGCATATTCTCCTAAATATTTTATTTGCAGCTACCATTGGGGCTTAATTTTAATACTCAAAGTCCTAACATTCTCATTTGCTTATATATCAACTTAACTAAATGGTATACACAAAGTATGTTCTTATACCACTCCTGCCCCCTACCCTTATGTAGCTCTTGTCACAGATTGCATGTTTATACATTATGAGTTAAAAACCACTGATTTCTCATTACGTTTTTTAGATTTCCTGTTAGATCCTGTAGGAAATAAAAACTAGAGTTACAAAGCATGTGACTTTGATATGGTATCTGTTGTCTCTTTAGCATCTCTTGTAGGTCCAGTCTAGAGGAGATGAACTCCCTCAGCTTTTGTTTATCTGGGAATGTCCCTAATTTTTAAAAGATAATTTTGCCAGATATAGAATTTTTGGTAGCAATTTTTTTTGCTATCAGTGTTTTAAATATGTCAGTCCAGTGCTGTCTTGCCTCCATGGTTTCTGATGAAAAATCAACAGTTAGTCTTAATGACACTCCCTTATATATGACACCTCATTTCTCTCTTGCAGCTTTCAGAATTCTCTCTTTATCTTTGGCAATAAATGATTTGAATATGATATGACACAGTGTGGGTCTATTTGGGTAGATTTGGTTTGGAGTTCATTGAGCATCTTGGATGTGTATATTCATGTATTTCATTAAATTTGGGGAGTTTTTAGGGGGTCCCCATCGAGATGGTGGAGTGAGATACTTCAGGACTGTGTCCCCCTACAATAGCTTTGAACAGCTACCAAGAATTGGCAGACATATCTTTATAAAAGCTCCAGAAAATGGTTAAAGGATTGTGGTAACAGGGAAAGTGCTGAATCAAGAAGAAGGCCAACTAAACACAGTATGATCTCAGGGTGCCCTGGCTGACTCCTCCTCCACACTACACCGGCTCCAAGCAAGCCCCCGTCCTTGTTCTGGAGGTAGCACAGTAACCCTTGTGCACAATGTGGGAACATGTGCTCACCCAATCTGTCTGGTGGTGGTCTGAAGGACTTACTGCCCCAGAACTTGCCTCCATGTAGCAGGTGGCTCTCTTTCAGAATGCTGTGGGAGAGCAGTAAGGTCTTGCTGCCTGGGCCATGGGATTGCTGGCTGTAGGACGTATAGTGTAGTGCTTGGGACCATGAAAAAACTGTTCCTAGGGAAGAGGGGACATTAGTATCCAAGTAAACAGAAGAATTCCTAGGGCCACACATGCATGCCCAAGACAAGATACATGTACAGAAAGGATTAGGGAGGCCCCTATGTTTTGGCCTGGCACTATTCTCCAAACTCATTGTATGGACAAGTCCTGAAGGAGAGCACTCACACAGGTCAATCTGCAAAGACTAGGAAAGGTGTTTCTTGTTTTTATTTTGCTAGCTCCTGGCATTCAAGCAAAGCTCTGTCATAACAATAGCTGGGTACAAGCTTAAGGAAGAGACACGTCAGAGTCTAAATTCCAGTGACAATGCACTAAAATATAAAAATGTCAGGTTTCAACAAAAGATTACAAAACATACAAAGAAATAGGAATTGATGGCCCAGATAAATGAGAAGATTAAAACATTAGAAACCATCTGCAAGGCATGTCAGATCTTGGACAATCCAGAAAAGACTTAAAAAAATTGATCCTAAATATGGTAAAGGAGCTAAAGGAAAACATGGACAAAGAACTAAAGGAAATCAGGAAAACAATTGATTAACACAAAGAGAGTATCAACTAAGAAGTGGAAATTAAGAAAAGGAACCAAATAGAGTTGAAGAACACAGTAACAAAAATGAAAAATTCCCTGGAGCATATTGGAGATAGTAGAAGAAAGAATCACAGAACTTCAAGGTAACACAATTGAAATCATCCAATCAAGAGTAGAAAGAATAAAGAATGAAGAAATGTGAACAGAGCCTGAAGAACCTGTGGGACACCATCAAGCATACCAATATATGCATTGAGGGAGTTCCAGAATAAGAAGAATGACAGGAAGAGGCAGAGAGAAGAGTCAAAGAAATAATGGCTGAAAATGTCCCCAATTTAATGAAAGAAGTAAATATATACATCTGAGATGCTCAGCAAACTCCAAACAAGATAAACTCAAATGGACCCACACTGCATCATGTTATAATCAACTGTTGAATGTCAAAGGTAAAGAGAGAATTCTGAAAGTGGCACAAGAGAAGTATCATGTCATGTACAAGGCAGTCTCAATAAGATTACATTCCAATTTCTCATTCAGAAACCACGGAGGCAAGAAGGCAGTGGGAGGACATATTTAAAGTACTGAAATAAAAAAATTGATAACCAAGAATTCTGTATCCAGCAAAGCTGTCTTTCAAAAATGAGGGAGAGATTGACATTACCAGATAAATAAAGCTGAGGGAGTTTGTCACTATTAGATCAGCCCTACAAGAAATGCTAAAGGGAGTTCTGTGAGTTGAAAGGAAAGGACACTAGAAAATTGACTGAAATCACATGAAGAGATAAAGATCTCTGGTAAAGGTAATGACATGGGTAAATATAAATATCAATACTATTGTATTTTTATTTGCAAGTCCACTTTTTACTTCCTACAGCTCTAAAAGGTAAAAGCATTAGATGAAATGATCAGTCAATGGCTTTGAACTCATAATGTACAGATATATAATTTTGACAAGAACTCCATTAAGGTGGGGGCATGAAGGGATATAGGAACATAGTTTTCTGTATGCTACTGAAGTTAAGTTGGTATCAAAGCAAACACGATTGTTATATATTTAGGACATTTAAGCCCAATGATAACCACAAAGAAAATATCAAAGAATGTGAAACACAATGGATGAACCAATAGGAATATGATTTTTGGATGAAAGTTTATAAAGTCCACTGCCAACCACAATTTTGGGGGAAGTTCTGAGAAATGTTTTTCTGAGACTAATGGGTGGCAGCGTGATGGTGACAAGGGATTATTATTCTCTCCTCATTGGATGCTGTGTGATGTGGGACACCAGTCCCATGCTGGGTAGTTTGTCCACCACAGCATTTTCCCAGAAGCCTCAGTACCACCGCTTGTGTTAATGGTGGTCAATTAAGTTCAGGAAATGAAGAGTTGGGCCCTTGGTGTTTTTTCCTGTGTGTGTGCCAAAGTGTTTCTGCCTTCCTGTTTAAGGTCAGACAAATAGGGCACCCTATGGATAGAGCAGCTCAAGTTCTGGGCTGAGGAATGCCCAAGCCTCCTGCACTTGTGTCCAGGTGAGAGCCCTGCTTCTTTTACCTTATAAGGAAGCAGATATTTGAGATGTTATTTCCCCCTGTTGGGCCCCAAGCATGACACCTCTTTGAATGCAAAAGGAACTGTATGATTTAGTCCCACCTAATGAATGATTCAGGTTGAAAAGTAGTTTTATCCATTATCATTTATCTAAATGTAAGAGGCACCAGGGCTCAGATGATGAGAACTTCATATTAAAAGCAATTAGAATTACATAAACTTTGGTGTGGGTGGCACATAAAATGATCTGCATATTTCGCTATCTTAGATTTGGGACAAATTATTTATTCTCAGCCAGATAATGACAAATTGCAAGGTGGCCAATACTAAATATGTGATAACAGAGCAACAGGCTCCCTGTCAATTTCTGGGTATAAAAGCTCCAACACCAACACCTGCTGACCTCCAGCAGGGCCTCCCTCATTCCCTGACAATTTTACTCATCTGCTCAAAACATTCTAACATATTCCACATTCTGTCTTCCAACTTTTTTTTTTTCCAAACTCTTTGCTAAGAATATTTTGGCAATAAGATTTTCTTAAAAAAAAAAACACAAAAAACAAAAAACACACAAAAATATCCCAGTGTTGATTTGCCTCAACTTCTGTTCTTTCCTCCTCTATATAGAGAGGAGGGTTGGTCTGCTGATGCTGTGGCTGTGGTCACCTTTCCTAGTGGTGGGTTCTGGGCTCTGAACTTGAGCCCCAGACACTCGCCTGTTCTTGGTATGTTTGAACATGGTGGATCTCTCAGCCTGACATGATCTCAAAGCACTTTTCCCCCAAGTGTGTTTTGTCAGCTGTCAGTCCATGTTCTCAGATAAGAGGGCTCTAGTTAAATATGTTTGGGAAATAAATGCTGTGTCAAGCATGCCAAAAAAAAAAACAGGAACTAAGGTGGTGCAGGCAGTAGGACACCTCTCTCCCACATTGGAGGTTTTGGGGATCAAATCCCAGTGAAGACAGGAGGAGAAGGATGAGAAGAGAGGGCAGGAAATGGACACAGAGTCACCCAGCAAGTGGACACAAAAAGAACAAAACTGGGGGTGGGGGGGTTGGTTAAAAATGGATAAAAGTAAATAAATAAATAAATCCTTAAAAAAAGTGTAGGGGAGTAAGATATGGACTATAGTTAGTAGTAATACTTTGATGATGCTCTTTCATAATTTGTTAACAAATGTTTCACAATAATGCAAAGTATTTGTGGTGGGGTGATGTGTGCATAATGTTATGCATGTTTGTTTTGTAAGTTCACAGTGTTTCCTGAACACTTATAGTTTATGTATGTTCATGTATGAATGATATACTTCAATAAATTGTTTTTTTAAAAGAATTGTTCTTACTATAATTGAAGAGTGATAATCCACATTACTAAAAAAGTAAGTGATTATAGCCAGCCTTTCCAACATCAAAATGTTGTATAGTTACTGTGAGGTGAAGGCTCTCAGAAAAGTCAGATTTCTTAAGAGCAGAGCAAGTAAAATTTAAAATATTTTCATTAATGTTTCTCATAATAACAGACCAAGATGAGAAAAAATTACACTTTGCAAAAATGAAAGAAATTTCCTAATATTTATGATAAGATGGTATTTGGAGAGAATATTCTGAAAGTGATAGTGAGTCAGTTTTAAGTGGAGAGCATTGACCTCTTCCCGAGTCTTCATTAGTCGGCATTACTGTTTACATGGCAAGGACCAGAAAGTGGTGGGGAAATCCTCTAGCATTAGGTGGGCCGATTGACTGTCAATGGCTTGGGCATGCTGCACATGCAGCCCTGGGAACTGTAGCTTTGGTACAAAGATCCGGAATGACTTAAAAGAAGAATTTTCCCTAGAAGAATGCTTTCAAATGTACCACTATTTTTGTTTTCAGAGTGACTACGCAAACATAAGCTTAAACTGAATTCTTAAATTTGGCATATGTTTGGGGAATTCAATTTCTTTACAGTCTGTAATGAATTATAATTCCAATGGTGTGCCTTTTTCCCAAAAGCATTTTACATTTTACTGAAAAGATTACATTCTTTTGGCTTTGGAAAAATATTTCCTATTCAGTTGAAGCTATTAAAGCCTGTTTGCATTTCACGTCTGGAAAGCCCTGCCCAGGTTTGCCTTCCACCACCAGCGCAGCCCTTGTGGGTCCCCAGCTCGGCCTCCGGCTCGTGCGTAAAACGGCCCAGACTTGTTTCCTTCACACAGGTCCCTCTGCGCAGCCTAGCATGGCCTTGGGATGGAAGGGGAGATTGGGGAGAGGGGAGGACGGGCGGCCCAGCGGCCAGGTGGCACCTCTGAGTTAGGGCAAAGGGGTCTTCCTTCCGCATTGAGTTTGGGTAGTGTCTACTTTCTCCTGGGTTAGGGAGGGGGTCTTCCTTTTTCCTGGGGGTGGGATCTTCCTTCCCCCTCCCCATTCCCTCCTATTTTCACTCCCACCCCAACTTTGTCTAAGAAGAAAGCTGCTGAACTTTGCCAATGGGGGAGTTTCCCCCAATGGCTTTTAAATTAAAACAATAAAGGCTGAGCTAAGGGCTTCAGCCAGGCCTCGCAAGTATTCCAGCCTCAGGTTTGGGTCGGGCAAGGCGACACTCTCTTGCGGAGGTTCCCCGCCCCTCCTCGCGGAGACAAGAGCCCTGGCTCCCTGCGTGCTCCGGCCTTGGGAATTCAGTAGAGAGGGAACCCGGGTATTTTGTCACGGTATTTTGTGACTGACAGCCCTCGCCGCCGCCCTGCTCTAGCCCTGTGTTTGCAGTATTGGCGGAGGATGAATTGATTCCAGCACCCTGACCTGCCCTTCCCATGCCACCTGCACCCAGGATCGCTGGGCTCCGCCTTCCTCTGACTCCCAGCTTCAGGGCGAGGAAATCCCTTGGGGCGACCTTGCACTGCCCGCTGGGCGAGGGGCGCAGGTGCTTTGGGGTTACTGACCGCGGAATTCTCTGAGGGGCTCTGTCAGCCCAGCATTCTCACCTGCAGGGGAAATGATATCACGTTGTCGAAGGAAGGAACAAGACACATTCATCGCATTTCTCCTGACCACACGTGACCAGAAACGGCGACAGCAGCCCTTGGCATTCGCTGGGGAAGCAGGTAGGGGCCTTGCTGGGCCCGGGGCTGGTGGCCTTGGTGAGGTCCCCCCACCCCCCAGCCCATCAAACCTCAGTGTCCTCCTGCCCCACGTCCCCTCCCCAGGCACACATTTGCAAGGGGCCAAGTTCAGCTTTTCAGTGGGGCTTGTTGATAATGCCCTTCTGTCAGCCCTGCCCCTGGAGTCACTGATGGCTCAGATCTGGCAAACACCTTTCCCCAACACAGGGCCAGCAAAAGCATAGACATGGAGTTCCTTTCTCTGCCTTGCCCCTTTAGATGGACTTCCAGAGGATGTTTTGAGAGAGGTAGTTATTGAAGTTGGTTTCCACCCAGGGGGGCAGCAAGCTTTGGACAAGGGTAAAGCATCTGGAGGTTGAAATGGCCCTCTCTTTCCAGTTTGTTTTTCTTAATCTTTATGAATAGGCACCAAAACTTTTTTCTTTTTTTCATACCTGTGGGAAGTGATTGACCAACTGGATGAAATAAATAGCAGTTTCAACAGAGAACTCAGTTGAACGACCTCCCACAGGTACAAAGCACTTACCATGGAAAAGGTATAGGGAGGGGTCTTTGTGGGGGGGGGCGGGGAGAGGAGAGACATTGTTCTCATTGCCTGTGTGTTTGGGGTTGGGGTGATCATCCTTGGCAAAAGGCAGAGTTCAGGTGTGTGAATTAGGGAGCCCTGCAGGGCAAAGAAGGGGTGGAGGGGTGTTCAGTTCTAGCCTAGGTAGAGCTGGGATTCGAACTCAGGACTCAGTGATTTCCAGAGCCCTTGCCCTTTGGAGTTCCAGGAAGGCCCAGCAGGATTGCTGGTGTTTGAGAGGAGGCTTGAGGATCCCTGGAGTAGAGGCATGACAGAGGTCTTGGAATTGTAAGAGGTAAAGGGCCCTGAAGGTTTGGCAGAGGAGACTGGCTTAATCCAGTCCAGATAATCTGAGTGATTTACACAGACATTGAAACCAGGCATACCTGGATCCATGTTCTAGTGCTG
>JAKSZT010054386.1:83111-97088 GCA_026826555.1 Tolypeutes matacus | reverse complement strand
TCTGTAACTTAGGAGCAGGCATAATTCCTGGCTCTAGGTGCTCATGAGCAGGAGTGGTTGTGGTTGTTGTGAAAGACATGACCTATGTTTCCAAAAACCCAATCACCCCTTATATTGAGACATGCAAATGCCACTTCACTCTGCTGCTGGTCATATAGTCATATATTGAGTTGAAATAGACTCTGTGAGGAACAGAAACTTGTGGCTCCAATAAGAACTTTCCTTTCCATAAAGAAGGAAGAATGTGCTTGTGGAAGTGCTGATTTGGATCTGTTCACATTGTATCCACCTCCTTATAGGACAATGACCATGCTGTAGAATTTCCTGTTGTCTTTTTATGTTTAATATCTTGCCCACAGAGTCAACTACATGGGCACTCCTGCAATCCCAAATGAAAATAACTGCCATCTTTTTTAAAAGGCACTAACAGTAAAAAAGGATCATGCTATTCCAAACGTATTATAACAGGAAATATATAATCCAGTTCTCAAAAGTAGTGGGAATATTCCTTCATTTTGTCTCCTCATTACCACACTTTATATTGTTAACATTTCTCATTTAGTTCATCAAGTACTGAAAGAAAAATAAGTAAAACATGAATTTATTTTCAAAGGAAACTTATAAACTGCTTGCAGAGTAAAGACATGCAAAATCTTACTTTGATTTAGAGTAGATTAAAGAGATTACACAGAGACATAGACATTAAAATTGACTCAATAATATAAAATATTGAGAATAGAATGATTTTTTAAACTTCAAGTTCAAACATTACAGTGACTTAATTATTGACTATTATTCCTTCAAATGTTTGGGATTTTAAATCAATACATTTTTTTCTGTCCAGTGTACGTACATAATTTTAGCTCCAATTAACATGAACCATTGCTAAGCTCTTTCTCACTGGAATTGCTGTGTTTCCTACTATATTAAAGTGAAAATAATTTTCTGTGCTTTATTTTGGTATAGAACCACAAGATTTCACAAGACACATGGTTTATTATAGTTTATTATAGTCCTGCATTTGCACTTTATGAATTTAGTACCCATGTAATCCCATGCCCCAAGGGTAGAACCCTCACTTATACTAATGTCCTGTATGGAAGTTTCTATAATACTTAAGGGTTTTATAAGGTGCAGAATTTGTCTTGATTTTTCTTTCTACTTGTTGACCTCAAGACCATAGGACACCTATGGGTCATTGACCAACTAAGACACATGGTGTGCTGAGACACATGGTAGTGGATTGCAGGGCCATGTGGATGACTCAGGGTTATTGTAACTACACCTGTCCCTTCCTTGAGTCATTTTTCAATCTGAAAGAGGGAGAAGGAAAATTGATGAACTCATTATATACTGAATGGTCATCTCCATCCAGGTCCACACACAGGTGCTGAATCTGATGGAAATTCCCTTCATAGGGCTCCTGTCTCTAAGGACAGATCCATTTTTATTGAACTCTGGGTGACTTCAATGCTTCTACCTCCCTACACCAGGTATCTCTTAGACCTGTAACCCCCTCTAACTTCCCAGCATAGGACAACTGTTAAATGACCATAGAGGCCACTGAAACCTCCATAAGAGGTATTGACTGTATTGAGAAAATGGATCACACATAATCCCACTGCCAAGGAACTTCTTTGCCATCATCTGAGCCAACACATCCTCCCAGAGAAGTCTTTCCTGTTCTGCATTCTCTCATCACACTTATCTTTTTCCTCTTCTCCATGCTCTTTCCCCATCAAAACCCTTATGTGCAAACACATTTGCACCTCAAAGAACTTTGTCAAAAGGGTGAAAAGGCAGCCAGCAAAATGGGAGAAAATATTTGGCAATCACATATCTGATAAGTGTTTAACATCCATGATATATAAGGAGATCACAAAACTCAACAATAAAAAGACAAACTATCCAACTAAAAAATGGGCAAAAGACTTGAAAAGACAACTGTCCAAAGAAGAAATACAAATGGTGAAGAAACACTTAAAAAGAATTCAACATCACTAGAGAATACGGAAATGTAAATCAAAACTACAATGAGAAAACTTTTCACACCTATTAGACCGGCTGTTATTAAAAAGTCAGAAAACTGTAAATATTGGAGTGAGTGTAGAGAGATAGGAATGCTTAATCACTGTTGGAGGGAATGTAGAATGGTGCAGCCACTGTGGAGGACTTTTTGGCAGTTCCTAAGGAAGTTGAATATAGACTTGCCATGTGACCAAGCAATACCATTCCAAGGTATATATCCAAAAGAACTGACAGCAGCGACATGAACAGTCATCTGCACACTGATGTTCACAGTAGCATTATTCACAATAGCTAAAGTTGGAAACAACCTAGGTGTCCATCAATTGATGAATGGATAAACAAATTATGGTGTAAACACACCATGGAATATTCTGCAGTATAAGAAATGAAGTCATGAAGCATATGACAACATGGATGAACCTGGAGGACATTATGTTGAGTGAAGAATGCCATACACAAAAGGACAAATACTTTATGATTGCCCTATTATGACTAAATATATTGTATAAATTGTGGAGTTAATAATTAGAATATAGGTCACCAGAAAATAGAATGAGGGGAGAGAGTGGAAAGCTGAGGGTTAATCTGTGCAGAACTGGTAAAAAGTTGTTTGTAAATCTGTGGAAATGAATAGAAATGGTTAAAGCATATCATGGTGTTTGTAACTAGCAGAGCTATTATATCAGTATGACAGTTTTGAAAGGGAAAGTCTTAGGTCATGTTTATTATTAGAAGGAAATATAAAAACTGCTACATGGTACTGTATATGACAGTAAAACCTCATATAAAACACAAATATGGGTGATATTGCATATATGAACATTTTACAAAATATAAATAAAAATATACTAGAGAGAAGGAAATAAATTAGCAGCTATTGTATGGCAGGTGAAGTATAGAGAGATTGAGAGGTGATGAATTTTGGTTGTTTTTTGATTATTTTTATTGTTGGAATATGACAGTGATCTAAGAATGATTGAAGTAATGAATGCACAAATATGTGATTAAACTGAATAACTTTGATTGTACACTTTGGATGGACTTATGCTTTAATACATATCAATAAAATTGATTTGTTGGAAAAAAAAAAAGAAAAAGAAACACAAAATGAAAGAAAATAACAAAATAGATCACCATGCAATCTGGAGGGGCAGGGAGCCTGGATGGGGGCTGGGGGGGGATGGTTCACCTGACAGCACAGGAAGCTGGCAGGAGGGGACTGTGAAAAGCAGGAAGAAGATGGAGGGAAGGTAACAAGCAGAACAGTTTGGTGTCCTTCCAGAGCCCTGGGTGAACAAAATCCCTCCTGCCACCCGTGCCCACCTACCCTTGAGTAGCCCCCAAGGGGGTGAAGTGGGACAGAGAAACATGGAGAGCAGCTTGTGCAGTTGAGATGTGCCCATGGTGAATCCTGACTGAATGAATCAGCAGCCCCTGCCCCACTCCCCGGGCCTTTCCATGTTCCCCAAGGTAGGTCCATCCTTAGCTGTTAGTTGTGGGATTCATCCCCCTTCCACAGTATATCATCTTTTATATATATATATATTTCCATCAAAAATCTTCAGTTTTTCTTTTAATTATTTATTTTCCTTCTTTCATATTTTATTCCTCTCTCTCCCCCTAATACATACATTTTTTAAAGTAAGGGGAACACCAGGAAGTTGCTCTAGCCCGGCCCCTGTAGACCCGACCACGGGGCCTGCTGTGGAAACCACTATAGTACCAAGAGCAGGATCCCTTGTAGGTGATGCTCCAGGGACGGTAGTCGGCTCCTGGGAAACCACGGTCTGTGGTGCTGATGCCTGGTCTGTTTGTGCGTTTTGGGATCACCCTGATTTGTCGTCCTCGAAAAAGAGACTCATCCAAGGCCAGGGAGGTCTTCATGGACTCTTTGTCAGAAAACTCTACATATGCAAACCCTTTGGAGTGGCCACTGAATCTGTCACAGAGTATAGTAACTCGGTTTACTGAACCACAGCCACGAAAGAGTGCTTCCAGCTCTTCTGCGGTTGCGCCATAGCCCACATTGCCAACAAAAATGGACCGAGCATCAGCCTCCATCTTCTCTTCAATGGATATCGTCACTGGGCCAGCTCTGCCTAGAGGTGGACGCATATTCATCTGCTTCGCTAAATCGTTTTGCATCTTCTTTAGCTTCTCAGTTTCTTCCTCCACCTCCCTGATTTGAGCTTTTATCACTTCCAGCTCTGAAGAGTCTGGGGAACTTGTAGCAGAATCACAGGAGCTTAAAATTACTTTGTCATCCATCTCAACTTCAGCGATCTGAGAGAACTAAAGTTGAGCACTGTGGACAAGGTCTAAATGATTACAATTGTGCTGGGAGAAAGGTCTTTTATAATGATCTTAACCTAATCAAGACCTAGGCCTTTCATTGGTGCATAACTTAAACTAATCAAGGCAACTACAGGAAACCTGATTTTTTTTAGTGTGTTTGGATCCTATTTTTGTTGAGCATTTGATTTTGTAAAAAGCACAGCTGTAGCCTCCTTTATATTCTATTTCATTGAGTTCTCAAACAATTCTGTGAAATAGATCTTTGCAAATCTATAACCTTTTTTAGAGAAGAGAGAGGCTTTATATAAGAGGAATAACTTGTCTGACCATGAAGCTAAATAGAAGTAAGCAGCTAATTAGAAGTAAAGCTCAGTTCATAACTGATAAAGTTCTGCTTTGAGACACAAAAATTACATTGTATATAATACTGAAAATTGGAAAAAGACTAAATCTCACTAATAGACCAACACTAAAGGAAACAATGATTGTATCCAGTCAAAGATTATTGGGCACCTATTAAAAGGTTTACACACAATGTGTGGATAACATGGAAAAATATTTTTGTTAGGCAAAGTAGTAAAAGTAAAATTGCATATAAGGGATAATTACAACTAGGTATATATGATTTTTTTTTAAGGCACAGGGGAAAAAAAGGAACCAGTACAATCTTTCTACTCTGTGGTAATATTTACCCAAAGCTTTTTTTTTTTTTTTTAATAAAGTTTTATTGAAGTAAAAAAAAAAAAAACTTTATGTGCAATTTCTGGAAACCATTCCAATTATTGTCAATCTTCATATATCTTTCACCTCTATATTCAGATTCCTCTCTAACCCCACAAAAATTACATCAGTCCATCTTCTTCCAAGGAAAATTCATTATCTTTCCCCATGAGTCAGAAGGAAGTGAAAGGATTTCATTTCTTTATTGATCCTTGATGCAGTACCAAAATTATTATTCCCCAACCTCATAGAGTCTTGTGTGTATTCCTGGATTGTCTCATGCAGCTGTGCTTTCCTGGTTCTGCACTTTTATCTCACCACATTTCTATCCATGTCCCTAGATGATGTTATAAATGGTAAGTTGACTCCAAATTTTCTTCATTAACCCCAAATGTTTCCATTACCTTTGGTCATTTCAATGCCAAGTTTGAGTTCTTCTCATCTCAGAAAACTGGTTCCCACACTCACTTGTCCCATGTTGTGTGATAACTAGGCACATATATTTCTGCCTCCATACCCCTTTTTTCCAATTGATTGTGGTGTGCATTGCATCCTGTTCTTTCCCAAGGATGAATGGCCCTGGTGCCTCATACATTTGTCTCTAACACACATGGTACTTCCCATAATCCACCTTCCCTAGGGATTTCAAGTCCTGTTGTTCCAGTCACATGTCCCTACATTAGTGGCATAGCCTCTAGACCCCTTGTTTTCCAGTAATATCAAGCTCTGTTTTTACACCTACTGTATCCAAGGACAAAAGACACTCTTACCTTACCTGATTGTCACCATGCTAGTGTACATCCCATGCCTCTTCTTACCAATATCAAATTATACTTCCTGCTTCCAATCCATGTGATCTTAGAACAGGTCAATTATTAATATAAAGCAGGAGCTCAAGCCCTGATTTCCCTAAGTAGGGGTTTTCCTTTCTGAGCACAGTGGTGTGATTTATCCACAACCCCTTCCTGCCCTATGCAACCATATACTCACTTCGACCATGGATTTTTAAATCTTTTAAATTATAGCTGAATACCTATTCATTAATATGAATTATTCTTTCAGCAAAGAAAAAAAAAAAAAACAACAAAGAAACGGCAAGACAGATTACTTAAACAAAGAAGAAATTCATGGTCTAATGAAAAAGAATCATATCAGGGGCTTGAGGTTTGTTTAATCCAATGAAGCATATTCTAGGAAATTTACTTTTCAATATTTTCCACATGTGACATGTCAACTTCATCCTCTAGTTAATACCCATCATGTGTGAATATCAAGATGGCATCCAAAAGACTATATGCAGATGTGATGATGGGCTTGGAAAGGAGGGGAATTTTTTCTAAAGTATTCTGGGTGTCTAAAAAATGGCCCAGTAGACAATGATGCTTGCCTCCCTGGCTTGAACTATGTCTCATATCAGCAGAGACACAGGTCCCTGATGGAAAACTTAGACTGCATCAATTAGGCTGACAATTTAAAATTATCAATTCATGTGAATCAGTTCCTACGATGGTAGTTATTTGAATTATTTTGTGATTTTGTAATCAGTAGCTAAGAATAAAATGATGTTATTTAGTACAATAATGTTACTTTTTTCATCCTTTTATTCCATCTTATGCATTTATATCCAAACTATCAAGAAAACTTAAAATCAGAACATAAACTTAATTATACCCAAATATTTATGAACCAACTCAATGAAAATATTTTAAGTATGAATGTGATAATTCTATTTTCTGAGTGTTTGAAACATAACTGTCAAGAGAGGCTTGAGAATACAAAAATGAGGACAGTGAAGCTCCTACATATTAGTGTGATGGTTAGTCTTTGTGTCAACTTGGCCATGTAATAGTGTGTAGTTGTTTGCTTAAGCAAGCTCTGCCCTAATCGTTATTGTGAGGATATTTTGTGTACTTATATCATCAGTACGGTGATTGCATCTATGGCTGATTAGATCTATTATCAGCTAATGCGTTTGCCCTCAACAATGAAAGACATCTCATCCATCAGTTGAGGGCCTTAAAAGGAGAAGTGATGATTTCAGCAGTCAAAAGAAAGCATTCCCATCTCTGCTTCAGCCAGGCACCTTCTCCTGGAGAATTCATAAAAAACCTTCATTGGAGGTCCAGGCTTGTAACTTGCCCTATGGAATTTGGAATCCTGTGTCCCCACAGTCACATGAGACAATTTTATAAAATTTCATAATATTTACCATTATCTCCTCTTAGTTCTGTTCACTAGAGGACACTGAAATGCAATTAGCAACACAAAACTCAAGCAAAAGGAATATTAACCAAGAATACTTACCTCTTTCTCCAAAGAGTTCTTACTTTTATTTTTGTTCAAAAAGACTCCAACAATACTCAATGTACTGGTGTTGACGCTGAGTTAGAGAAGGTGTTGACCTTCCCCATTCACACAGGTGTGACAAGTCATGGGAGAGAAGAGAACAGGTGATCCTTGTGCAATCTTGGTCAAAGATGAGGTGCACACAGTCTAGTTTCAGGGGAAATGATAACCTTAACAGTGATGATGACATCAAACAGGAGTGGAAACCTACCAAGTTCACCCCTTTGTTACTACTGAATTCCCAACATACCTCTTTTCAATGTGAAGCACAGAGGGTCAAGGTCTCATATTCAGGGTCTCACCACAAGGATGGCATGGAGCTGTGCTGTGATTCCACCTCTACTGAGTTATAGCATCTCAGACATATTCCCAGGATTCAGTGACACAGGCCTCAGCCGGGCTGATTGCAGGTGATTCTTTAAAGGGGAACTGCTTCCAGAGCAGAGAGAATCCCTCAGTCCAGTTTGATCTCAAATTGTCTGCAAACAATCCATTATGCAGATTTTTTGCCAAGGCTCATGAATATTAATTCATTTGAGGGAGTTAAAAAAAATCACCCAGAACTGGACACTTCAAGCATACCAGAGTTGGTACATGAAGACCAGCTTCCTGACCTAGGGTAAATGTAGGTTGAGGACCTTTCACCACTTGCTGTTAATTTAACCCTAAGGAGGGTTTGTGTTCATAAAAGTTCTCCCTCAAGAAGAGAGCTCAATGTATAGAATATTATTACTTATATGCAAGTTGCATAAGGAAAAATCACAATTAGGAGGCTGCATATCATTTGAATATCAAGAATGATTGCCATATAAGCAGAACTCTCTGTCCTGTGCCAAAATAAACTTATTGATAGGGTTCCATTATCAACTTCAACTGCACAGTAGCTCTTGAATATGCACAGGAATGAAGTTGTTTCCATTGATGATATTTTCATCCAAGTTAGTGATTCACTGAAAGTCATTAGTATTCATAGCAAAATGACTGCACCCAGGTTTCTTTGAATTCACTGTGTTTGATACATTCAGCTGCTGCCTGAATATTTGGATATACCATAAACTAATGATAACAGGAAAGAAATCTATAAAAAATATGTTTCCACAATATTAGAGGGCCCTGGATATGTGGTGAGAATCTGATATATAAATACATCCCTGGGAGTAGATGCTCATGGACCTATTCCAAAACCATCCTTGATCCTTGGCCATACACATCTTTCTGATCAGCTCACTCAGCATATTTCTGTCTTGGAGGAAGAGGAATCTGGGCTTAGTGAAAAAGGGACCTTGGGAAGAAGACTGGGCACCCCCAGCATCCTTCTTACTGGGAAGCACTAGAGAAAATGACCTTTCTTCCCCCTTTCACCTTTACTTAGTACTGGTACCTCCCTCATGCAAATCACCACTTAAGTAACCTGATGAAACCACAGGCTTCTTTTCATGAGAGAAAATGTTTCCTGTGATCAAGAATCTCATCCACAAGACATGAAACCTGTGTGCCGCTTCTTCTTTCTGGTGGCAGCTCCCAGAGATGACTTACTCAGGGATTCAAACAAGAAGATAGTGGGGATGATGCATCTGAGAATTGACTTACTGTGGTTCTCCTTGTCCTCAGGTGTCCTGTCCCAGGTGCAGCTGCAGAATCAGGACCTGATGTGTGAAGACCTCACATACCCTGTCCCTCACCTGCATTGTCTCTGGAATCTCTTTAACCAGCACTTATGTGCAGTGGATCTAGCAGGCCACAGTTAAGGGGCTGGAGTGTGTTGGCAAGATCAATAGTGGTGGAAACACAAACTATAATCCAACTCTTCAGTCCTGACTCGGTATCACCAGGGACACCTCCAAGAATGAATTGTATTTAAAGCTGAGCAGCCTGAGAGCCAAGACATGGTTATTTATAACTGTGCAAGACACACAGGTTTTCAATGTATACATTAGAAGAAGATACAAGACAAAAATAGCAGACTCACAATTTTTATTTTTCATTTATTCAAAGGGCATCTCTGATAACATTTATATTTAGTAGTCTTTATTTTATTTTAATTTCTCTTGGATGTATTAATGAATTGTTTATCTGTGCATTATTTTACCCTAAATGTATCAAGGGTTTTCAAAGAAATGAAATGTTAAGCAACACATGTAGAGTTTTCTGTGAAGCAGACAGGGTCATCAAGAAGAACTAATCCACACACTTCATCCTACCTGCACAACCACAGGTTTCTGCAGGTAGAGCTGATGTGACATCCTCCCAGGTTGAAGATTGCCTTTTATATGTGGGCTTGGACCTCCCATTCCAGCACATCCTTGGAGGCCAAGGACATCTCCATGTGCCTCCACCACACCTAGCACTTCTGACATGGAAACAAATTTCTCTTTTGTTGGCATAGAGTTTAAGGAATAAGGGTCCCTCTTCCTGGTTGTGAGGGCCCAGATGCACCTGTGAGGTTTCAGTCTGCTGTGAGGACACATCCAGAACACTAGCATCACCTGTGAGATGACTGGCTCCTGGTCTATTGTATTTTATGAATTCCAGTTACCAGGGAGAGGCTGGGATATGTGGGGTGGGTCAACATTGGTGGGAATATCAGCCACAGGACAGCTACTGGGTCATGTGAGAGCTTCATTAGGGGCCCTTGAGAACCAGGTGCATTTCCAGTTTATCCTCAGAGACATGAAGATACAGGTGTGCATGCTGCTGTGCTAGGAAACACCAGGGGTCCCAGGGCAGGGAAGGAAACACAAATCTCCCCGTGCTGAGAAGCACAGAGTGGGCAGGGTAAGGGGCCACTCCTACCCATGGAGCACAGGGGCTAGAACCTGCAGAGGGAGAGTGAGGAGGTTCCTGGTTGACCCTCTAAGTTTACCTCCCTCCAAGGAAACACATTTCCCCAGATCCCTGTCTTCTCTTCACCATTCAGTTTTCCTTATTTTACTTAGAGATACATCATAGAGGGTGTAGGATGTTTGCCAATGTAACTTTGACATTTACAGTCACCCAGCACAGAGGCAGCTGAATTTTGCAGTGATGGGTCCTATCACCCCAAATCTCCTTCTCACACCAGATATTTTCAGCACATACTGCTCCTTAAACTCCTTCCTCTTCTCCAAGTGACAGAACTGAGGCTATGAGAGATGGCCATTACAAATTTCATGTAGAAATTATAATTTACTTGTCTCTATATCAACACACTCTCTGATTATGCAATCCATTCCTCCCTACTTTATCCATTAATATATTAACTCATTTAGTGTGTATGTGTTTACAGACTTCTACAAGCTATGAACAAATCTTCGTGATTAGAGGAAAAAAAAATTCTATTCATAGGAAGTGAATACTTGCAGCCATGGGAAAGACACCATATAAAGACATAAATTTATGCTTATTTGCACAAAACCTTCTTCTATAATCTGCAGTCTGTGAACACAGAAGCTCCCTGGAAAGCAATCAGGACAGACCAGAAACAGGGATGCCCATCAAACCTTCCATCTTTACACACAAATGTGCTTCCCAGATGCAAACCATGCCCTGGCTCTTGGAGAAAACACAAGGCCCTTTGAGACTAACAGTAAGGTGTCTAATCATTCTGGACAAATTTCCCTGGGATTCATGGGATTTATCCAAAAGAACATAAAATATTTTTGTTCCTTCCTGTTCATGCTTGCAGTCCTCAGCTGTAAGCATCTCCTAGGTTTTTAGAAATAGTGTGATGGGGTTGAGGTCTTTGAAGTGGGTGACTCAGAGTGTTTCCTGGTTCCAGTTGTCTTGCCCTATTTTTACCTCCAGGAATGAAGAAGCCTGAAGCCCTCACAGGTTTTTTACTTCCCCTCCTGGGTCTCTGTGTTCATTACAGTCAGTGATTATTGCTGAAAGTTCATCCTCCAGCTCCTGGGGAGGAGCTGCTGAATATGAGGGGCATCCATGGTAGTGTTGTCACAGTTTATAACCTGTCCCACTGTAACTGACTCTGACTCCAGAGACAATGTTCAAGAACCAGTTCTCTCTGAACCTGAACTCTGAGACTGATGAGAACATGATCATATCTTAAGGTGGGAGACACAGGGTGTCAATTCAATACAAAAAGAGATGATTGGGGGAGTGGATGTGGCTCAAGCAGTTGGATGTCTGCTTCCCAGATGGGAGGTCCCAGATTTGGTGCCCAGTGTCTCCTAAAGAAGAGAAACAAACAATAAGCAGACATTGAGAAAAAACAATGAGCAGACATCAAGCAAAAACAATGAGGAGATGAGAAAACAATGAGCAAACAATGAGTGCAAACAGCAAAAAAAAAAAAAAAAAAGGAGAGATAGTATCAGCATGTTTCATGTTTCTAAAGAACAGTCTGATACAAAGAAACACTGGGCAGAGATGCTGAGAGGAAAATTCCCTGTGGGGATGCACTTAGCCTAGGACCCAGTCCCACAGCAGGGGCAGGGGTCAAAGGGGAGGGCCCTCCTCCCAGAGTCTGGGATTTTCATTTTCAAAATACAATCTAAAATAAGAATTTAACTAGGTCTGTTAATGTGTCTATTAATATTCTACTCCTATGAGAGCATTTATCTAACTCATTAGGGCAATATGAAGCACATTTTAAAGGGTCATTTCTAGGTCTTTTATTTGCATTAATAGTGAGGACTTAAAGGGCTGGGTTATTTTATTAATTCACTGGGCTCAAAGTTTTTGAAAACACACTGATCTTTTGATTGTTGTTTCATTTTTACAATTCATGTTTCATTTTTCATGATGGCTTTAGTAATGACTCTCCATTATCTTCACATATCTGTACTCAACTTTATGTACGTTCATATTCCATTCTTAATTCTTACTCTCTACATTATATAGTGAAAATAAAATCCATTATCAAATAGACCTTCCCTGTCTCATCAACATAATCCCCACCAATATCTTGTCCTTCTCACACTGACCATGGTACTTACTTTCTCCAGCAACTTCATTGTTGGTAACCTTCAGAGGCATCTCACTTAAATAATTACCTCTTTTCTCTTTTTACTACCAATTAGTCATTTAAATTGGTTCTTCAGCTTTGTTTAATAATCTCTTTAAGTGCCAGAAGCTATATTTTTCCTTTTATACTTTTCCTTTCCTCATGGTGAGTAGACCTAGCAACTCATCCTCACCCATAGAAACACGTGCATATCCATTGGATTTTCTTCTCTATGAACAAGAATTTATACCAGTCTCCCTCCAAGGCCAACAGCCCCTAAGACCAGGAAACTCAATTCTGCATCTGTGCAAACTTATGTGAACACCTGGTGAGTAGTGGGCACACCTGGTTATGGATGTTGGCTGTCTTCTCTTTCCATCCCCTTCCTCACATCAGACCAGGCAACATTTCCAGCTCTTAAACAGAAGGATCCAGACATGCCCTGTTAATCTGGCTAATCCTACTTCTGTTAACTTTCCTATTACCTACACTCAGGCATTGAGGTTATTTTTTATATAATTCACTTGACTAATATAGAAGTGCCAGGTTGCAGTATCCTGCTTTCAAGGCTGTGCTCCTGAAATGATAAAGTAAAAAGGGATTTTCAGAAACAATGGGATCTAAATCAGTCAATTCTCAGGTGAAGTCACTGCAGCTGAGGGGGTTGAGCTGCCCCAGTATACAGGTGTGACATATCAAAGGCAGGACCAGAGCAGGTTTCTCATGTGCAATTGTGGTGGTCAGAAGTGAGGCTCACATAGGTTCCTACATTCTGCTTCCCTGGGTAATGTTAACAATTTTAATAACAGTAAATAGCTCTGGATTTCTACACTAAAACTCATAAATAAATTTTATGCTGTGATCCCCAATTTACATCTTCTCAGACTAAAGTTCATAAGAGTCAAGTCACTTCCTCAGGACCATGGGAAGCAGGGGAGGGAGCTGTGCTGGGCTCTCTGCATTATTGACTTCTAGAATCTCAGTCATCATCCCAGATTCAGTGCCACAGGCCTCAGCAGGGCAGCCCTCTGGTCATTTTCAAGGGTCCTGATTCCTGGGCAGGGAATTGCCCTGTAGCCATTGTGACCACATCCCTCCTGCAAACCATTCACTGTGCTGCTATAGTGACTAGAATCTGCATGTTATTTCCCCAGATGTAGTGGAAATTATTTTCACTGAACTCATGATTCACTGGTATTGTTAGAGAAAGCAGGAAATGGGCTTTTCTCAGATCCATGAATGTATTTTTTAAGACTGGTGTAACAAAGAATCATAAATTAGAAGCCTTAATACAATATAAATATATTGTCTTGTGGTTTGGGAGGATATAAATCTGCAGTCTATACAGGACAACCCTTCCCATGCTCTTCCTAGTTTCTGGTATTTGACCCAAATTTCAATTCCTAACTCAGTCATCACCTGGTGTCCTCTTTGAGTCTATCTGTTTGTCTCCCACTCTTTTCTTTTTACAAGGACACCAATCATGCTGGATTAGGGTCCAATATATTCCAGTTTGGCCCCATCTTAACTAACAATGTCTTCAAAGAACCTTATTTCCAAATAATGCCACATTCTCAGAACTAGCATTAGGACTTGACCATGTGTTTTGGGAAGACAAAATTCAACCAACTGCACTGACCTAACAT
>JAKSZT010054386.1:25382-38840 GCA_026826555.1 Tolypeutes matacus | reverse complement strand
ATAAAATAAAATAAAATAAAATAAAATAAAATAAAATAAAATAAAATGAAAAGTAGGTAAGAGAATCAGAGCATTAGAGGGACTTCAGAAGTCCTCAAGTCTACCTTCCTATCATCTGGAAATGAAAGGGTTGTATTCTTTATATATGAAGGAACATACATATTCATTTGTGATATTCCAGTAAGATTTCTTAGTTCCAGGACCATCTCTGGGTGGGGGGGCAGGGGGGTGAAGCCCTAAAAACATATGCTCTGATAACCACAGTAATTATCTATTATTCTCCTATGCCTGGTAGAGCATTTAAGTAATGAAAAACCTAAGAATGACTGAAATGGAAATCTTTTAATATTACATAAACAGCCCATGCATGGAGTTGGTGATTATGTATGTAGGAGAGGTTCCTGGTGAAGCAGTGACAGGATTCATTTCAGGAAGAAAAAGGTGGTTGTGAGCCCAGCCTTCCTCCCACAGGCACTGGCTGTATATGAGAGAGTTCTCACATAGAGAAGGTGTTGTACGTGCAGGCCCCTCCATCAGTAGCTGTTTAATAAGCAAGCCTATTCATCTCCAAGGAAGACCATACCATGTTCCCTGCTCTCTACAGCAAAGCCATATATGGCATCACTTAAAATAATGGGTATAAGGATGCTTCCACTGTAAAGGAAGAGGGGGTATGAATTTTTTTTTTTTTTTTTTTTTGGAAACATGTACCCTTTTAAAGGGTTAAGATGGTTGAAAAGTGATTAAATAAACAGGACTTCTGACCACTGTCCATAGAATGTGGACATAGAATGGACATTCACAGCATTAGCTGTTTTTTTTCACTGACATATTCTGAAAGGTCTACAGGGGCCTTTTTCAGAAGTCAGGACCTCAATGTAATATATAAGCATTGGTTTTGATATTTCCCTTGATGACAGTGCTTGACCATATTGGGGTCATAAGTCAGTAAAGGTTCATTGGCTGCCTTCATGCTCACTGTCACCAGTAATAAGTGCAAATGACTTGCTCCAAAAGCTGGCTTATAAAACTTTAAGGAAACTTGCATTGCTTAAGTGAACTTCCAGAGCTCTGGGGGAGGCAGTGAGCCACATGGGCTTTAGTTGTCTACTTGTATTAATTTCACAGAGTTTAAAGGATCAAGAAAAATAGTTGGTGATGCTTATTAATTTATGAAAGACACTCTTGTCTGTCTCACTATTTTGCTTTGACCATTCTGCTTTTCCTTTTAGAAAATTTAATATAAATTAAACCTTACCAGACAAGGGTGTCCTAAAGGATTAAGTCTAAAGTTCACAGATAGACTAAAAGGATCCAAAGATACTATGTCTTTTCACTTTTACTGGCACAATTTCACTTGAAGTGTTGTTCAAACAATAGACCTACATCATGGACATAAAACATGAGAAGGAAAAGAAATAGGAAGCAGACTGCAATTAGTCAAGGATTAGGATTTTTTTTAAAGGATGAGACATACATGCTTTTAAAGATTTTCTTTCTTTCCCCAAGGGATAATGGCTTGTAATAGAAGCATCTTCTTGGCCTTCGGTGGGAGTGGGGTTAGGGTACATGGTTCTTGTTAAGAGGGAATGCTGGGTGTCATAGCAAAGTCTCAAAACATATCTGACTGCTGAGGCCAAACTCTGCCAAGGAGGAGTGAGGAAAGGGAAATGAAACATTGATGTAGAAACAGTCAATGTTTACTGGTGGGAAGGCTCATTTTTGGTTGATTTGGGTTTTAAAAATTAGTTATTTTGTATCATCATCATTATTGTTACTTTAAAACTTTATTTTTTAAAGGCAGGTTTAGGAGTACAGAAAACTTGCACAAGAATAACAGAGAGTTCCTGTTTATCCTCTTCCCCCTCTTTCTCCATCACAAAGTTTTCTATTATTAATATCATGCATGAGTCTGGTAGATTTATTACAATTGATGAGCCAATATTAGTATGTTATTACTAAGTCCATAGATAAAAGTAGGGTTCAGCCTTTGTGTATACAGTTCTATGGGTTTTGACAAATGCACAATGTCATGTACCCACTGATACAGTATCGTACTGCATAATTTCACTGCCCTAAAATGCCCTGTGCTCCACCTATTCATCCCTCCCTCAACCCAAACCCTGACAACCACTGATTTTTTTTTTTTTAACTGTCTCTATAGTTTTGCCTCTTCCATGATGTCATATACTTGGAAGCATACAGTATGTGTCCTTTTCAGACTGGCTTCTTTCATTTAGCAATTTGCAATTAAGGTTCCTCATGCATGCCTTTTCCTGGCTTTTTAGCTTAGTATAGGGTGCCTAAGGTTGCCTCCTGAGACCTCCTTGTTGCTCAAATGTGGAATATGGCCTCTCTCTAAGCCAACCTCAGCATATGAATGCATTTCCTTCCTCCCAGCATGGGACATGACTCCCAGGGATGAGCTTCCCTGGCACTAAGGGATTGCTACCAATCACCAACTAGCAATGCAACTAGAAAAAGCCCTCAAATAAAAAGGGGGAAAAGTTAAAGACAAATGAGTTTATATGGCTAAGAGACTTCAAAGTGAGTTGGGAGGTCATCCCAGAGGTAACGCTTATGCACATCTCAGCAAGATCTCTTAGACTTCCAAAGTGGATACTACCCCAAATAGTGGAGCTCCTGAGGGCTCTGGAGACACCCAGGTCCTATGGTCATGGTGGAAAACTCTGGAGTTTGGTGCCTTGCCAGTGGGCCCTACCTTGAAGTTTGTGCTCCTGAGAGTGACAGAGTTGGACTCAATTATGTCTTCCCTGCACGTGGCTCATCTGTCCCTTCTATTCAAACCTATACTTGGTGCTGGAGCTTGTAGGTGTACATCCAGAGACTCGAGTCTTTGGGTTGTCCATGTGCCAGCTGGGCCCAGAACCTCAGCAGAGTTGCAACACCTACTATACAGCTCATTGGACTCACCCAGGACAACTGGTGGGGAGATGACAATGGACAATGGCCACCCCAGGGAACGTTGAGAATCTACAGCTGCAGGCAGGATAGCCCCCCCCATCTTCCCCATAGGATATAAGCCCCCTCTCAATTGGAGATGGAGTGGATGTCACCAACCCAGAATCCTCAGGATTGGGGACAGAGCTATGGACTAGAGTGGACTTACTGGTATTCTACTATAGACATATTGTGATTCAAGTAATGGAAGAAAGTACAACATTTATGTGGAGCCAGTGGCCCCTGGAGGCTCTGGGGACAGGGGGATGGAAAAACAGTTGTAATACGGGGGCTTTTATGGGACTTGGGAATCGTCCTGAGTGATGTTGCAATTACAGATACAAGCCATTTTATATCATCACATATCATGCAGAACTCTGTGGGAGAGAGTGTAGACTACAATGCGAACTATAGTCCATGCTTAATGGCAAAGCCCCAGGATGTGCTTATCAATTGCAATGAATGTGACACACTAATGAAGGATGTTTATGTGGGAGGATGTGGGAGGTGTTGGGAGAGGGGCATATGGAAATCCCTATATCTTTAGTGTAATATTTATGTAATCTAAGTATCATTTTTAAAAATAAAATTTTAAAAAGTAAGTTCTAAAAACAACACAGAAAATATTTTAAAACATATTAAAAAAAAACAGTTGAATAAAAACATCCATTTCTCAAATGTACTGAACACGTATAAACTTTTTTGAATCATACAATATGTTGCACAATACATTTGGTTCATCATAACACAATCATACAGTATTTGTCCTTTTGTGTCTGGCTTTCTTCATCAACATAATGTCCTCCAGGTTCATCCATGTTGTCAAATGTTTTATGACTTCATTTCTTCTTACAGCTGCATAATATTCCATCATGTGAATATAACACAGTTTGTTTATCCATTCATCGGTTGATGGGCACCTGGGTTGTTTTCAACTTTTGGCAATTGTGAACAATGCTGCTATAACATAGGAGTGCAGATGTCTGTTCATGTCACTGCTCTCAGTTCTGGGTATGTACCTGGTAGTGGTATTGTAGGGTCATGTGGCTAGTCTATATTCAACTTCTTTCAGAACTGGCAAACAGTCTTGTAGAGTGGCTGTACCATTCTGTATTCCTACCAACAGTGAATGAGTGTTCCTATCTCTCCACATCCTCTCCAGCACTTGTAGTTCTCTGTCTTTTTAATAGTGGCCCTTCGGATAGGTGTAATGATACCACATTGTAGGTTTTATTTTTTCCTTTTTTTTTTGGTTCTTTTTTTTATTTGTTGTTCTCTTTTTTGTTGTTGTTTTATTATTTCATTGTAGTTTTGATTTGCATTTCCCTAATCAAATCAATCCCTGCCCAATGCCTGCCCCGCAGCCCCCAGAAGCAGCTGCTGAAGGGGTAGAGGTCACCCCTCAGTGCCCGCCTACCCCCTGTGAATCTTGACTGCAGGGTAATGGCCAGTGGGGAGCAGCCGGGACAGATGTCTGAAGGCCCTGGGCAGAGCCTGGCCACCACGGGACTGGAGGCTGGAGAGAGGGTGGCCATCACCTCTGGTCTCTGGAAGGTGTTGTGTGTGTAGGTCAGAGCAGGGACCAGCACACACTGTGGCTCGGGAGTGGGAGGTCACTGCAGTGGGCACCTGACACAGAGTCAGTACCAAGGACTCGTCCCATGGCCCGTAGCTGCCCCCACCCCAGGAGTACTTCCTAGTGGGCAGGGCTCAGACTTGTAGGACAGAGGTCAGCAGGCAGTGTCTGCTAGAAGGGACAGCACTGGAACCCCAGCTGCAGCATCCACCCAGAAGACAATGCCAGGAGTGGGTCCTGGAGTCTGACCACAGAGGTCCTCTTTCCACGAGGACGGCAGCCCCCAGTGGTCCCCAGGGACATAGAAGAACAAGAAAAGTCAAGAGAGGAGACTGGGGATGCCCACGGAGACCTGCCTTTCAGGTGTGGCAGCTCCAGCACCTCCTGGTGGGAAAGTTGGAGCCTGCAGAGGCCCCTGTAGATCCTGTGCAGGCACATGAAGGTCCATGAAGCTGGAGCGAACTGTGGAGGCCATGAAGATCCCATGCAGGCTGTGGAACCTGTGTAGGTTCTGTGAAGCACTGGAGCCTGTGGAGACTGTGGTGGCTGTGGACATCCCATGCAGGCTGTGGAAACTGTGTAGGTCCCATGCAGCCTGTGTAGGTCCCGTGAACATTGGAACCTGTGGAGCCTGAGGAGGCCATGGAGGCCATGGAGACCCTGTGCAGGCCCCAAGGTTGGTGTTGCCCATCAGAACTGGGCGTCACTGTCTAACTGCCCTCACAGGACACTGGCCAGGCTGGTGGTGGGTCCCTTCTGACCTTGAAACTGCATGGGGGGGTGGGGCCTCTATCCACTGTGGGGAGGGACCCAGCTGAAGACTCACCTGGCCCTTTCCCTCAAGCTCCCCTTCACCCTCACACCTGCAGCCTGGGGCTCCTGATTCTGTAGACCCCTCAGATGGGTATGTGTGAGACCTGGCTAAAGCCCCCAGGGCCCAACAAGGCCTGGTGGGGGGCTTGTTGCACAGGGGTGCACACCTCATGTCCCTCCCTTTCTACCTATCTTGATGAAGCAGTGCTCGGGGGGCTGTAGGCCTTGATGTGGTCCTGCAGCAGCCTCTGTGAGAAGTTCTGTTGTCTCTGGGCAACCTCGTGGATATCCATGGTGTTGCAGCATGCCTTGCCCAGGTCTAGGGAGACACGTGCATGGTGCTGGGCCACCTTGTTCCCCAGTCCTGGCCCCACAGGCACCCACCCTGGGCCTGGGGCCACCATCCTCAGAAGGGCTGTGGGTAAGCAGGGAGGGCCTAGGGACAGACCCAGGAGGGTGGTTCTTGGGAGGAGCAGGATGTTGGGCAGCCTGGGGCCCACAGAGCTTGCTTGAACCCCATGGAGGCCAGCCCAGGCCTCCTCCACAGCTCTGCCATTGGCAAGTAGATGCAGGGCCACCACCTTCCTGAGGGGCCTGTTTCCTTGGCTGCAGCATGAGGCAGCGGTAAGACTGCCCTGACTGACCCCACTGTGTGCTCAGTCCTGCCCACCCAGAGCCAGTGCCCCTCAGGGCTCCTGAGTCACCCAGACACCACAGTGTCCCACAGGGCTGCCCCCATCTCTAAGCAGGGCCGACGACCACAGCTGCATCAGCTTGTCCAGGATCTTGCTGGCCAGCTGCAGGCTCAGGACCACGATGTTGTTGCTCTCCTTTGAGCACAAGGCATCGGCTCAGGGCCTGGGATGCCCCCTCCCCAGGGCCTGGATCCCTGGGCCCCCAAGGTCCCTAACCAGTGGCTGCCCAGCATGTAGAATATGTGGCCGAGGGAGCAGACCATCAGCAGATTTAGGTCATCTGCTGGACATCTTCAGGGTTTCTCAAAGAAATCACCTATGAGAGAATGCAGGACACCTGTTGTGGGGCAGGAGGGCAGGAGGGGGCAGGAGCATGCAGGGGCTCTGGGGTGGAAGAGGGACCTGGGCCCACCCACCTGCCACACTTGTCTTCTTTGTAGTGGGCCAGGAAGGAGAGGCCCGGGACATAGAAGGCAGCCACCAGCAGGCAGTGTGACCTGGGGAGGGTGGAGAATCAGAAGGGGGAGGAACATGGCACAGGCCCTGCTGGAGTGACCATACGCCAGGGCCCCCCAGGAGACTCCAGAAGCCCACCTGAGGAACCTGGAGGCAGTCACCCAATGAGAAAGCTGTGGTCAGGGTTGATCCTTTCCAGCAGGCTGTAGAGCTGCTGGCAGAAGGGCCATCAGAGCCCCTGAGGGCCTTCCCAGACCTGCTGATCTGAGGAGTCCCCACAAGAGAACATCCCCCTACCATGCAATCTCTCACACTCACCGTGACCATGCCCCATCCTTTGATCATTTGAACAATTTTGTATATCTTTCATGTATATTCAGATGAACTTACTCCCATGAATCCCCCATCCCAGACACCCCCCACCAATAATCCTCTGCAGCACGCATTGCTGTGATCTAAATCTTCCCTGAACATGTAGCCCATATAAAAACCAAATACATTTTATAGGAAAAAGAAACAACAATGATAAGCTTAAATGCAAGAGATAAACACAAGGAAACTCAGGAAAAAAAAAACACAAAACAAACAAACAAAAAACAAAACAAAACAAAAAATATAATTAGCGGATTGGGACATTCAAAAAAATGGGAAAAAAAATAAAAGAAATTCCTTTTTTAAAAGAAATTATTTTTTTCCTTTTATCACTGTATTATCAGATGTCCAGTGTACTGTGACACCTTCCCCCTCTCATTCCCCAGTGTCTCCCAAATTTTCATTTAATTTTCAAAGAAGATTTAGGTCACAGCAAAGTCACACACAGAATACCAGAGACTCTCACATACCAAACCATCCCCCCCTTCCCCACCCCATATTTTTTTCTTTTTGGATGTTAGCATTGCTATAACTGTTATACAGATAGCAAAATATCGCAACTAAACATTGTCAATGGTTTACAGTATAGTTTACAATTTAGATGATACAGTTTAATAAGTTTTGATGATATTTACCATGTACTGTAAGGTAATGAAAATCCTTTCCCATGACTACTAAATACCCCCTCTTTATTCTTTTCTGTTCCTTCCTCCCCCTCCCCCTGGGGCATATGACACTCCCCTCTCTTGACTCATGGAATGACAAGATTCATGGTTACATACCTTGGGTATTCCAACCTGCCCTTCCTAATCTACCCACCTGTTAACCCTGCACCACCAAACCCAGTAATATCACTACCCATCTGTCCTATCCTTCAATATGCAACTATACTCTATCCCTTTACCATAGATTATGTCTACATGGATGATGGCTCACAGCCTACTCTTCTCTTTCTCTCCCTTGTTAACCTATTTTTCAGAGAATGATTCTCAGAGACTGCTCACTTTCCTCAGTTCAAATCAGTGAGGTCATATAATGTTCATCCTTCAATGCCTGGCTTGCTTCACTCAACATAAGGTCTTCAAGATTCATCCATGTTATTCCATATGTTAGCACTTCATTCTTTTTTACAGCTGAGTAATATTCCATTCTATGTATGTACCGCATTTTGCTTGTCCATTCATCTGTTGATGGGCACTGGGACTGATTCCAACTTTTGGCAATTGTGAACAATGCCGCTATGAACATTGGTGTGCATATATCTGTTTGTGTCTTTGCTTTCAGTTCTTCTGGGGATATACCCAGCAGTGGAATGGCTGAATTATATGGAAGATCTATTGTTAGTTTTCTGAGGAACTGCCAAACTGTCCTCCACAGTGGTGGGACCATACAACAGTCCCACCAGCAGTGGATGAGGGTTCCTATTCCTCCACATCCTCTCCAACATTTAGTGTCTGCTGTTTTTTTAATAGCTGTCATTCTGATGGGTGTAAGATGGTATCTCATTGTAGTTTTGATTTGCATTTCCCTGATAGCAAGCGATGTTGAGCATTTTTTCATGTGCTCTTTAGCCATTTGTATTTCTTCCTTGTAGAAGTGTCTTTTCAGGTCACTTGCCCATTTTTTAAATGGGTGGTTTGTCTTTTTATTTTCAAGGTGTAGGATTTCTTTATATATGCAGGATATTAGGTTCCTAACAGATATATGGTTGCCAAATATTTTCTCCCATTGGGTGGGCTGCCTTTTTATTTTCTTAATAACATCCTTAGAGGTGCAGAAGTTTTTAATTTTGATGAGATCCCGTTTATCTATTTTTTCTCTTGCTGCTCATGCTTTGGCTATGAAGTTCATGAAACCACTTTCTATTACAAGGTCCTGTCAATGCTTCCCTACATTATCTTCCAGGGTCTTTATGGTTTTGGCTCTTATATTTAGATCTTTGATCCATCTTGAGTTGATTTTTGTATAAGGTGTGACATGGTATTCTTCTCTCATTCTTTTGGATATGGATATCCAGTTCTCCAAGCACCACTTGTTAAAGAGGCCATTCTCTCCCAATTGAGTGGGCTTCATGGACTTCTCAAATATCAGATGACTGTATATGCGAGGATATATGTCAGAACTCTCAATTCGGTTCCATTGGTCAGTAGGTCTATCCTTGTGCCAATACCATGCAGTTTTGATCACTGTAGCTTTGTAGTATATTTTAAAGTCAGGTAGTGTGATACCTCCAACTTCATGTTTCTTTTTCAATATGTCTTTGGCAATTTGTGGCCTCTTACCTCTCCAAATATATTTTTTGGTTAGTTCTTTCAGTTCCTTAAAATATACAGTGTTGACTTTTATTGGGATTGCATTACATCTGTAGATTAGTTTGGGTAGGATAGACATCTTGATGATGTTTAGTCTTCCTATCCATGAAGAGGGAATATTTTTCCATTTATTTAAGTCTTCTTTGATTTCCTTTAACAGTGTTGTGTAGTTTTCTGTATATAAGTCATTTACATCTTTAGTTAAATTTATTCCTAGGTATTTGATTCTTTTAGTTACCATTGTAAATGGTATTTTTTCCCTGATTTCCTCCTCAGTTTGCTCATTATTGGTGTACAGAAATGCTACTGATTTTTGAGCATTGATCTTATAGTCTGCTTTACTGAACTTCTGAACTTCTTTATAAGTTCTAGAAGCCTTATTGTAGATTTCTCAGGGCTTTCAATGTATAGGATCATGTCATCTGTAAGTAATGAAATTTTTACTTCTTCTTTTCCAATCTGGATGCCTTTTATGTCCTTTTCTTTCCTCAGTGCACATGCAAGTACTTCTAAGGCAATGTTAAATAGGAGTGGTGATAGTGGACATCCTTGTCTTGCTCCCGATCTCAGAGGGAAGGCTTTTAGGATTTCACCATTGAATACGATGTTAGCTTTTGGTTTTTCATATATACCCTTTATCATATTCAGAAAGTTTCCATCTATTCCTATCTTTTGTTGTGTTTTTATGATTAAAGAGTGCTGTATTTTGTCAAATACTTTTTCTGCATCTATAGAGATTATCATGTGATTTTTTTCTTTCATTATGTTTATGTGGTGTACTACATTGATTGATTTTTTTATATTGAACCATCTTGCATACCCGGGATGAAACCCACTTGGTCATGGTGTATAATCCTTTTGATATGTTATTGAATGCGATTAGCAAGTACCTTGTTGAGGATTTTAGCATCTAGGTTCATTAGAGAACTTGGTCTGTAATTTTCCTTTCTTGTGGTATCTTTATTTGGTTTTGGTATTAGGGTAATTTTGGCATCATAGAATGAGTCAGGCAATATTCCTTCTACTTCTATTTTTTTGGAAGAGCTTAAGCAGAATTGGTGTTAGCTCTTTCCGGAATGTTTGGTAGAATTCAGCTGTGAACCATCTTGTCCTGGGCTCTTCTTGGTTGGGAGGTTTTTGATGACTGAGTCTATCTCTTTACTTGTAATTGGACTGTTGAGTTCATCAATTTCTTTCAACAATGTAGGCTGTTTCTGAGTTTCTAGAAACATGTCCATTTCCTCTAAATTATCATTCTTGTTGTCATATAATTTTTGAAAGTATCCTCTTATGATACTCTTTATTTTTGTGAGTTTAGTAGTGATATCCCCTTGCTCATTCTTTATTTTATGTATTTGCATCAGTTCTTTCTTTTTCTTTGTTAGTCTGGCTAAGGATTTGTCAATTTTATTGATATTCTTGAAGAACCAGCTTTTGGTTTTGTTGATTGTTTCTAGTGCTTTTTTATTCTCTATTTCATTTAGTTCTGCTCTAATCTTTATTTCCTTCTTTCTACTTCCTTTAAGTTTAGTTTGTTGTTGTTTTTCCATTTCCTCCAAGTATGCAGTTAGGTTGTCAATTTTAGCTCTTTCTTCTTTTATAATATATATATTTATGGCTATGAACTTCCCTCTCAGGACTGCTTTCGCTGCATCCCATTAGGTTTTGATATGTTGTGTTGTCATTTTCATTAGTTTCAAGGTAGTTACTGATTTCTTTTGAAATTTCCTTTTTGACCCACTGTTTGTCTAAGAGTGTGTTGTTTATCTTCCATATCCTTGTGCCTAACCTGTTTTTCTGGCCCTTAGTGATTTCCATTTCATTCCTTTGTGGTCAGAGATATTACTTTGTATAATCTCAATAATTCTGAATTCATTGAGAGTTGTTCTCTGGCCTAGCATGTGGTCTCTTTTGGAGTATGATCTGTGTGCACTCGAGAAGAATGTAAATCCTGCTGTATTTGGGTGTAGTGTTCTGTATATGTCTAAGTCCAGGTCCTCTAATGTATTGTTGAGAGCCTTTGTTTCTTTATTGATTCTCCATCAAGATGTTGTGTCTAATGATGATAATGGTGTATTGAAGTCCCCTGCTATAATTGTAGAGGCATTTATTTCTCCTCTTAGGTTTTCCAGAGTTTGCCTCACATACTTTGAGGCACCTCAATTAGGTGCATAAATGTTGATGATTGTTCTCTTTTCTGAAAAATTCCTCTTTTACTAATATATAGTGTCCATCTTTGTCTATTATAATAGTTTTGCATTTAAATTCTATTTTGTCTGATATTAGAATAGCTACTCTTGCCCTTTTTTGGCTAATGTTAGCTTGTAAAATGGTTTTCCAGCCATTTACTTTCAGCCTCCTTGAATCCCTGCGTCAAAGTTGGGTTTCTTGTAGACAGCATATAGATGGAACATATTTCCTTCCCCATTCTGCCTATCTGTGTCTCTTGATTGGTGAATTTAATCCATTAACATTCAGTGTTATTATTCATAACGAATTTCTTACTTCAGGCATTTTTTTCTTTGGGTTAATGTATGTCATATGTTTTTTTGTTTCTGTTTTTGTCTTTTCAGATGTTTTTAAACTCTCCTCCAACTCTCTCTCCCTTGTTTTTTCTTTTCAACTTGTAGAGATTCCTTTAGTATTTCTTGAAATGCAGGTTTCTTATTGACATGCTCTCTTAATTTCTGTTTATCTGTGAATTTTTTGAACTCTCCATCATTTTTGAATGCCAATTTTGCTGGATAGAGAATTCGTGGCTGGAAGTTTTTTCCTTTTAGTATTTTGATATGTCCTACCACTGTCTTCTTGCCTCCATCATTTCATATGAGAAATCAGCACTTAATCTTATTGTGCTTCTCTTGTATGTGATGGTTCTCTTTTCTCTTGCTGCCTTGAGTATTTTCTCTTTGTCTTGAGCATTGGACATTTTTACAAGTATATATCTTGGATTTGGCCTGTTGGGATTCATACTATTTGGGGTGCACTGTGCTTCCTGGATCTGCACATCCATCTCTCTCAATAGGGTTGGGAAGTTTTCAGCCATTATTTCCTTCAACACTCCATCTTTTCCCTTTCCCTTCTCTTCTCGTTCTGGGATGCCCATAATACGTATGTTTGTGCGTTCTGTACTGTCGGTTAGTTCCCTGAGTCCCTGCTGGATTTTTTCTATCTTTTTGTCTATCTGTTCTACTATCTCTTTGATTTCAGCTGTATTGTCTTCCACATCACTAATTCTTTCTTCTGCCTGTTCAAATCTGCTATTATGTGAATCCAGCATGTTTTTGATTACTTGGATTGTGCCATTGATCACCATGATATCCATTATCTTTTTAGGCATGTTTGCAATTTCTTCAGTATGTTCTCCCAGTGTCTTCTTTATATCCTTAATCTCTTCCTTCACTTCTTTAAGTTGGTCCATGATATTTGTTTGGATAGCTTTGATTAGTTGTTCGATGTTCTGCATCACTTCCTGGTTTTTAGTTTGTTCTTTGGACTGGTCCATATTTTCTTGCTTCTCAATGTCATTTGTAATTTTTTGTTGCCCTCTGGTCATCATATTATCTTGATGGGTTTATTTAGTTGATTCACTAATAAACTCTCTGTTCTAGAGTTTTATTTAGCTGGTGGTTCTGTGTGTGTGTTAAGTTTTCTCTTTGACTCTTTTTCTTCTTATTTTATTTCCTTGCTTCTTTTTATGTTCCCTTGAAGGCAAAAGGTCCAAAGGAATCAAAAGATGTAAGGAAGGAATAATAATAATAATAATATTGATAAAAGTTAGAAGAGGGGCCAAATGAGCCTTAATGAAATGAATATTTAACTTGTGTAGGCAGTGTAGAGTAATAGGAAAAAAAGTGGAGTTCCTACAATGGACTGGGAAACCAAATAGAGGAATATGTATTTAGTGATTTAGAAGGCTAGAATTATGAGGAGGGAGAGAAATAGTGATGAAAGGGCTGAAAGGAAAGAGTTAATCCTAATAAAAAAAAAAAGAAGAAAACAAAATAGATGGAATAGAAATTGATACCCTTAAGTTGTGGGCATATGAAAAAATGTGGTATATAAGAGCCATAACAGAAAGCAGAAAACAGAAAGATGAAGGAAGGATAAGCGATAGTTTGGAATACAAAATCAATATAGACAGAGAGTGGGAAATTACTGAAGAAGAAGCACAGCAAAGAAGTGACAAGCTAGCAGCACCTAATTAGGAAAATGAAACAAAAAAGAAAGGGGAGAGGAAAGAGGAAAAAAAAGCAAGAGACAAAAAAATAAA
>JAKSZT010054386.1:5304-15534 GCA_026826555.1 Tolypeutes matacus | reverse complement strand
AATATTGGTGAAAACTGAATAAGTCTGTATTTTATTACATAGTACTATAATGATGTAACAGGGTTGAGTTCTCATTTTTACAATTATACCATGGTTATATGAGCTGTTAACATTAGAGGACACTGGTTGAAGGGAACATGGGGCTGCTGTATGATCTTTGACATGTGTACTATTTCTTCTGTAATCTAATATTGTTTCAAAATAGAAAGCTTTTCTTAAAAATAGGGTGAAATAAACATATTCCAATTTTTAAAAATAACTGCATTATGTATATGAATATGATTAAAAGGGTAAATTTTAAGTTTTATATGTAATCTGAATAAAATTTTTAAAATCCTGTAAGACTTTACAATGCCAAAAGTGAAACCTCAGGTAAACTGTGGATTATAATTAACAGCACAATTATAATAATATTCTTTCACCAATTTTAACAAAGGTACTACAGTTTTGCAAAGTTTTAATAATTGTGGGAATTTAGGACTTTGCATGTCTGCATGATTTTTCTGTAAACTTACAACTTCTCTAATAAAAGATATTGAAGAAAGAATATATCACAGCCAGGAAAAATCTTGATGAAGGAAACTCATAAAATATATATTCAGAAACTGTGGAATTTTAACATACACAGAAAACAATTTTCAGTTCCATATCAGCAGCAACCATGTGGATTGGTGGCCCATCTTCCTAGTGTCCTGGAAACAAATGCACTGTTATCTTTTAAAAATGTGGGTATTTGTCTTGATTTGTCTGATGACTATCTGAGGAATTGACTTTGGTGATTGCCTTCATTAATAATATCCTGGAAATGTTTCAAACCTGGAAGCAATTGCCAGTTAGCTTTCTTAAAGAAATATACCTGTCTGCAGCTGCCTAAAACAATTAATGACAGTTGGAGAAAGCAAGAAAGACTTAAAAATCTTATATATAAGGGCATATGGAAGTATATACATTGGGAAATAAAGTATTTGAAAAACTTCCTGTCTAACAGGTATTCTAGAAGTCCACATGCAACTTCTGAGATAATGCATGCTGAGAAAGATACAGAGAAGATTTTAAGCTTTTATCATTGCCTGATGTTTAGACTCTTCACAAGCAGGAAGTGAAGTATATGCATAATTGTAAAGAGCCTGACAAAGCATTCAAGGAGTGTCTTAACACACAACATGGAATGGAACCATATATTTTTTGCTACAAGCATTTAATCAAATCATTGTCAAATCACTAGAAAACCACAAAGCTAATGAATAAAGACTTCAGGGACCACATACAACTAAGAATACAGTCTTTGTAAAAAAAAAATTAGAAAGGTCAATTAAAAAACAACTATAGCCACAAGCAGCAACAGCAAGCCCTGCTGAGAGGAGAGAGTCTGTTTCCAGAGAAACTGCATTATAATATTCAAAATATCCAGTTTTTAATGGAAAATTATGAAATATGGAAAGGCAAAAAATGTTTATCCCATGTACAGGAAAAGTAGAGAAGAGCATAGAAACATGAGGAATCCCACATGTTGTTAGAACTTTCTGATGCTAAAACCAATACAGTTACTGATTGTGACGTTTTCAGCACTTTGCAGAAGACTCAAAAGGAAAACCAGGGAGATGGATAGCGATAAGGGAGAGGAGATTAGGGAACAAGAGAAAGGCCAAGATGAAGGGGTCTTTCAATGAATGCAGTACTGCAATTTGTAATATTTAAGTGATCCAAGATGTCAGTATATATGTTTTATTAGCTACCATAAAAGAATAATAAAATAATAATTATTATAGTAATATCAGAAGACTACTATTTCAGCATTGTTTTGTTTTGTTTTTTTATCAATACAATGTGTGCTTTATTCTAGCTAAACTTTTTCCTACTCTTCTAAAATGTGAAAAAAACATTATCCAAAACAATTGACAAAAGGTAGAAGTTGTAGACCTCCAGGACTACATCCATTTTACATTGAAAGAAGACACAACACATTCTTCCAGTTAGCTACCTGGCAACATAATAGGAAAAAAATTTAGAAGTTCTTTTCTACCTTAATTCTTCTTTTTTAATCATCTTAAGCTTTTTCTTTTCTTTTTTTTTTTTTATTAATTTATTTTTTATTGTGGATTGTGGCAACGGATGTAGGCCATTTTAAATCAGCACACACCACTCAGAACTGTGTGGGAGAGAGTGTGGTCTACAATGTGAACTGTGGTCTATGGTTGGTGGCAAGGCCCCAGGATGTGTAAGTCCATTGAGGGTGGTGGGCCACACTTGTGAGAGATGTTTGTGTGGGATGTGGTGGGAGATGTGGGAGGTGGGCAACATGGGAATCCCAGTGGGTTCCGTGTAATATTTTAGGTAATCTAAGCACCTCTTAAAATATGTTTATATATATATAAATAACATTTTTGTAATCAAATGCACATATATACATATATATTTATATATCATTTTACAAATAGTGGTATGTATTGTGAAACACCATTGTTTTTTAATAATAATATAGGGTATAGTTTAAGAAATGGGAAGGAAAAAATAGAGTAAACTAAGTCCTAACCTTGTCTCTGCTCTTTACTATCTGATTTATCTTGTGCAGGATATTGCTTCTGATTCCTGATGGGTAAATATATATATATATATAAATATTAAAAGTACCCATCTCAAAGGTTTGTAGTGAATAAACCAATGTCTGCAAATCACTTAGAACACAAAGTGAACATTATATTTTTTGCTAATATTGACATTACTGTAACTATTGACATTAATATCTGAGATTGTTTTCTCATCTACACATGGGTAAGCAATACCAATCACATAGTTTTTTATAAGAATTAAATGAAATCACAAGTGCAGAGTATTTATCTATATGCTATATATATAACAAGGAATCATTAATGGATATATATTATTAGCTATGTTTAATTTAACTGTATTCAGACAATAAACATTATAAATGCTTTACAGTAGAATTTTTATTGTTTCTTTCACTAATATCACCAATGACCAGTTATTCATGAATTGACTATTATAAATAGTCTTCTAGCTAGTTTCTCTGTCACTGGTTGCCACCTACTTTCTGAACTCCAGCTCATGGTTTCTTCAAGACCTTGTAATTTCCCAATAATACCTTCACCAGCTTCCTCTTTATCCTTTCACTCATTTTCTCTATAGCTTCAAGAAATCTCCATTTTCCATAAAATACAGTGTAAATTCCTTAGCCTTACATCCATGACCTTTATACAAATCTTCAATCTACTTTTCCCATGTTATCTGAAAATATGTATACTAGCCACTACTTCCAAATTAAGCTGCTAATCATCAGTGAGCACAGATGATCTCCTCTCCTGTATGTTTAAAATTCATCGTATCTATGAGTTTTACAGAATTTCTCCCGGGAGGAAGTTTAAGTGTGCCCTAAGAATTCATAGCCTTTATTTTTATCTCAAAATCACATAGTAATAAATAAATCAATAGAATCCAGATGCTTGTTTCTTACAATGGGAAAGTTTAATAAATTCAAGTTTGCATTAATAAGAATTGTTATATTTTCAGGTAACATAATTAAGAGTCACATGGAATTAATGGGGAATAGAAACATGACAGAGTTTGTTCTCATCGGGCTTATGGAAAATCCAGACTTGCAAAAAATCATATTTGTGGTGTTTTTCATCATCTACATCATCACTGTGGTAGGAAATGTGCTCATTGTAGTCACCATCATTGCCAGTCCATTATTGGGTTTCCCCATGTATTATTTCCTGGCCTATCTCTCCTTTCTAGATTCATGCTTCTCCTCTGCCAATAGTTCAAAATTGACCATAGATTCACTCTATGAAAAAAAGTCCATACCATTCAATGGATGTATGACTCAAGTTTTTGGGGAACATTTCTTTGGAAGGTCTGAGATTATCCTGCTTACAGTGATGGCCTATGATCACTGTAAGCCTTTGCACTATACAACCATCCTGAACCGGTGGGTGTATGTTCTGCTATGGAAGGGGTCGGGGGTTTACTTCTCACAACCATACAGATCCTTTTCATGATCTGATTAACTTTGTGTTTAGATCATGTGTGATCTAAACCCTTTGCTCACTCTTGCCTGCTCTTATACCCACACTCTAGGGCTTTGTGTAGCTGCTAACAGTGTGTTCATTTGCCTGTTAAACTTCCTCCTCTTGCTTGTCTCTTATATGTTCAAACTCCTCCCTACGAAACCACAGTTTGGAAAGGAGGCACAAAGCCCTGTCTACCTTTGTCTCCCACATCACAGTGATCATCTTATTCTTTGTGCCTTTCATATTTGTGTACATAAAACCTGCAACTACTTTACCCATTGATAAAACAGTTGCTGTATTCTACACTAACATAACTCCCATGTTAAATCCCTTAATTTATACCTTAAGAAATGACAAGATGTAAAATGCTGTAAGGAAACTTTGCAATAAGAAAATTTTTTCAGATTACAAATTAAAATCTTTGGAGCCCTACTACATTTCAACTAAGGAAAGCATCAAAAGTATATTTGGGATGATCTCAACAACGATTACTTATTGGAGAAAGGAAAAACTAATCACTACAATTCATGGATTCTGCAATAAAGGAAGCATAGATGATTGCAAGACATGGCAGGAAAACTAACAGGTCCACTTTTTGTGTATTTGGAAAATTCTGTCTAATTGGTCTTAGCTTTATTATCTTAATCCATTATACAGACTTTTCCTCTAATAAAAATTAAGAGAACTAATAAAAAGGGGTAGGCATTGCTAATATAACTATTTTAGAAGTGAGTAAATAGAAAGGGGAAGGTAAAAACAAAACAAAAATCACAGATATATTGAAGAGTCAGTTACCCTGTTTTGACTGATTTCACAACCATGCTCAACTACTTTGAGACCTGCCAGGCAATGAAAAAACAAAGGTCAAGTAACAATTTATTGGGCCAGAGACTCTGCAGGGCATATCATAAATATTCCATATTCATAGACATAAATCTAATAATTTTTCTTTAATAAATGCTTATTTTTATATATCAGAATTCATGGTCACTCATTGCTTGTATCATCATTCTAACTAACTGTAATTCAGAGCTATAAAACAATGGCATTTAATCTCTGATGATAGCTAATGAAGGTTATGCTATGTTTCCAACTTTCTATGTGTGATTCAGAACCAATTTTATTGTTCATTTAATCCATCTTATTATATAACCTAAAAGAAAGAATAATGACTCAAATAAAGTAATATATGAATGTTATGCAGAAATTTCTACTTGTTAAATATGCAGTCATACACTATACAACATTTGTCAGCTAGATGCAATTACTTTTGCAAGGTAGTCCAATGGATAGTGCACAATAAGTACTGGATGAATGTATACAAAAGGAATAAATTGAATAAAATATAAAGCAAAAACATAGTATGAAATCCTGGGGAGTTGTTTCCTACCTTTATCTGACTCAAATTCTAAGGAGACTTTAAGCTAGATCTCATTGGGTGATTACAATTTTATTTCATTTTTTAAATTCCTACTTAAACTCAGAAAAGAGAAATTGATACAAATATTACCAGCCTATGAACAAATAATTTACCTTGATATACTCCCAATTGTCAGCAAGTTTTCATTATCTTATGAATGTGGTTTGGTTATGTTATGTTTTTCTGTTTGTCAACGTACCGTTTTGTTAACATTTAATTATTAAATGCTGTTTTGAAAAGCGTATGGCTGTCTACACATGAGTAAATTTTATCATGCTTATATCCCATTATTCTTTCTCATATTACTTTACCCATTCTTTCAGTCTATGCCTTTTGATTGAGGAGTTAAATCTGTTAATATTCAATGATAATACTGTAAAGATATCATTTACTTTGTGTATTTTATCCTTTGGTTTTCCATTGTCATATCTTGAAATTATCCATCTTTTTAACCTCACAGTTAGCCTTACTAAACATTTTCATTTCTACACCTCTCCAAGTCTTTCACTCTTGTCTTTTCCTTTGTGGCTATAGCATTGCTTGTAAATCCTGTCTTTAATCTCCCTAGTTTTGGTTTGTCTATGGACTTTAAACCCATTGTAATTTTTTTGCCAGATAAAGATTTCTCAGCTGGCAGTTTTTCTCTTTCAGAACCTTAAATATATTATACTACTGCCTTTTTGCCTCCATTATTTCTGATGAGAGATCAGCACTTAGTTTTATTAAGTTTCCCTTTCTAGGTGATGCATTGCTTTTCTCTTTTTCCTTTCAGAATCACCTCTCTATCCTTGACTTTTGAAATTCTGAATAGTAGATGGCTCAGAGTAGGGGTATTCAGATTTATTCTGTTGGGGGTATGTTTTCCTTCTGGGATGTTGATGTTTATATCTTTCATAAAGGTTTGGAAGTTTTGGGTCATTATTTCCTCAAATATCTTTTTCTGCCCATTTTCTGTTGTCTTCTCCTTCTGGGACATTATAACATGTATGTTTGTGTTTTTAACATTGGCATTCAATTTCCTGAGACTCTCTTCTCCTTTTTTCCATTCTTTTCTCTTTCTGTTTCCCTGTCTTTTCAAGTTCAGATCCTCTGCCCTCCAATTCACTAATTCTTTCCTCCACTAATTCAAATCTGCTGTTATATGCCTCCAATATATTTTTAACATCATCCATTATGCCTTTCATTCCCATATGCTCTGTTATTTTACTTTGCAGGCTTTCAAATTGTTCTTTATTCTCACCCAGTGTCTTCTTTATATCCTTTATATATTTAGACCTATTTTCCTTCACCTACTTGAATTGATTTAGGAAATTAGTGTGAACATAATTGATTAGTTGTTTTAAATCCTGTGTCTTATCAGGATTTTTCATGTGATCCTGTGGCTGGGCCACATATTCTGGTTTCTTAGTAGGGCTAAGAGCTTTTTGCTCTTCCTCCATTTTTTAAAAAAAATTATTGAAGTATATCACTCATAAATGAACATACATAAACAATAAGTGTATAGTAGTAGTTGTGAACTTAAAAGACAAACATACATAACACCATACAGGGCTCTCTTACCTCACCCTACCACCAATACCTTGCATTGTTGTGAAACATTTTTAACTAATGATTAAAGAGTATCCTCAAAATATTACTACTAACCAAAGTATTTTCCCTCAACCCACCCTATTATTATTATTTTCATATCATTTATATATGAACATACATAAACAATAAGTGTATAGTAAAAGTTGTGAACTTAAAAAGCAAACATTCATAACATCATACAAGGGTCACATACATCAACCGTCCACCAACACCTTGCATTGTCATGAGACATTTGTTACAAATTATGAAAGAATATTGTCAAAATCTCACTACTAGTTATAGTCCTTATCTTACATTTGGTGTATTTTCCCCCCAGCCCACACTATTATTATTTTTTAAATATATTTTTATGACAGAACATTTAAACTTACAAAACAATCATCCACATGTGCAAAATTCCCAAACATCACCTCTCTACCAACACACCACACCCTGGTGGAATATTTGTTACAGATTATGAGATAATATCATCCGATTATTACCAGGTCCACAGCGTATATTTGACACACTTTTTCCATACTTCCCCTTTATCAACACAGTACATCTTTGGGATAAATGCAAGAATATTACATTATTACTGTTAACCACACTCCATAGGTCACTCCAGTTGTATTTTTCCCATGCTTCTCCACATTCCCACCACCCTGCAATACTGATGCACATCTGCTCTAGCTCACAAAGGACACTCTTGTATCTGTATCATCAACCACTATTCTCATCTACCTCTGGGTTTACTGTGCCATTCAGTCCCTATATTATTCTCTAGCTTTCTGTCAATTGGCATTTACATCCCTAGACTACCACATTCAGCCACATCCCCATTTATAAACCAGCTGTTACTCACTATAATGTGTTACCATTAACTCTGTACATTTCCACACTTTTACAATAAAGCTAATTAAAATATCTACATAAAATAATTATCAGTAGTTCATCTCAGTCCTCCTCTTATCTCCTTTAAGTATCCACCACCTACCACCAGGTCTTGAAGGTATTTTACCACATTTTCTTCTAGAAGTTTTGTGGTTCTTGCTTTTATATTTAGGTATTTGATTCATTTTGATTAATTTTTTATAGGGTGTGAGCTAGGGATCCTCTTTCCTTCTTTTGTTATGGATATCCAATTTTCTCAGCACCATTTGTTGAATGGACTGTTCTGCCTGATCTGGGTGGATTTGACAAGCTAGTCAAAAATCACTTGACCATAGATGTGAGGGTCTGTTTTTAAACCATCAAATCTGTTCCATTGGTCTATGTGCCTATCTTTATGCCAGTACCATGCCGTTTTTACCACTGTGGTTAGGTAATACAACTTAAAGTTTGGAAATGAGAGTCTTCCAAATTCACTTTTCCTTTTAAAGATGTTTCTGGCTATTCTGGACCCCTTACCCTTCCAAATAAATTTACTAATTATGTTTTTAATTTATTTAAAAAATGCTGGCAGAATTTTTATTTGGATTGCATTGAATCTGTATATCAATTTGAGTAGAATTGACATCTTAATGATACTTAGTCTTTCAATCTATGAGCATGGAATATTCTTCCAATTATTTAGGTCTTTTTAAAAAATTTCTTTTAGCAATGAATTATAGTTTTCTGAATACAAGTACTTTAAATTATTGGTTAAGTTTATACCTGAATATTTGGGTTTTATCTGCCGTATTCTATTTTCACTACTCTTTTGATGCTTTAAGTTACTTTTATTGATATAATCTTCATTTCTAGATTCTCTTCCAGGCCTCTGTTTCCTGTTTTCACTTTTCAGGCTGTAGCACACCTTTTAGTATTTCCTGCAAAGCAGGTCTCTTGGTTACAAACTCTCTCAGTTTCCGTTTATCTGTGAATATTCTAAACTCACCCTCATTTTGAAAGACAATCTTGCTGGATATAAGATTCTTGGCTGGAAATTTTTCTCTTGCAGTATCTTAAATATATCAAACCACTGTCTTCTTGCCTCCATGGTTTCTGGTGAGAAATCAGCACTTAATCTTCTTGGGTATCTCTTACACGTTATGCATTGCTTTTCTCTTGCTGCTCTCCGAATTCTCTTTTTGTCTTTGGCATTTGACATTCTGATTAGTATGTGTCTTGGAGTTGGTCTATTAGGAATTTTTTGGATGGTAGTACATCATGCTTCTTGGACATGGATGTCTATGTTCTTCAGTAAGGTTGGGAAGTTTTCTACCATCATTTCTTCAAATATTCTTTCTGCTCATATTCCCTTCTCTTCTCCTTATGGGACACCCATGACATGTATGTTTGGATGTCTCTTGCTGTCTTTTATTTTTTTATTTTTTATTTTTTATTATGGGTAAAAATCAAAATTCTCACAATACATACAAACATTTGTAAAATGATATATAAATATATATGCATATATGTGTATTTGCTTACAAAAATGTTATTTATATATATATATATACATATATTTTAAGAGGTGCTTAGATTACCTAAAATATTATACGGAACCCACTGGGATTCCCATGTTGCCCACCTCCCACACCTCCCACCACATCCAACACAAACATCTCCCACAGTGTGGCCCACCAACCTCAATGAACTTACACATCCTGGAGCCTTGCCACCAACCATAGACCACAGTTCACACTGTAGACCACACTCTCTCCCACTCAGTTCTGAGTGGTGAGTGCTGATTTAAAATGGCCTACATCCATTGCCACAACAGTACTCAGGACAACCTCCAACTCCCAAAGAAGCCCCTGTATTTCAACTGCTCATCCCCTCCCTACCCAAAAAACTGTCAAGTGGCCACTGGCTCCACCTCATTGTTATAATTTCTTGCATTGCAAGAATCACCATATGTGAGCAAGAGAATACCATCAAGTCCACTCTAGTCCATAGTTCTTCCCCCAATCCAGAGGCGACTGGGATGGTGATGTCCACTCCAACTCCAAGTGAGAGAGGGCTTATATCCCATGGATATGGTGGGTGGGATGATCCTGCCTGCAGATGCAGGCCCTCTCCATTCCCTGGGATGGCCATTTCCCATCGTTGTCTCCTCACCAGGTGACTTGGATGAGTCCATTGAGCTGTAGGGTAGGAGTTGCAGCTCCACCTAGATTTCATGCACACCTGGCACATAGGTAGGCAGGAGGCTCCAGTCTCTGGAAGTATACCTAAGAAACTCCAGCATCACATGTAGGTTTGAATAGAAGGGACTGGTGAACC
>JAKSZT010054385.1:596728-700180 GCA_026826555.1 Tolypeutes matacus | reverse complement strand
AGCAGGGCTGAGACCAAGAGGAAGTGCAAGGCTGAGAGGAAGAGAAAACAGTGCTGAGAGGAAGAGGAGGGAGCAGTGCTGAGCAAGAGGACAGAGCAGTGCTGCGAGGAGAGGAGGGAGCAGTGCTGATAGAAAGAGGGGAGAGCAGTGCTGAGACCAATAGGAGGGAGTACTGCTGAGAGGAAGAGGAGGGAGAAGTGCTGAGAGGAAGAGGAGGGAGCAGTGCTGAGTGGAAGAGGAGGGAGCAGTGCTGAGAAGAAGAGCAGGGAGCAGTGCTGAGAGGAAGAAGAGGGAGGAGTGCTGAGAGGAAGAGGGAGAAGTGCTGAGAGGAAGAGGAGGGAGCAGTGCTGAGATGAAGAGGAGGGAGCAGTGCTGAGTGGAAGAGGAGGGAGCAGTGCTGAGACCAAAAGGAGGGAGCAGTGCTGAGAGGAAATGGAGGGAACAGTGCTGAAACCAAGAGGAGAGTGCAGTGCTGAGATCAAGAGGAGGAACATTGCTGAGAGGAAGAGGAGGGAGCAGTGCTGAGAAGAAGAGGAGGGAGCAGTGCTGAGATGAAGAGGAGGGAGCAGTGCTGAGAGGAGAGGAAGCGGTGCTGAGACGAAGAGGAGGGAGCAGTGCTGAGACCAAGAGGAGAGAGCACTACTGAGAGGAAGAGGAGGGAGGAGTGCTGAGAGGAAGAAGGAGCAGTGCTGAGAGAAAGAAGGAGCAGTGCTGAGAGGAAGATGAGGGAGCAGTGCTGAGAGGAAGAGGAGGGAGCATAGCTGAGACCAAGTGGAGAGAGCAGTGCTGAGAGGAAGGGGAGGGAGCAGTCCTGAGAGCAAGAGGAGGGAGCAGTGGTGAGAGGAAGAGGAGGGAGCAGTGCTGACAGGAAGAGGTAGAAGTGCTGAGAGGAAGAGGAAGCAATTCAGAGAGGAAGAGGAGGTAGCTGTGCTGAGACCAAGAGGAGGGAACAGTGCCGAGAGGAGAGGGAGTACTACTCAAACCAAGAGGAGGAACAGTGTGGAGACCAAGAGGAGAAACAGTGGTGAGAGGAGAGGGAGTAGTGCTGAGACCAAAAGTAGAGAGCAGTGCTGCGACCAAGAGGAGGGAGCAGTGCTGAGAGGAAGAAGGAGCAGTGCTGAGAGGAAGAGGAAGGAGCAGTGCTGTGACCACGAGGAGAGACCAGTGCTGAGAGGAAGACGAGGGAGCAGTGCTGAGAGGAAGAGGAGTGAGCGGTGCTGAGACCGAGGGGTTTGCAGTGCGGAGACCAACAGGAGGGAGTCGTGCTGAGACATAGATGAGGGTGCAGTGCTGCGACCAAGTGGAGAGCTCAGTGCTGAGAGCAAGAGGGAGCAGTGCTGAGAGAAAAAAGGAGCAGTGCTGTGAGGAAGAGGAAGGAGCAGTGCTGAGAGTAAGAGGAGGGAGCAGTGGTGAAACGAAGAGGAGGGTGCATGCTGAGACCAAAAGGAGAGTAGCGCTTAGAGGAAGAGGGAGCAGTGCTGAGACGAAGAGAAAGGAGCAGTGCTGAGACTAAGAGGAGAGAGCAGTGCTGAGAGGAAGAGGAGGTGCAAGGCTGAGAGGAAGAGAAAATAGTGCTGAGAGGAAGAGGAGTTAGCATAGCTGAGACCAAGAGGAGAGAGCAGTGCTGCGACGAAGAGGAGGGAGCAGTGCTGAGACGAAGATGAGGGAGCAGTGCTGATACCAAGAGGACAGAGCAGTGCTGAGAGGAGAGGAGGGAGCAGTGATGAGAGGAAGAGGGAGCAGTGCTGAGAGGAAGAGGAGGGAGCAGTGGTGAGAGCAGGAGGAGAGAGCAGTGCTGAGAAGAAAAGGTGGGAGCAAAGCTGATACCAAGAGGAGGGAGCAATGCTGAGACCAAGAGTCTGGATCAGTGCTGAGAGGAAGAGGGCGCAATTCAGAGAGGAAGAGGAGGTAGCAGTGCTGAGACCAAGAGGAGGGAACAGTGTGGAGACCAAGTGGAGGGAGCAGTGCTGAGAAGAGGAGGAGGGATCAGTGATGAGAGGAAGAGGAGTGAGCGGTGCTGAGACCAAGAGGGGAGAGCAGTGCGGAGACCAACAGGAGGGAGTAGTGCTGAGACGTAGATGAGGGAGCAGTGCTGAGACCAAGTGGAGTGCTCAGTGCTGAGAGGAAGAGGGAGCAGTGCTGAGAGGAAGAGGAGGGAGCAGTTGAGACCAAGAGGATAGAGCAGTGCTGAGAGGAAGAAGAGGGAGCAGGGTTGAGACGAAGAGGAGGGAGCAGTGCTGAGACCAAGTGGAGTGCTCAGTGCTGAGAGGAAGAGGAGGGAGCAGTACTGAGAGGAAGAGGAGGGAGCAGTTGAGACCAAGAGGATAGAGCAGTGCTTAGAGGAAGAAGAGGGAGCAGTGATGAGACCAAGAGTAGAGAGCAGTGCTAAGAGAAAGAGGAGAGAGCAGTGCTGAGAGGAAGAGGAGGGAGCAGTGCTGAGAGGAAGAGGGAGCAATGCTGAGACTAGAGAAGCTGAGCAGCATTTTGGTGCATCCTGGTCTCCCCGGAGATGGAGAGCCAAGGCTCTGGTCACCTCCTGGGTTAGAGCATTTGTCCTGTCAGGGTGGTCTTCCAACGTGAAATACCTTGAAAATTTTAGGAGATTTCCTGCAAGTCCAATTCCTTGTGAAGAGCAAAATTATTTTTATTGCCATTTTCTGTTTGAGTTTTTTTCCGAATTAAATCATTTATATTTTTATTTGAATGGCTTTCTAATGATATTGCTCATATTGTGAAAGAATTAGGTTTTGAAAATTTCTGAAAATGTTAAGTAGCTGGTTATGTTGACCAATCTAGATGATACTTAGCTGCGTTTTGCACGATTGCTGAGAAATGGGAGTTATTTCACTTCCGTTACCAATACCTGAAAGTTGATTGAAATAATACTGTTCCAGCATTTCACCTACCTACCTCCACCACTTTTATCTTAGTGGGGATAATATACAGTTAGGAATACCAGGAAATTACCTTTAAAAGCCCTTTGTGCATAAATAGTAATCATTATTTATCTATTTATTTTTAAATTGAATGATTTTAAAAATTGTATTTTTAAAATGCTCTTAACAGAATGACCTTAGCTTGTCATGAGATAGTGCTGGACCGGTGGTGAGAAATTATTTCCTAGCTTAGCTGTTGGTAAAGTCTTTCCATAAAGAACCAGATAGTAAATATTTTAGGTATTGCAGTACAAGAGGCAAATTTAAAGATATTATGTAGGTATTTATATAGCAAGAAAGAAAACAAATGTCCACAAATGTTTTATTGGTTACATGCAAATAATAATAATAATAATACAATTTTTTGTAATACAGGCTTATTATTGAGAAGAATTAAATTCTTTTTTAAAAAGATAATATTTCACTTAATTAGAGTTAAAAGTTAGTGTTCTATATCATCAAAATTGTTTGAAAATGTTTATTAGTTAATGCTGATTTGTATTTCATCTTTGATCATGTCTTTTCATATAAATAGGTTCTGCCACATATTGGTATCAGTCCAGGTACATATGATTTTAATGGTGCATATTCATCTTTTGGAAGGCATTTGTAGAATTCTATTAGATTCTACTCTTGATATTTGCCTTTTAGTGTGTCCTCGCTTTGTAGTTTAATCGCCTCCAGTTGATGGTTGGTGGAAGCATCAAAGTTAAATAGATTTTGAAATATAGAAATTTCCTTTGAACTTACATAGAGGTCTGAAAAACCTCTAACTGAAACTGAAGTTTGGGCTGCAAATTTGTGTGGGAATAATGGTCATCTAGTTTCTTATAACTTTTTATAGTGTAGGAAGTGTAGAAAGCAGCTTGACGTTACTTGTAACTCAGAAAACATTGGCTGTTGTTGAAATGATTTTACTATAGTATAAGTTTCATGTGTAAGTGTTGTTTTGCCTTATTGTTTTAGATTGAATTGACTAAGAATAATTATCAAGTCTGCAGCAAAGCAAATTTCCAAAGCCATTTATTAATCAATAATAGTGATTAAGAGTGGTTTTTTCATTCAGAAAAATTTCGGTCTTGGCCCTGAACTAAAAAATTCACAACAAAACCTTGGAAGAGCTGTGTGGTGGGCAAGTCAGGATTTGGTGAGAGTTCACAGACCTGACGATGGCGAGGGCTGCGAGAGGGGAAGAGGCTCCATTCCTGCCTGAGTACATGACAGACTCAAATATTTCCCACACAGTAACTATTTAAACACCCTCTCTCCTCATAGGCTTTGTAGATTTGTCCTACTAAGCCCTTTTCTCTTCCACATGTATTTTTCCCACCATCAGTTGTAACATGTTTTAGCGGATTTCACTTTAGGTTGTACTGAATTGGTGTTTCTCAACTTCTTTGAAAATGCTTTTGCCTGTTGTTCGTGAAGTCTATTCATAGTGCCTAATTCTTCAGTCACTTGTCACTTCAAATTCGGTGTTGACTCCTTGAACAAACAACAACTGAGCAGTGTTGGTGAGAGCTGTTGACTCACCAAGAGCCAAGGAAAACTGCTCAAATTATTTGACTTCTTAACTGACTGTTGATGCTGCTTCCAATGTCATCAACTCTTTGAAAAACTGTTTTTGCTGAAAGGCTATTAATTGTAAACAAGTTTGTTTGGAAACTTACTTTTGTTTTAGTTTCATTCTCATTTTTGATTTCCATAAAGGAATTTTGCTGTGATGACATACTCTGTTTTAAATTTTCTAATTTTTCTGACCATTGCTTTCCTGCAAGTTGTGATGAGTGCTTAGTCTGGCAATGGTGATGTTTATTGTATTCTTTTACCAGTGCCATTGCATAAAAATCACCATACTTTGCCATTTAATTATATAGCAATCCACCTTCCACTGTGTCTTAAAAGGGGGGCATTCAAAGTCCACATATTTTCTTGTTTTGACAGGGTGGGTATGCACTGCTAATAAAAAGTATCAGTGTCCTCTGGCGAGACCAGTGCACTCGGAGCATTGCCGAGTTCAGTTGTGTCCCTGTGATTCGGCGTGTGCTGAGCACGAGTGCAAAGCCAGGAGAGCACCCCACAGGGTCTCTTCTCCCTGAAAACACGGATTGGCACGGCTGTTGCAGTAAAAACTTTATTTACAGACACTGAAATTTCATATACTTTTCATGTGTCATGAAATATAATTGTTCCTTTGATTTTCACAACTATTTAAAAATGCAAACGCCCTCCTTAGCTCGTGGTCATACAAAAACAGGTGGTGGCTCAGATTTGGGCTGTAGGCCTGAATTTGCTACTCCTATTCTGCTGTGACATATATGCTGAGTGGGAACCAAATATACTGTTATTATCTATGGTTTTAGAGAACATCCTTCAGATTTTCTCACTCACTGTTCCACAACCAAGTTTGGCTATGTGAAGACCCATTTATGCTTAAAGAGATTTTATCTGAAGCAATGACTGCTGTTTCATTTGTAAGGTTCAGAAAGAACAGAGAAAATGACTTGATTTTGTACAAGTTTTTCTTTGCTACAATTAGCAATTAAGAAAACTTCTTTTCTTATTTTATATTTCAGGAAATATATGTAAAAAATTAAAGTGTTAGGTGCTGTGACCATTTATTTTTGGGTTTCTGAAATTTAGGTGGCTGTGCATTTAAATATTTGGGACATTTAAGAACAATAGAGTTAATTCCTTGCAATTCACCTGAATCTAATATGACTTTTTTTATTTCTGAATATTTAGCAACAATTGGAGTTACAACTAGAGTTGGAAATGCAAGAAAAAGAGAGACAGAGAATAGAAGAGCTACAGAGAGCTCAAGAACAATTAGATAAGGTAATTTGAAGTTTTATAGATGTCTGTTTTAACTAAAATCTTTAGAAACCTCAAACTGTTTCTCCCAAGAGTAACAGCAGAATGACCGTGGTACTAAGAGCTAAAGGTCTGCTGCACATGACCCTGAATACGCTTTCTAACCTTTACCCCATCTCAGTTTACCTATGTGAAAAATAGGGATAGCACTATAATATTGTTAGCATTATCTTCCTGGGTTGTTGTGAGGATCAAGTAACTGCTTTGTGAGCAGCAAAGTTCTCTAATAGTGACATTATTGACATTTTAATCAAGAGCTAGTTGTCCCTAACTATGGCAGCTTGGTAATATAGGGATTTCAGATCTCGAGACAGTACTGCATCTCTTTTCTTCATGTTAGATGCATTGACAATGATAATTTACATTTAAAATATATTTTTATATGGATTTTTTTGTCTTTCATTAGGCTAAACTCTGCAGTAGCTTATTATTAAACAGCCCATCTCCATTGACGGTGCCTGTCTAGTTTGACCAATGTTTCCCAGTATCTAAGAAGTATGTGTCATGTGGACCAAGCTTCTGAATAACTGAGCTCTGCTTTTCAACTAGAAAGTTCTTACTGTGTATTTATAGCTACTGTCCTGTTTTTCACATTCTGATCGTCACACCTCTACATCATTCCCCTTATTTATTAAAATTGAAAATAGAAGCAGGTTTTATAGAATATGTTTAATACATTTATTAATGGCTTATGCTAATGTTATGTGGGCCTCACTGTAGAAGGGCCCACAGACATACGTGTATACAGAGATAAGCACAGCCCCTTCTCTCAGGTAAGAATCAGTGACCTGGAGTGAAATCTCAAGAAGGTGGCGACCAGCGTGCTGAGGGAATGGAAGCTGCTCTTCACTGAGACTGAGTGCTTGGAAGCCCGTGCTCTGTAAGGGGGCTGTGCTCTGCTTTGAGGCTCCAGGGGGCCGCAATGTAGTTTTGCCGTCTCCAGGCACCATCAGCCCCTGTGACCAGCCACAATGACTTCAGTAACCAGTATCCCAACCCCTCGCTCAAGTCCTCCTTCCCTGGGCTGCACACGCAGCATGAGCTGCCATGGAAGGAGCTGGGGCTGAGGCACGAGGGTGACAAGTAGCCTGTGAGGGGCATGGCACATTCGGGCCTCCCAGACCTCCGAGAGGAAGGGCTCAGAGGCCACCAGGGCTCTTGCCTCTGCTCTGCTGCCTGGGCCACTGCGGCCCAGCGTGAGCACAGCGCCGTGTGATGCTGCGGCTCCTACAGTCTGAGAGGAATGGGTGCCTGTTTGGTGTCAGTCAAGAACAAACCTTGGGGAAGGGTTCTGACTGGTTGAGTTTGTGTGGCTGGGGTGCAGGGTCCCATGATAACGCGGAAGCTCCCAGGAGAAAGGAGCGTCCTGGGAAGACAGTGCCATCGGTGCCCCCATCATTAGGTGGTCGTATGCACAACCACCAGATCTTCTTCCTAGCCTGGGCTCGCTTAAGTCCCCCACTGCCTGAGAATGAAATGATGGAGGCCAGAGCGAGGCTTGGCTTGGTTGGGAGAGTGTTTCCATAGTCACAAGAGGCCCCCATGTTGGGCAGGATAGTCCTGCTTCAGTGCTCAGACTATGCTAGAGGAATTGCCCAGGTGTTAGGGAAAGGATTCTCGCATCGGACAGTCACTTGGGCCAGATTAATTCTTTTAGAAATGTTTACTTCTTTCTTAACTATATGCAAAACTGTACTTAATTGCAAGTTATCTTTAAAAATCTCTTGTTCTAAGATTTTATATTTGTATGATGTCACTTTTTGTATTTGCTAATGTTTATCTTCAGTTTTAAGGTTTCTCTATTTCATTTTTCAAATGTCTTAAATCATTATAAAGCAGTATAACGATTTCAGAAGGTAGACTGAATAAAGAATTATTGCCAGGCCTCATGATTGCTGCATACCCATTAAAAAGACAAAAATACAGGCAAAATATGGTTTTTCCAGAGTGGAAACATGACTCCATAAAGGCTGTATATATTTACCTCTGGTCTTACATAAAATGGGTAAAGAGAAACCAATTCTTATGTAATATAGAAACCAGCCTTGTTTGAGCTTTGCGTTCAGTTATGTGTGGAACCCAGTCCCTTAAATGAGCTCTATAATAAATAAGTCGTCCAAGCAGGACAGAACTGGCACAGTTGGCCTGAGACACGTGCCAGGTTTGCTGGTGCTTGGGGGCTTGAATTTCAGGAGTGTTTGCCTCATTCCCCAACTGATGAGGGTGGTTCCCACCCCCAAAGCAAACACCATGCGCTGCACAGATTGTGTCAAAAGCATGTTTGAAACAGAGCAAGAAGACAGCTGGTGGGAATTAAGATTTTCATTTTCTAGATACATATGTTCCTAAGAATGGTATATGGCAATATAGCGAATTCTGATTAAGAATAGCCAATGGCTATTTGACAGCAATCATTCCAATGACATGAGAGCAGTCTTGTCACCAGTCCTATTGTGGTGATGCCAGAATCCAACTTGCACCCAACAGTAACACGGCTTTTTTCTGTGAGAATAGAGTACTAAACGAAACTAATCTGCGCTCCTTAAGAGTGACAGCACTTTTGCTGTTAAGTTGATCACTGCATTATGTAAAAGTAAAAGGCTTGAGAATTAAAATAGAATGAAATTGAAAAATATACTCAAAGAATTTTCTTGATTTTTGTATATTTTAGGAAAGAAAGGATATGGAAAATATGAGTAAGGGTGAAGATGGTTCACATTTAGAGGTGAGAAAGAAAAGTTATTTTATGGTATGTGAAATGAGGACTCCTGGAAAGTAAAGCTTAATTTTGATATATTAGTAGCTAAATTTTGAATAAAGATAGTCTCAAAAGTGATAACCCACACATATATTTCAGTAATAACAGATCACAAATAGGATGTGCTTGGAGGCAAAAATCTCATAATGGAGAAAAGTTAGATATTCAGTTTGTGTTTCTATTCTTCAAAGCCAGAGTGTCCTGAGAATTAGCCATGGAATTACTTATAATTATATATTTTAAATTTCTGAATGTACTTTATAGATTTTAACATTTATTCCTAGAATCCTTGTCATTAGTAGGCATTGGATCATTAGAGTAATTAAGGATGTTGAGTTTTGACACTGCAATTTGGAAATTTTCTATCAAAATCAGAAGAAAAGTATGTGTCAAATTTGAAATCATCTAAAAGTAAAAATTGACTTTTTAAATTGTAGGACGCAACAGCAGACTCCGGCAAAACCCTGGCTGAGATCAGTGACCGGTACGGAGCCCCTAACTTGAGCAGAGTGGAAGAACTCGATGAACCGATGCTATCTGATGTAAGTGTCTATAGGAAAATGTTTTGTAAAAACCACATTTTTTTTTTTTTACTTTGGTAAAGCCCAGTACAGGTGATGCCAGAGGTGGTTGGTAAAGGGGCCTGTTCCTTTGTGGCAAGGAAACCTGTTCCCGGGGGCTGTGCGTGTCCCTAACTGCACCCTGCTCGCCTGTGGACGTGTGCCAGGGCCCGCGCAAATGTATCATCGCTGATAGGATGTAGCCGGAGGCCGATCTGGCGTGGTCCTAGTGGTGTCCTCACCGGCAGAGGGTGGCAGATGTGATGTCTATGTATTTGGGAGCTCAGCATTGAAAATCTTGAAGTCTCTTTACAATATGCATTTAAAATCCTTTGGTGAAATACATGATCCTTGAATTCTAGGGGCCAACATTTAGCCCTCAGCAGCTAACCCCGGGTCCAGATAAAAATGCTGAGTGAGCTTGCTTTTACAGCACCGGGTCCCTGTGCTCGTCTAGGGACAGTGCCTGTGTGTGCCAGGCCCGGGGCAGAGGCTGCTGTGAACCAGACAGCTGGGTCCTGACCTTGTGGGGGTAAACAGGACTGGACGCACGGTTAGCCGTCGTGGTGAGAGTGATGCTTCTGCGGGCAGAGGGAGGAGCCCCTCCTAGCTAAGCAGACGGCAGGTGGGAAGCCTGCTCTGCAGCGGGGACGTCTGGCCACTTGTGCAGAGTGGGGCAGCAGAGCCAGCTGAGGACGCGCTTGGGGCTGAGGACAGCACTGCAGGCAGAGAGCACAGAACATGAAGACCCAGAGAAGAGAACGAGGTGGGGGTGAGAGGGAAGGGGGGCCAGGCCACCAGAGGGCTGGTAATTGCCCTCAGAACTCAGAGATAGGATCAGAACCTCGGCCACAGGGCAGGGAAGAGATCCAAGGGATAGATTTGAGAGGCCAAGGCAGAGGCTACTGTGGCAATCTAGAGAGAAGAGATGGTTGGCATGAAATAAATGGCATTTCTAAGAGCTGTTCAGAAAGTGGAGCTAAAGGGCTCAGTGCTGGTCAGTCAGTGGATGCATTTTTATTAAATGCCGTTAAATGTCGACTGTGTCTTGGCCGTACAGCCACAGCTCTAGAAGGTCAATGAGCAAATGGCTCGGGGCATAGGGAAGGGCTCTGAGAGGGCAGAGCAGGGACACTGGCCCTAGTGGGGATAAGTCAGGGAAGACTCCCTGCGGAAGTGAACTTTAAGGAATTGGCCTGAGCTGAGGCCCACAGGAAGGAGAGAGCACGACATGCCAAGCGCCTTGGCCACTGGATGTAGTGTTACCTTTGGGGGGGCTGAGGAACACAGGAAGAGCAAGGAGGGTTTGTGGGAATGCTGGCTTCTGCTGTGGGCATGTTGAGCTCCAGGGCTCTGAGATCTCCAGGTGAAAATGTCCAAAGATCGGGTGACGTGCACAGAATACAGAATGGGTTTGGAGGGCAGGGATGAGGCCCAGGCAGAACAGGCCACTCAGGAGCATGCATGGGCAAGGAGGAGGGGCCCGAGGCAGAGCCTTCAGAAATTCTCACATTTAAAGGCTGAGCAGAGGAGGGGCTCCCACAGGAAGGGCAAGAAAAATAGCACAGAAGTAGAAGAAAAGCGGGTTGATGACAACCCCGAGAGTTGTCCACGCCACATAGACTTGATCTAAACTCTCTCTGTTTCCTTTCACCCAATTGTGTTAAAGCATCTTTACCTTTTCCTTTGCTTTTAGGTTGCATTAAACATTGATCAAGATTTGTAGGATCGACCAACCTAAGAACAATAAATTTTTCCTCTTGTTTCAAGTTTCAGATCAGAAGTCTTCAATTTGTATGCTCTCCCCTCCAAACTTGAAGTCCACTCCTCCCCCTCCTCTATTTATAGAGAGTTTTATAAATGGGATTCAAGGGTAATCTTAAAAATTTGTGTTGAGTTCCCCAGTGCTACTGATTATTTTTCTGATTCCATTGAGAGAAAAGAGAGTTTTCTAAAGCAACCAAAAGGGGCAAATGGGACAAGAGCTAAAAATGATGGGGTACCTCTGTGAGACTGAGATCACCTGGGATGGAAGATGCTGTGCTGGGGAGAGCTGCTCGAGAGCACTTCCTCGCTGACAGCCTAGGGCGGGGACAGGGAGGGTGTGTGTCACCACTCTCCTGCTGGGGGGACTTTCCCAAACTTTCCTTGTACACCCCCACCCATGGCCACTTGTGGGGGCCTCTCCTTCCACAACTCCCTGCCCACCTCCACACAGAGTCAACTGTGTGGGGCCTGAACCAGGCCTGGGCCTACTGTGGAGGGAAGTGCTCGCTGGGCACAGGTCGGGCCGGCTGCGCTCGGCCCCTGGAGACCTGCAGGTCTAGCCATAGGCTCTGGGGTAACCTGGAGTATTAATCAGCCAAAGGGGTGCTAATGCAATATACCAGAGATTGGTTGGTCTTTATAAAGAGTATTTATTTGGGGTAACTAAATACCCCACAGTTACCAGGCCACAAAGCATAAGTTTCTTCCCTCACCAAAGTCCATTGCCACGTGTTGGAGCAAGACAGCTGCCTACGTTTGCCAGGGTTCAGGCTTCTTGGGTTCCTCTCTTCCCGGGGCTGTGTTTCTCTCCAGGCTCAGCTCCTCTGTTTTCTCCACAAAGTCAGCTGTAGACTATGAGGCTTTCTAGGCTTTGCTTCTCTCCACAAGGCCAGCTGAGAACTCTCAGGAGAATGGCTCATCTCTATCCCGGGGCCTTCTCTCCAACATCAAAACTCCAACATCAAAACTGCTACTCAAAACTGCTGCAACTCTGTTCCTTGTGATGCCTTTTATATTTTATTCCCCACCCACCAAGGGGTGGGGTTCAATGCCCTACTGACGTGGCCCAGTCAATGCCCTAATCATAACTTAATCATGCCCAGATGAACAGATCAGTTTACAAGCATGATCCAGTATATATTTCAGGAATTCATAATTACATCAAATTGCCCAACGGCTTACACCTGGCTTCCCTGCAATAGCCTTCCCAGCCCAAGTCTATGTTGTGAGTGCTTTCTATTTCCTTAAGGCCACAAGTGACAGGAAGAGGCTCACTCTTTTTTTTTTTTTAAGAACTTAACTATTTCAGTTATAATGTATCTTTCCACTTCATACATTTTTAAGAAAAGAACCAGCACGGCAGATGTCCAGGGAGCTGAGCAGCCTCGTGTCCTTCCAAGCCTCGGTCCTGTCGCTGACGGCACTGCTTGCAGAACGGATGTGGAAGCGCAGGCTTGGAGGGGTCGGGCTCAGAACTGCTGTCCCAGGGCCCGGGGAAGTGCCTTCGCAGCTGGGGTCTGCAAGTCACAGGGTGGAGAACTCTGATTGTCTTGTTTGACGTGTGCTCCCAGCCAAAGTGGAAGGGCAAAAAGGAGACGAATCAGATTCGTCCTCTGGGGACAGCACCCCACAAAGACTTAAGAGGTGACCAGGGCCCCAGGCAAAGAGGCTGGTGGGACCCCTGATCCGGCAGGGAGCAGCGCCCACCGCCCAGGGGCACGGGCAAGGCTGGAGCCTGGGGGCGCCTCTCCGCCTCTTAGGGTTTATTGCCGAAGTCGGCAAGACTCCTGTCAGGCTGCCTGGCGGCCAGGTGGGGATGGTTCCTGGTCTCAGACCTTGGGTGGCTGGAGGACAGCCTGGGTTGGGTTAGCCGGTGAGTTTTCTAGTTTTTTCTGCACTGGTCTCAGGGAAGGCAAGGATATGAGAAGAGGAAGTGGAAGGCAGAGTGTCGACAAAGCATGTAAGCATGGGAATGTTTTTCCTCACTGAGAAATGTGAGCTATGACAGACCATCCAGCTGAAATTGTGTCATCTTCTGAGAAACCACAATAAAAATTCTACACTGTTACTAGAGTTTTGGTAATTAAAATTTGATATAATAATTTTGCAACATTGTCAAACTACTGTATCATTTGTGGTCACTATGCCACACATTTGTGATACTATGTAAATATTCATTTTTTTATCTAAGGAAGGTGGAAGAAGGAGATACTTTGGGTACCTTAATTTTCTCTCATGTTTTTATTTTCTTCAGACTCTGTGTTCTTTATTTTTGTTTGATAGTTTTGGTACCTACCTTTTTCTCTAAGTTCTTTTTCTGTAGATGCTATATTGTTTATATGGATTGAAGATGCTTTATTTGAGATGTAATTGTATATAATTGTTTTTGGAAACAGCTTTATTGAGATATAATTCACATATCATGTGGGGTTACCCACTTGAAGCTTACAGCTCAGTGGTGTTTTACTATATTCACAGGGTTCTATAATCATAATCACAGTCAATTTAGAACATCTTCTTCACCCCCAAAAGAAACACCAAACTCTTAGCTATCAACCTCCAATCCCCAGTCCTCCCGACCACGAATCCACTTTCTGTCTGATGCAAGAAGGAAGGGGCCTCAGGACTGGGTGGAGAGGAGGCACAATGTTGGGCCAAGAGGGGAAAGAGGACGGCTATTCCTTTGAGCACATGCTAATGCCAAGGGCTCTACTGGGAGTTTATGGATTTGTTGGCATGAGCCTGTATTTGAATATATGGGGAAATGAAGTCTCAGAGAGTAACTGCCCAGAATCAAGTGTATAGTAAGTGCTGGAGCTTGTGGCTGAGTCCTGTTTCACTTTTGCCTATCTGTTTACGATACTACACTTTGAGTGTAATTGGATGCACCAAGAGCTTTAAAGTAGGTATGTCTAAAACAGAGTTGGCTGTGTTTTCCTGGAATGTCCCCCTTTGGGCTTCTCCAGTGCCAAGGTGGCTTCAGGGTTGTCCAAATGCCCTAGTTTACCCTGTCTTCTTCCGGTGCATCTAGCCCAATCCAAAGAACTTAAGACTCACTCCTCTTCCTCTCGTTTTCTGAACCCACAGATGACAGGTTTCCAAACTAGCCATTTTCCTAGCATCAGTTGTCACTAGTTCCTTGTCAGAATAAAGAAAGGCCAGCTTGTGTATCACACCAGTCAGGTCAGAATCATGCAGGTCCACCTGCCAGGTCAGGGATTTCAGGGCTCACAGGAACTGCAGCTGGATTTCCTCATCTCCACAAGCCTCTCCTGGTTGGCTTCCCTCCCAGGACTTTGCCAGATTCTGAGCATGGATTCTGGTACAGGAGGTGGTCAGTGCTATTGAGACACTTCCAGATGCTGAGCTGGGACATGTGCAAGAAGGTACATGATGGTCAAGGGCCGACTGACTAGTGTAGGAGATGGTGCTATTGATGCCACATGAGAGAAGTCCCTTAGCGCTTCATGGGAGTGAAAGACCAAACACAAGCAAAATCCAATTTCAGAGGTTGAGACAGTATCTGCTGACAATGGGGATGGAGATAGAACATCGAAAATTGTAATTGGGGTAGGGAAAGTGGCTTTTATGTAGCAAAAAGGGGTGTTAAGATTTTTTTTTTTTAAAGCCAGGGCTCAACCACTGAGCCACATCAGCTCCCCTGAATTGGTTTCCTTGTTTGCTTGCTTGCTTGTTGTTCCCTTGTTTTTAGGAGGCGCCAGGAACTGAGCCCAACACCTCCCATGTGGGAAGCAGGCGCTCAACCACTTAAGCCACAGCTGCTCACCTTAAGATGTTTAATTCTTGGGGCTTGGGATGGCTTAGGCCAGGGGTTCTTAAGCTTTTTTGTTCCATGGACCCCTTGGCCAGTCAGGTGAAAACTATGGGCCCCTTCTCTGACTGTAGCTGCAGATTGTTTTATGACACTCAGACTGTCATATCTTTAAAATTTAGGATTATTCAAAATTAGCTCAAGCCCACAGACCCCACCCCCTGAAATCTTTAGGGGTCCGTGGACCCTTGATCAAGAGCCCCTGGCTTAGGCCATATCAGGTCCTGCAGGCCCACCCTTGTTCAGCGGCCATGGTTGGGTGCCAGGGTGTGCCAGACCCTGTGGGCACATGCATGAAGGGCCGGCCCTGCTGTCACGCGATGCACAATCTAGTAGGGGATCTAGAGCAACTAAGGGATGAGTCTGACTCATGCAGAGGCGCGGCTGGCAGCTGCCTGGGTGGGGTGTAGGGCCCAGAATGAATGGTGGAGCCACCAGGAGTGTAGGAAGCTTGGGCAGAGGGGCCCATCAGGGTCAGAGTGTCTAGCTGTGCCCCCGGGGGCGCTGAGCATCCGGCAGCCTCTGGAGAGCACAGAACTCATACAGGGGAGGCCCAGCCACACAACTACCGTGCGCAGGAGAGTAACCTTGTACCGTATGTTTGAGAGTTTTTAAAAATAAAATCTTAGAGTTGAAGTCCCTTTGTACCCCCTCCTCCATCCCCTTCCTCTCCTTTCTTGCTCCTGGCTAACCTTTAGCCCCATATAGGTATACATCCTTTTCCCGCGTATCCATCCCTGATGTTTTCATCCATATGTATATATATATTTATACATAAATAACTTTTTTGGTGTAATTTTAACTTAATGTTGAATGGTATCATGCTATAGACATCCTTCTGCAATTTGCTTTTTTTCATTCAGCTCTGTATTTTCAAAATTTATTCCTGCCAGTGCATGTGTACCTACCATTGGATGTTTAGATTGTTTTAAAAGCTTTATTTTCACACATACCTCCTCATATGCAAATGTGTGCATTTGAGGAAATCAGATTGTCTGCATACTGGGTCCTTGACTCTCAGTTTCACTCTGTACTGAGAAACCGAGTCTGCCAGGCTTCCCTTCTTAGAGAATGTGTCAAGGCACATGGCCCTAGAAATCTGTTGAAACAGGAAAACCAAGGGGTGAGTTTCTGCAGGGCGGTGGTTCTGAAATGTTAGCAGGCACCAGGAGCTCCCAGAGGGCTTGTGGAAACAGGTCTGGGGTGGGGCTGTAGAATTTGCATTTCTAGCAAGCTCCCAGGTGGTGCTGACACTGACTGGTCACAATCCCACTTTGGAAAACACTTCTCTAGGGTACATAAGACATGGCTGTGCAGTTTGTGAGGCACAGTCTGCTTCCATTCCCAAGCTTCTAGATAAATCCAGATTGCTTTCCAGATGGCATTGTGAATTCACACTCCCACCAGGAGGAAAAAAAGTCCCAGTTGTGACATATTGGGGGAAGTGCCCCGCTTCCTGCTCTTGCCCATTATTGGAGTGTGATGTGGCAGCTTCTTTGTTGTTTTAATTTGCATTGTACCCGATTGTTAGTGAGGCTGCATGTTTACTGGACAATGAGTTTGTTCTTGGAATTGCATGTATCATATTGTTTGTTTTTGCTATTGAGTTGTCTTTTCCTTAATGCCTTTTTTGTTGGTTATGCATGTTGGGAAATCTCTCAGTTAAAAGGCTTGCCTTTTAACTTGGTTTGGCAAAAATGTCAAGCTTTATTTTAGTTAAGTGTATAATTTTTTATTTATGTTTTGTGCTTTTTGATGCTTTGTTTACTAAATTCAGAAATATTATAAATTCTGAAGTATTTTTTAATATACCCAGTCTGATTTAAGGCTTATATAAAAATTAATTTCAAGTTTTTAAAATTTGGTGTTTTCGTATTAGTTTCCTTTTCAATATAGTGGGAAGGTGGGGTGCTTGGGGGAGGGGCAGAACAGAGCTGGCACTGCTTTTGTGCCTCAGGTTCTGAGACCAGCTGAGCTCAGTGTCTCCTTCTCCTTTGTGGTGTGTGACGGCTCATGGGAGACAGGGCTGCAGCCCAAGTGACCCCCGTGGGTCAGAAGCCAGTGGGAGCAGATCCACCGAGCTGGAAGAAGAGCTCATTGCTTCGTTGTCCGAGGACTGTTTGGGTGTGGTTTGGAGGCCTTCGGTGGTAAGACATTCTGCAGATGACGCCGTGAAAGGCTTTTGTCTAGGCTCAGTGGCAGAAACCATTAGAGCAGCTGGCAGCAGGTAAGCCAGCAACCACAATCGTGGGTACTTGCTTTTCGTTATCTTGAGTTAGGTAAAAATTAGTAGGCATTAGGCAGCAGAGCTGAGTTTGAGTGTTGTACCACTACCAGTTGTGTGACTGAAGGTAATTTCTCTGGACCTTTACTTCCTCCTCAAACAGGGACAAGACTCTCCGCTGCATAAAGTTATCATGAAAGTTGAATGAGCTGACGCGAGTGCTTTGTAAACTGCAGGACTATAAATATTAATATGAAAAATTGGTGAAGGAGGCGGCCTTCCATGTAGAGGCTTTTAAAATCTGCTTTCAAACCCCCAAAGGTGGTAATTATACAGATATCTCCAGATGTGAGACACAGTTTTAGTTTCCTAAGCTGCTAAAGAAAATACCATGAAATGGTTCAGGTTGAACAGTGAGGATTTACTTCTTAAGGTTTTGAGGCCGGGAAAATGTCCAGGTCGAGGCGTCATCAAGGTGCTGTTTTCTCCTCAAGGCTGTGGCATCCGGGGGTCCTCAGCTTGCCACACGGCAAGGCCCAGGGCGGCGTCCCCCAGTCTCCCCCTTCTTTTCCAGGTTCCTTTTCAGCTTCTTGCTTCCCTGGCTTCTCCCTCTCTGTCTGAATTTTATTCTCTTATAAAGGTCTCCAGGAATAGGATTAAGACCCATCCCGAATGAGGTGGGCCACATGTTAACTGAAGGAGCCTCGCCTGAAGGTCCTGCTTACAATGGGTTCACATCAACAGGAACGAATTGTGTTTAGGAACATGTTTTTCTGGGGTACATACAGCTTCAAACCACTACAAACACTTTTGACTAATTTCATGCATTTTTTCTTTACTTTTAAAGAAGTTTTAGATTACATAAAAGTTACATAAAAAATATAGGGAATTTCCATATGCCCCACCCCTCCCACACTTTCTACCTTAACAGCATCTTTCATTAGTTTGGTATATTTGTTACAATTGATGAACATGTATTGAAGCATTGCTACTGTGTATGGTCTATAGTTTACATTATGGTTTACACTTTGCGCTGCACAATATTATAGGTTTTGACAAAATGTATAATGGCCTGTATCCGTCATTGCAATATCATGCAGGACAATTCCAATGTCCCAAAAATGCCCCCATATTACACCAGTTCTTCCCTCAGAACCTCTGGTGGCCACTGCATTTATATCAGTGTTACAAGTTCTTCCATTGCTGGAATAATAATAATGTCTACTTTAGTCCATAGTTGCTTTCCCCCCTTATGTTTGTTCATTCCCCAACCTTGAGGATTTTAGGATGGTGATGCCCACTCTGTTTATGATTGAGAAAGGGCCAAGAGCCCATGGGGCAGATGGATGGAATTGTCTTGCTTGCAGGTGTAGACATTCTCTGTTTTGGGGGATGGGTGTTGTCCATCCTTATCCTTTTGTTGTTGTTCTGGATGAGTCTGATGAACTGGAGAGCAGGTGTTGGCTGAGACTGCTGAGATTAGGGCTCACCTGCATATTTCATGATTTTTGAATGAAAGTTCAGGTGAAACGGGTAGTTTGACCTAAATTTCCTAAGGAATTATTTTAGTTTCCCATCTCATTTAAAATATTTAGACCCCCACAATACTATTCATTTGTATAAAAAAAATTCTAGGGTAAATAACAGAAAGACAAAATATCAAGAGAAACTGAAGCAATTACTTCGTGGCTGTAATTACCTTTATCTACAATTTTTACCTCTAACACGTTCTAATTCCCTGTTGAGTTGTCTGGGATGGGAGTTTGTTTAGTTAACTTGCGCTCTGTCTCTGCAATAACCTCTAGTTGTATTGCGCAACCTCAGGTAAAGGATTTATCCCGTTAAGTAACCTGCAGACCGAGGCCACAGGTTCTCTGTCAGTCTGTACACTTTCCAGGTTTCCCACCTCTTTTGTTAGGTTTGCAGTAGTTGACTTAGAGGGAAAAACATGTATTTCAAATTTCTATAAACCTTCTAGGCAGTTGATAACAATCTTCTGTTTTTAAAATAAAGCTGATTTATACTAACTAGCTATGGCCATTACCACTTTATTTCACAATGGACGCTTTGTGCACGTTGGGCTTTTGGGGTGTTGGTGGATGTCTACATCTCAATATGTTTTAGCAGTCTGCTAAATAAAGAGGTTTAGGTTGAGAGGTGACAATGCCTTGAAACCATGCACATTTAAGGGTACTCACCATTCAGAGTTGATCTATAGATTTAACTCGATATATTTTCCACTTAAAGATATGAGAAGACATTGTATTGCAGAGCTATTCTTGGCTGGATAGAGTCCATAAAAGCACTCATAATTTGTGACTGTCCGATAAGTTGCTTGTGTAATCCTTCTGCTTTCTCTTTCCCCAAGGTCACCCTTGGTTGAGAGATCAACTGACCAATCATACCCTGCCCGTCCATCCCACCCAACTTCCTGCTAATTACTGGCTAATTCTAAACACACCCTTGTTGGCTCCAATTTTGCTTTAGCTGGAGTGCGTTTGCTTATATAAAATGAGTACTATTTACTTAGCCTTAACAACTTTGAGAATATTGCTTATTTAACATGGAATCACATATTCACAAACATCCTTGCAGAAATTGCTCTGTATCGGGACTTGGGATCATTTCAGTATGTTGTGTCTGTAAAGAATGTTTAAACTTTTTGGGTGCTTATTGAATACATCTTTCCTTGTCTAGCAAGTTGTTGACTCTGAGGCCCGAAGAACGCAAGAAGTGAGCACAGCAGTGCCATGGGGCAGGGCCTGGAGGAGCCCCATGTGCACATCACCGCCAGTGTCACTCACTCTGGCACCTCGTAGTCACCCAGCCTTCGAATTCTCCCTCTCCTTGGCTTCCACGTCCAGTGAGCTGCCAAAACTCCCTCTCCTTCTGCTTTCTGATCTGCCAGGGGTCTCCCTGCCTGCAAGGCAGCATGTGGCTTTTGCAGAAGTCCGTGTCTGAGCATGTGAACCATCCCTGCACATCTTCTGCTTGAAAGCCTTCATTGCCTTCCCTTTGTCATCAGGATAAAGTTTAAATGCCTTCTAGGCCCATAGAGCCCCTCACAACCTGGACTCTGCCACCATCTCCAGTCTGCTCTCTTGCCACCCCGACTCAAAACTCCAAGCCACAGCCTCACAGAACCCCTTGAAAGTTCATGAAGATTCCAGCCACCCCCTAACTACCGGGACGTCTTCTCCTGTACCCTGGCTTCATGTCCACCAGGTCTTTTCCCTGTGGAAGGCCCAGCATATGGCTGGCATGTCCTGGGGTGTTGGATTCGTGTTCAGAGAAAGAATGTAGAGTGGGACTGGGGGACTGGGGGAGGATGAGTGGGTCCTGGTGCAGCTGGGGCAGAGCCTGGTCCTGGCTGCTGACTGCTTTTCCTGCTGACACGGCCGCTGCCGAGAAGCGGCCAGCAGGTCCCCTGCTTCCTCCAGCCACGCTTTGCCGCCAGCAGCCAGCCTGGCCCTCTGGTGTAGGGGCTCTGGCCTCAGGATCATTGTTCCCACTAGGGCTGGGAAGCCAGGACTCCTAGGATTTGCATTATCTGGCTCCAACGCTGCTTTTGCCCCTCTTTGGAATCCTGCCCCTTGGTTGTCAAATGACCACGTCAGTTGTGTGCTCTTCAGCCGAGGCCTTTAACTTTTCAAAGGTCATAGATGTTTTGCATCTGTGATGATGACTCAAGAGGTTAATTTTTAATTGTGAAAGTAGTAACTTCTTCCTTCTATGGCTTGGGGACCCCTTGATGTTCCCTGGACCATGTGCTCCTTGATGCGAGCTCTGTGGTGGGTTCTGTTGGCTGTGTGTGTCTCAGGCACTAGAGCAGGGCTCAGGAAATGCTGGAATTCAGTGAGTGCATGAACTGGGTGAAGAAGCCAAGGTGGATGTTTAATATTTTTAAATAAATTTTTAATTAGGAACAGTTTAAATTTTCAGAATTGTGGCAAAGAGAGTACAGAAATTTCCTTATGCCCCATACCCAAGTTCCTTTATTTTTCACATATTAATATGGTCTATTTGTCACAGTTAATGAACCAATATTAATACATTCTTATTGACTGAAGTCCATGCTTTCCCCTGATTTACTTTTTTCCCCTAACGTCCTTCTTCTGTCCTAGGACTCCAGAAGCCATGTGCCCAGGGCTGCTTGGCTGTCAGCTTCTCAGACCTTGCTTGTTCTTGTGGCCCCTCTGTTGGGATTTGTCTGATGTTTGCTTTGTGGAGGGAGACTGCAGAAGGCAAGGCCATTTCATCACATCATGCCCAGGTGCTTGCTACCAGCAGGACGCTGGCCCTGATCTCAGGCTTCTCTGCTGTACAGTGACTCTCTCTTTTCTCCTTTCCATATTGGGTTCATTGGAAGAAAGCCAGTATGTGAGGCCCACACTTAAGAAGTGTGACTAAGTGGGAAGCGGCTGTGGCTCAATCAGTAGGGCTCCCGTTTACCATATGGGAGGCCCTGGGTTTGGTTCCCGGGGCCTCCTGGTGAAGGCAAGCCCGCCCGCACGGCGTGGTTAGCTGACCCAGCGAGCACAAGCAGCTAGGGGGGGATAAATGAATAAATAAATAAAATCTTAAAAAAAAAAAAAAAAAAAAAAAAAAGAAGTGTGACTAAGTTAAATTTCAAACAATTAAGACTTATTTGAAAATTGTCTTCCCCATTTATTTATTTATTTATTCAGTCATTTATATCAGTGTGGCTCCATGGATATTTATCTTGTGCTTTGGCTTATAATAAAATACCACTTTATTTTCTTGCTCAGATTGTCTCAACTTTGGCCATTGGGAGCCCTTTCAATTGGCTCCTGTATCCCCTTTGACATAGTTCCATTTTTTTTTTCTTCTTCAGTATTTCCTTACTTTCTGTCACTGTCTGATTCTCCAGGTTCATTTTGTCTATTTCCTGCTTCAGTCTTAGAATGAGCCATACCTCCTAGAGCCCTTCTTCCTTTAGTTAGAAGATAACGTTAGGTCCTGCGGGTGTTTGTGGCTGCTGGGAGTCAGTGCGTCAAGGTCTTCTTAGCTGGCAGAGCACGGGGCTCCGTACCTGCTCATGTGCACATTCCCGACAGTGGTATGAACCTCAGCAGAAGTTCCCACTGCTGTCTCTGCTTCTGAAAATTTAATTTAAAACATTTGATTCCAATTTTTAAAGCTTTACTATATCTTTTAAAAAGCAGAAGGCATTTAAGGTTAAAAACTGAAATAGCAGAAATATATCAAGTGAAAAGTGAAACTGCCCTGCCCTCATCCTGACCCCTTTCTAGACATATGCAAGCATCTATTTTGTGGATGCTCACAGACATGGCTGAGTGTTTGCCTTTGGGTGAGAGGCAGTGTAGCATAAGCACAGGCTCTGGAGCCAGAATGCCCGCGTTTGAATTGTAGCTCAGAGTCAGATTTATCGAGGTATAATGCACATACATAAAACTCACCCTTTTTAGGTGTGTAGTTTTATGACAAAGGAATGCAGTCTTGTTTCCAATCACCACAGTCAAGCAATACAATATTCCTATCGCCCCCAAAAGTTCCTCATGCCTCTGTGCAGCCATTCTTCACCTCCCCGCAGCCCCCGATAACAGTGCTCTGTTTCCAGCCCCGCGTTTTGCCCTTTTCAGAATGCCATGTATGTGAAAGTATATGGTATGTGGGCTTTTGGGCCTGGCTTCTTTTACTGACCGTAGTGCATTTGAGATTGATCAATGTTTTTCTGTGTATCAGTAGTTTCTTTGTTTTATTGCTGAGTAATACCACATTGCATGGATGTACTACAGCTTCTTTACCCATTTACCAGTTGTATATATTGGGTGTTTCTAGTTTTTTTTTTTTTTTTGGCAAATATGGATAAAGCCTCCATAAATATCAATGTAGAGGTTTTTGTATGGGCATGTTTCCATTTCTCTTGATTAAAGAATTAGGAGTAGAATTGCTGAGCTGAATAGTAAGTGCATGTTTATAAGAAACTGTCAAACTGTTTTCCAAATTGTTGTACAATTTTGCATTCCCATTAGCAATGCATGAGAATTTCAGTTGCTTCACATCTTCACCAGCATCTGGTATTATCACATTTTTGGTTTTTTTTTTTTTCATTCTAATAGGTGTGTGGTCATAGCTCATATTTTTAATTTCTGTGTCCTTAATGGCTGATGACATTGAACATCTTTCCACATAGTTATTTGCCATCCATATATCTTTGGTGAAGTGTCTGTTTAGATCTTTTGCCCTTTTTATTTTTTATTTTTTATTTTTTTTACCGGGAGGTACCGGGGATCGAACCCCGGTCTCTCCATATGGTAGACGGACGCCGAACCTTTTGAGCCACATCCGTTTCCCAGCCCTTTTTATTTTTAATTGGGTTATTTTCCTACTATTGAGCTGTGAGGGTTCTTTTTATATTCTGGATACCAGTCCTTTATCAGTTATGTGTTTCGTAAGTATTTTTCTTAGACTATAGCCTGCCTTTTAATTTTCTTATGAGTCTTTTGAAGAGTAGAAAATCTTAATTCTGATGAGATTTGGTCAATTTTTTCTTTTAAGATTCATGCTATTTGTGTCCTATTTAAGAAATCTTTGACTAACCCAAGGCTACACAGATGTTCTCCTATGTTTTGTTCTAGAAGTTTTACAGATTTAGGCTTTACATTTGGGTCTATGATCCATTCTGAGCTAATTTTTGTACACGGTGTAACATCTGGGTGGAGTTCCAGCACCCACTGCATGGATGCCCAGTTGCTCCAGCAACCATTTGTTGAAAAGACTCTCCTTTCTCCATAAAATTGCCTTTGCATCTTTGCCAAAAATCAGTTGACCATATATGTGCTGGTCTATTTCTGGATCTCTGTGCTGTTCTGTTGATCTGTATGTCTCTCCTTTTGCCAACATGACACTGTCTTGATTACTGTGGTTTTATAATAAGGCTTGAAATCAGCAGTTTACATTCCCAGCAACAATGTGAGGAGCTGGGTTCCACTTTCTCTATATCTTCACCAACACTTGTTATTTTCCTTTTTTGTTGTTGTTAGTCATTTTAGTGGTTGTGAAATGACATCTTACTTATTTTGGTTTTGATTTGCATTTCCCTAATGACTAATGACATTGAGCATCTTTTCATGTGCTTGTTGACCATTTGTATATCTTCTTTGGAGAAATGTCTATTCAAGTCCTTTGCCCATTTTTGAATTGGGTTATTTATCTTGTTGTTGTTGAGTTGTAAAAGTTGCTTATATATTTTGGATACTAGATCCTTCTCAGATATTTTTATATGTGGTGTGCGGTAAGGGCCCAGCTTCATTCTCATGCATGTGACTAGCCAGTTGTCTCAGCACCGTTTGCTGAAGAGACTGTTTTTCAACACTGAATGGCCTTTGCACTCTTTTTGAGAATCAGTGGACCATTGGGATTATTTCTGGACTCTCAGTTCCATTCCATGGAGCCCTTTGTCCGTCCTTATGTCAGTACCACACTCTTTGATTCTGTAGCTTTGTTGTACATTTTGAAATTGGGATGTGTGGCTCTTCCAACTTGCTTCTTCTTTTTGAAGGTTATTTTGGCTACTCAGGTCCCTTGTGATTCCGTATGAATTTTAGGACCAGCTTTTCCATTTCTGAAAAAAAATTAGAATTTTGATAGTGATTATATTGTTGCAATGTTAACAAATTGGAGAAGTTGAAAATATTAAACCATTGGAGAATCGTTAAATAATTTGTGGTATATTCTTATTATGGGGTACTATAAAGGTGCTAAAATGAGGTCTATCTATATGCAGCATTGTGAAAAGAGGATGCTAGTATATGTTTCTTTTATTATTTATTAATTTTTTTGGGGGGATGATAGTATATTGAAAAATGCAAGTGGCACAATAATATATAAAATATATAATAATATATATGCATATATATAAAACATGTCTATGATATAGTTTTGTTCAAAAGAAAATCATAATGTGCACATAGAAGATAATAATGATAGTAGCTAATATTTATTAAACTCCTATAGTGTACTAGCTCTATCGTCAATACTCATCATACTTAAATATCACATTTCATTATCACAGCAAAGCTGTGAGGTAGGTAATTATTTAACCTGCTTTACAGGTGAGGAAATAGCAGCCTGGAGATGTTAGGAGGTTTGCCCCAAGGTGTATCTTATGTTAGAGGCAAAGCTGGGGCTCCAGCCCCCAAACCTGAGCTCCCGACTACAGAGTTGTGTTCTCTGCCTCTTACATCTGCTGGAAGGCGTTTAGTGGGGATGCTACATGGAACCCATACATGGGGTGGGTGCTGAGCTAGATGCTTCTGGATCCTTCTCTCTCTCTGAATCGGTGTTGGGCCCCTGCACAGGTTTCTGAAAGTGTTGCTTCTCTGCACCGGCCGATCCTTGTGCCTCTCCCCCACCCCATATGGCACGAGGCTGTTTCAGAATTCAGAGCGCAGTTAGGCTGCTTTGTGCTAATTCTAGGAACCTTGATGATTACTTGATACTTAAACTTCGTCTTGCTCTGAAAGGGAATTTAGGATGTAATGGTTAACCTAGGTCTGTAGTTCAAATTAAATATTAGCTCATATTGCGTCCAGGCTTGAAACAAATGTACCCAGAAGACATTGACAAAGGGATAGCAATGTTGAAATGTGTTTAGTGCAAACAGGTGTCCGGTGTGCTGGCAATGCCAAGGCTGTGTTGTCTAAAGGTCACATTTGATTCTTCTTTCGTCCATCCCTTCCTAGCAACTTTTTCCTCACTGTAACCTCACTGCCCCTGTGCCTAAGCATTCCAGCTCACTCCCTGCTAAGTGCCTCTGATTAAATATGCGCATATCGATCATGTAGTTTTAATTCCCTGAAGGGATAATGCTGCCACTGCTGACCAATTAGCAAACACCCAAGATTTGGAGCACCAGAATATATGCTAGAAAAAAAAGTAAATGCTTTCATTATAACCACAGAGAGGGCGTGGAGCCCCAGAGTTGTTGGGCCTGCTGCATCTTACTTTTTCTCCCCGCAGCCCAGGCTTTGATGCATAAAGTTTTGGTTGATTACTTTTCATTGCATTCTAGTGGGAACTCGTTTCTCCACCCAGTCTCTGCCATCTCAATCCCTTATAGTGCCTTGGGTTGGAGGAGGCAGCTGCATCTAAGAGTAGAGGAGAATGATGTCATTTAGTGCATAAGGTGGTTAAAAATAGAATCATATTTACCTTTTTTCTTAGTCAAAGCAAAAATAATTTAGGAGGTATGTGAGCAGGGTGTTTGTCAAGCACATAGAACTGAATATGCAGGTTAACTTGTAGCCTGGAAACTTTGGGAAACTGGGCCCTGATAACGTTTCTGTAATGAGTCTCTCTCTCAAAGTCCCTTTCCAGAAACAGTGTTCTCTGTAACCTGTCCAGATACTTTTTGATGTCTTGCTAGTTCATATGACTGCCAGCCTCTTAGAGAAGTGGAAGGTTGAGGTGATTTCTATTACCGGGAAAATGTGGACTCAAAGGTGTTTCCTCTAAAAGGAGTCTGTTGTGTTATGCCAAAGCTGGTTGGGAATACAGGTGCACGTCCCTGCTCTGAGAAGACAGAAGACCGGGAATCGCCCAAGAGCCAAAGCCACACCATGTTGCAATCAGCCCAAACCACAGCGCTGGGGAAGGGCTTCCTGCTCACTGTTCATGTCCCCGGCCTCCAAAGAGGCCAGCGCTGGAGCACCGAGGAGGTTAGCTCCGGAGCCGGAGCAAGGCCTTGGGCTCCATGCCGTTCTCATCACCTCCTTGGCCAGATGCTCAGGGTTTGGGAAATCAGAGTTAAGGACCAAAGTGCCTCCCAGGAATGGACTCCTCCAACTTTCTCACGTGATTATTTGGGCACTTTCACTTTTCCATATATAGGAGTCGTTCAGGAGCCAGCGCTGACCAGCTGGAGGGAGCGACGCCTGTGTCGGCCCCTCCCTCATCTCACCCACCCTTACTTTACTCTCACGTGCTCTGGGCAGTTAGGCAGAAGCTTAGGAGAACCTTGGGCAAAGTCACAGCCTTAAAGTCGCCCCTTGAGGAAGCTGCCTGGAGAAGTGTGGAAAGATGAATGGGCCTGTGGATGGCTTGTGCGACCACTCTCTGAGCGAGGAAGGAGCCTTCATGTTCACATCAGAATCCGTGGGAGAGGGACATCCTGGTGAGTGGGTTGTCCTGGGACTGGTGAGGGAGTCACTTTCAGTAAGGCCTTAAACACACTTTCTTAGTTACTATGGGGGGTCTCTGGAGAAACAGTGTGAAGTGTTTTCCATTCTATTAATCTGTAGTTTCATAAACGGCTTCCCACTGGGCACAGCACTTGACTCTCTAACAAGTTCCCAGGGATGATGACCGTGCTGGCCTGGGAACCACTTTGAGAACCGTCGTTAGAACCCTGGGGGCTAGAGTCTATGATTTATGTATTTAAACATGTCTTCAAAATTCATGTGAGCCTTTGGAGTTTTTGGTAACTTGGCACTGCCTTTTCCCATCTGCCTTGACTTTGTTCTTTTTTGAAGAAATTTACCCTTCGTACTTTGTAATTGCTTTGGACATCTCAATGTACTATCCCTTTCGTTTGCTTCAGCCGGTGGTTTTCAAACTGGCGTGGTACTGGTGGGCTGGTGGTTTTTGCTCCTCTCCCCCAGGGACTCTTTGCAGTTTGTGGTAGTCAAACTGGGAGGCAGGAGGGGCGTGCTACTGGCCTGTAGTCAGTGGAGGCCTGGGATGCAACAGAGAGTTACTCAAGACGTAAGTAGTGCTGCTGCTGAGAAACAAACAGCCTCTCTCATTGTGCTCAACTCTGTGGATTAAAAATGAAGCAATCCAGCTGCATTGCTATGTCTGACACCTTCTGGAGAGCTCTGTGGCTTGTGAAAGATCTACTCCACCTGGAGCCCATAGTACATGATATCAGTGGGCTCAAAGGGTGGGGAGTACAACTGCAGCCAAGCAGGGGAATGCTTTGTCTACTTCATGGCAGCCTATCACTGGTCACGGTAAATTAACTCTCCATGTCAGTCAGTTCATCTAAGATTTTAGCAGCCTTCTGTTTGTCACTCCATTGCTGAATTACTCTCCACCAGACAGATAAAATTAACGTTCCTTTTCCAATTATCAAGAAAAGCAACTATTGACCATCTCGGACCTACGAAGTGATGTTGATGGAAGTTTTAAACGTCTAAAGCAGCAGTCCAGAAAGGGCCTCCTTAGGCCCTCTTTAGACACCCTTGCTCAGCCCTGATTTGTCCATTCAAGCTGCTGCACATCCCTGTGCAGCTGGGAGCCCTGTGAGCTGTGTCCATGGTCAGGAATCCTGGTGGGTGGGCCTGATGTGTCCACCTTTTACTGATTTTAGGGTATTTTAGCAGTGGAAGGGTCTGGTTGGGGTGCCCAGAGGCTGTGGACTCAGACAAATCTAGATTTACATCCAGGCTCTGCCACTGGCAGGAGGATCAATAGGAAAAATTCAAACATGTGTTTAATAGTAATTTCTGAAGGAAAGATTAGAGAGTTAACCTTTAAGAGCAGATTAACATCTTTAATTTTAGAACTTTATATGTAATTTTGAGAGCAGATCTGCTTAATTCTGAATCTGCATTGTTAATTTAAAAACGTATCAATCTATTAAGAACTGACTGTGGGTTCTTTGACACTAAATGAAATTTAATATGTGTAAATAGATCTCACTTTTATTTCTGAATTTGTAGACATTGACAATTCACATAGCCCTGAAACAGGGGTGGATTTTTCCACAGTGCTGTTTACTGAACATTTAGCCCATGTAGAGTCTTTAAGGAAAAATAATAGAAGAATGAGGTCAACTGCCAGCTCCTGTCAGGCAAACCCAGCTCTTAGGGCACCCGGCGGCTCTGCGGGGGGTCTCCTGTGGCATCCCGGGGGGCTTGACACACGCGCCCCCGGGGAACCTACCAGCAACGCAGCTGTCATCCAGTCTGACTGTGCGTCTTGGCACAGAGTCCTACCGACGTAATTAATTCCCATTTGTTTCCAAGACTTTTCCAGATTTTAGAATTAAAGAGAATATGTTGAAGAATGAGAGAAATTTTAGAAGAGTATGAAAGAGAGGTGGAAGAAATAAAAATTTCAAAATATTTCTAATTTCCTTTATTTAAAAAAATGTCCTCTTTTAAGTAGGTAGGTAGATTTAATATGTAAATAGACAAAATCTCCCATCATTTTAACATTTTCAATAAATTAGACCTCCAGCATCTCGTGCTTACTCTCTCTCGTCCAGATAAGATCTGTGACCAGATCAGTGACGCAGTGCTGGACGCCCACCTCAGGCAGGACCCCAACGCCAAGGTGGCCTGCGGTAAGACGGCCCGCGGCAAGGTGGGGGCTGCGGTAAGGTGGGAGCCTGTGGCAAGGTGGGAGGCCCGCCGCCAGGAGGCCTGAGGGCCTGAGGTAAGGGTGGGCCTGAGGTAAGGCCGCGGCCTGCGGTAAGAAGCCCCCAGCACGGCAGCGGCCTGTCCCCGCCCACTGAGACGCGGACCGGTGCAGGAGGCCACGGTCACGCGACCGCCTCAGAGCCTGGGTGGCCCGGGCGGCTCTGTCGTGCAGCTTTCCTCTGCCACCTCAGGGAGGAAAACGATTCTGGCCGAAGCGCAGTTGGTGATTGGCCTGGGCGCTGGCGCTTGATGCCCGGCTGCAGCCTGGACGCCTGTCCCTCTGGGGGTGGCCTCCAGATGGGACGAGAGAGCTGGGCCGGGGCAGCTGCGTCCCGCATGGAGCCTTTGGATGGGATGCGCCGTGTGGCTCTTCTCTGGTCTCCCCCCTGGTCTGTGGCATGATTCCCCTGTCAAAACAGTCACGTCTCCCTTTATCAGCACAGGAGGCGGCCCTTCATCAACTGTCCCTTTTTTAAAAGAGACTTTACTGAAGTTTAACATCCATGCATGAACATACATAGACAAGTTTAAAGTGAGACGCCAGTTGTTCTAAGCTTCCCCGAGGCTTGCCTGGAAGCGCAAAGCCCTTGCCCACGGCCGCTCCGCCCGCTGTGGACTTTCACGGGGACTCGAACCGAGGACCTTTTTCCTTTTGGCTTAAGGTCCTTGACGGGAGAAGCTTGGGGGCCTGTGGCCCGCGCGGAGCCCGAGCCCCGAGCCCGGAGCCCGCGGGGTCAGCCAGCACGGCCCAGCCCGCTCAGTGCACAGGTGCGGGCGGGAGCCCCTCTGCGCGGCGCGTGCCGCGCCCTCCCGGGGCCGCGAGCCCAGCGAGGGTGGACTCCGCCCGGGCCGCCCCCAGTGGCTTGACCCTCTGGGGGGGAGCCAGTCCCCGGCCAGCCGCGAGCGTGAGCAAGAGGCGAGCGGGGCGGAGCCGGGTGACGCAGTCTTTGCCGCGGCCACGTGCGGGCAGGGGCTCCTGTCCTCCTCCTCGGACGCTGAGGACACTGAGGCCCAGCAGCCTAACTAAGTTGTCCGAGTCACCCTGGTGGGAAACTCGCGGCTAGCAGAGCTTGGCGCTGGAGACCGTTCCGGGCGGCCTCCGGGCAGGGCCTCCTGCAGCCCCGCGGCCGAGGCCCGGGCTGCTGACTGTCGTTGCCCCCGTAGAGACGGTGTGCAAGACGGGCATGGTGCTGCTGTGCGGGGAGATCACGTCCGGCGCCGCGGTGGACTACCAGCGCGTGGTGAGGGACACCATCCGGCACATCGGCTACGACGACTCCGCCAAAGGTGGGCGGCCCAGGCCCGCGGGGAGGGACGTCCCCGCCCGCCAGGCTCTGGGCCAGGCTCCGGGCGGCTCCGCCACCCTCATATCTCTCGGAGGGAATGCGGCCCTGACGCGCCACCACGTGGTGAGCCTTGGAGACGTCGTGCCGAACGGAGCGTCAGGCCAGGGGGACAGGCCGCCTGCGACTCCACCCACGTAAAGCAGCTCGGCCACGCCAATTCACAGAGACCGAGTGGACGAGACCCCCGGGAGGAAGGGGAGGGGGGCGAGTGCATGGCGGGCGCAGGGCTTCTGCTTGGGGCGAGGGCAGCACAACGTCTGAATGGGTCATCCTACTGCATGCTATTCTTGGAAGGGGTAGAGAAAATTTATGACATAAATATATTTTAATTTGATGATTAAAAAACAAAAGAGCAACTAAAGAGACAATGACAATTAAATGCAGTACCTGGTACCAGATTGGATCTCGTAATGGAGGAAAAAGGCCCAAAAGGACATTACTGGGACATATGAAAAAAATTGGAATGTAGACTATATAGGCTTTTTATCTGTTAGTTACCTAAGGGAATATGCTTGTTCTTAGGAAAGGTACATGCAAGCATCGTGTGTTCAAAAGGTCTGATGCATACTCTGAAATGTGTAGAAAATAGACAGATGGATAGATAGGTGGATGGATAGATTGACAGAATGATACAGCAAAGGAGGCAAAATGTTAGAACTGGCAGATCTGGGTATCTGGGGCAGGGGGTATGTTGGAGTTCTCTGTATGAGTTTTTTTCCCTCAGGATGGGTCCCTTGTCTGTTTGCTCATTGATTTTGTCATTGTTTGCTTGTTTTTGCTTGTTGTCTGTTTTTTCTTTAGGAGGCACTGGGAACCGAACCCAGGATCTCCCATGTGAGAGTTGGGCACTCAACTGCTTGAGCCACATCCACTCCCTGCTTGTTTGTTGTTTTTGCTCATTGTCTGCTCATTGTTTGCTTGTTGTCTGCTTGTTGTTTGTTTGTTTTCTTTAGGAGGCACCAGGAACTGAACTCAGGACCTCCCATGTGGGAGGCAGGCGCTCAACTACTTGAGCCACATCTGCTCCCTGTATGAGTTTTGTATTATTTTTGCAACTGGCCTACAAGTTTGAAATTATTTCAAAATTAAAAAGCTTAAGAAAAGAAAAGTACACAGCTCAGGTATTTGTACCCAGTGTCCAATCTATTCTTGCCCTGGGGCCTGTTTAGGAGGGTTCTGTCTTTGAAGGAGAAAGAAGCGCTGAGTGACATGGAGCTGCCCTCTGGGCACTGCTACGAGTCTCTCTGTAGATGTCAGATTTAATCCTTCTGGAAACTCTGGCACGTGCCTTTCTGAGACATAAAGACTTTGTGTAAGGTGATTCAGTCAGTAAGTGGCAGACAAGGTTTGGAACTCTTCTACTAAACTGCTGTTTTTCATTATAGGAAAAGGTGACAGTCTGAGCAGGGGAAAGCGGCGGCTCTGTACTAAGGGAGGGCGCCCTAAGCTTAGCGGCAGTGCCGGGAGGGTGGGGACAAGCCGGGCAGGGGCCTGCGAGCTGGGCAGGGGGTGGGAGCTGGGGAGAGCCGAGGGCCATGGAGCCCCTTCCGAGACCTAAGGCGGGCGGGCAGGGCCGACGTGTGCACTGGCTTCCTGGGGGGCGCTCTGGCCCCCACGCCTGACGGTTTTCATGATGGCTTTTGGCATTAGAAATTCACGTAATTCCAGGTTTTAAAGAAAAATCCTTTTTGGGTCTCAGTTGACGCTCTGCATGTCCCCCAGTCACTAGCAGGGATGTGGTGCTTTAAGCAGTGCCAAGGAAAGTCCGTTTCCTGACCACCCTTCCTGGACTTTTGCCATAATCCAGACTCACAGACAGAACCGAGCACTTGGAGTTGCGTGTTTCTGCCCTGCGCCGCTTGCTGGTTGTGTGGTGTGACGTGTGGCGCTTTGTGGTGGGAGTGCGCGCATCCCCGAGAAAGGATGTCTGTTCAGCGAGTGACTGCCAGCAGCTAGCTTCATGTGAGTCAGGAGAGTTGACTGGGTGCATCAAGAGCCGCCAGCCAGGTAGAGAACCAGTGCGAGAAGTGCCGGGAGGACGCAGGGAGTCTTAGAGTAAACGGCGTCTAACAGGAAGAGTTGAGGTTGGCGTCCATTTGGATCTCGTTGGACAGCAGCCCTTGCTATGCATGGGCAGCAGGGAAATTTCCCAGGAGGAGCTTCTGAGCTCGTCAGGGCCTCACCAAGGGGCCTGGGCCTCTTGGCCCTTTCCTGCCCTGTCCCTCCTCTCTGGTTTGTTTTTTGTTTTCATTTTGTGTTATTATTTATTTATTTTTGTTAGAGAAGTTGTAGGTTTACAGAAAAATCATGCAGGAAGTAGAGCCCTCACATACACCCCATAGCCTACTCCTTGCATTAGCTGGTCCTTTGTTACCATGATGCAGGAATGTTACTGCAGGGGCTTCCCTGAGGGCCCCTGTGCTAGGTTTCCTGCCTGAAGGCATGCTCTGAACCGGCTGCCCACACGCTGAGCCCAGGGCTCTGAGAGTGGAGACTCCCCACTGGCCTCCACCCTGTGCCCCTGAGACCAGGGGGTCTGTGACGCCCTTGTCAGTAATTTGACATGTAGGGCAGACGTGCACCAGGGCTTAAAGCCCCTCAGTGCAGTGGTTTCCAAGCTGCCCCCTTGGGAAATGCCAGGGGGACACTGAGAGAGCAGCTTTGTGCTACCGGGATTTTACACTGCCTTTCTGTGTAGGGCATGCTTTTAAAACCAAGGTCACTTAATGCATTGAAAGGCGACACGTGGGATTCACTTGAGCAAAGTGCTCCAGGTGCTCCTTCCCCGTTGTGGCTGCAGCGACCAGGTGGCCTCAGCTACCGCCTGCTCAGCTCGCTCTCCCTCCCGCCCGCCCAGGCTTCGACTTCAAGACGTGCAACGTGCTGGTGGCCCTGGAGCAGCAGTCCTCGGACATTGCCCAGTGCGTCCACCTGGACAGGAACGAGGAGGACGTTGGGGCCGGGGACCAGGTAGATGAGCCTGCTGCGGGGGACGGCGGTGGGTCTGCCCTGGCATGAGTCCCGTGGCGAGGGGCTGGAGCGGGACACGCCCGTGGGGCATCCCCGTCCCAGCACGAGGGCGGGGGGCGCAGGCCTGCGGGAGGCGGGGCGCTGGGGCCGTCTCACCCCACAAGGGCCCCGGGGCCTGGGGAAGGTTTGCTGTCGGGAGGCGCGTGGGTCTGGGCCTCCAGCTTGCTCTCTCCCGCGCAGGGCCTGATGTTCGGCTACGCCACCGACGAGACCGAGGAGTGCATGCCGCTGACCATCATGCTCGCGCACAAGCTCAACGCCCGCATGGCGGACCTGAGGCGCTCAGGCGTCCTGCCCTGGCTGAGGCCGGACTCGAAGACGCAGGTGGGCGCCGCCCTCGCCGCCGCACGCTGCACCCCAGATGCCGCTGGCCTTGCGGTTTCCATGACCATGAGGTGCATTCTGGGCACGGAAACAGTTGCTGGTTTTCTATTTGAAAGAGCTTCACTGAATTTTAGTATGAGGCATTTCAGCAATACAGAAAAGTTAAGGACAGTTATGGCCTTTTTTTTTTTTTTTTTTTTTTTTTGCTTCCTGAGCAGACGTGGCCTCTGGAAATACTCTAATTCTTGCCACAAACTTAAACTCAACCACTTTCCAGGCCTCCTGGTCACTGCCTTTCCATACGCACGGGTCTCTGCGACCAGCGAGACGGCCTGTGCTGCTGGCATCTCGCCATGGCCCTTCTCCTTGTCTTGGTCTCATCACAAGGCCCCAGGTTTGCCGTTTCCACCTGCACCTCCCCGTGGCCCCGACCTGCGGAGCTGGAGCCCGCCTCGGTGATGCCAGCCTCAGCACGGTGCAGCCCCTGCTCTGCCTCCGCGCCTCCGGCCCTCCCTCCACCCGGGGACCCCGCTTTCTTCTTGGCTTCCCCTGCTGGGTCCTTGTCCACATTCCAGGCAGATCTCAGCTGCTCAGCACCCTCCGACCACATTTGTGGGCCCAGTTCTCCGCCTCCACACATGCAGCTCCCAAATCTTCCACCCGCAGATCTTTCTAAAACGTGAGCCCCATCCCTCGCCCACCCGGCTGGCAGCTGCAGGGAGTGGACGATGGCCGCCCTTTCCCCTTTCCGTCCACCCAGCGGGGCGCCCGTTTTCCTGGCCCAGGCTTTCCCGGGCCAGTGCCAGCTGAGCCACAGGGTCTCTGCTTAGAGCCTCCAGGCAGGTCCCTTTGGGCTTCTCTTTTAATTCCCTAAGGCCTGCTCAGCATCTTCTACAACTTTCTTCTCCGGGAAAAAATTCTGCACTTGCTACTGTGGCATTCTGAGCCCTCTGTGGTCTTCCAGCGTCACCTCCTCTGCCTACCTGTCAGCCTGCATGGCTCCCACCTGCTCGTGAGGTCTTCCCTGGCCTGCCGAGTGGTGCTGCGTGCCCCTGCACCTGGCACCTGGCATGTGTGGGCTTCTAGCTCACCACGAGCCTGTGGCTCTGTCCCAGTAGTCGGCGGCACGGAGGCCACTGGCAGGGCAGAGGTGGCGAGTGAGCAGACCTGGGCAAAACCATGCTGGGGGCACAAAGAACACGGCTCCTTGGGACTTTGCCTGCTTTCCGTGTGGAACCCGAGGTGGGATGCTGACACCACCTTTTTCAGGTGGTCCCGGGCTGGGGCACTGGAGCTAAAGTGCAGTCGAATGGGCATGTGGGGGGAGCACGCCTGCCCCTGCCCCTCCTCTACCAGAGCTGGGCTGGTGTGTGGAAGGGGTGGGGCTTCCCAGAGAAGGAAATCCTTGGCGGGGATGGGCGGCCTCAGTGCAGCGGATCCTTCCGCCTTCCACCTGGTCTGTGTGAGGGTGGAAGGCTCTGCTGCTGGAGCGGCTGGGGCAGGGAAGGCCTAGAAGCAAGAGGTTTCCAGGTCCAGGAGGCAGCCACGAGGGTCTTCAGGGATTCCCTTTCTGCGCGGATACACTGAATTCTGTTAAAAATGCTCCTCTGGCTGCCAAGGGGCGCCTCGGGCCGTTCGAGGGCTGGGGCTGCGGATGGGGCGTCCCTGCGGCCCGTTGATGGAGGACTTCCGTCGTCTGCGCAGAGAGCAGTGAACAGGGTGGCTCTTTCCACCTGAACAAACGCTGGCTGACATTGGCCACGTGGGCTGTATTCACATCTGCTCAGGCTGTTTTCTCCCACATCTTGCTGACACGATGAGATAAGAGCAGTGTTTGGTACCTCTCGCTCTGCCACCCAGTTCCCTGGTTCTACAAGGACGCTACCCGGGAGTTAGCTTCTTTGTGCGGCTGCCGCAGGCTGCCTAGAGCCTTCCAGAGGCCTTCCCCAGACCCAGCGCCCTCTCCCCGAGCCCCCCAGGTGCACAACCCGCCTTCGAGGGTGGCTTTTCGTGGCCGGGGATCACAAGGGCAGGGCCCCTCCTATTCCTTCTTCTGGACCCCTCCCCTTGCTCTCTGCCAGGCTGAATGGGGGTGGGAGCTCATTCTAGCTCCGGGTCTGCTGGTGGACATGGGAGGCACTGCTGGCTGCCCGGGGGTCCTGGAGGCCCTGGGTGGGGAGCAGTCCGGGCCTGCTAGCCACAGGCCTCCAGCACCCTGGCTCTGCTCTGCAGCCCGTGCCCCCTTGGCTGCCCGCGCCGCTTCCGGCAGCCGGGCCCTCGGGCCTGGTGGAGCCCCCGACCTAGGCCTCGCAGCTCCAGGTCAGAGTCCCAGCCCCAGGGAGGAATGGAAGCTGCTAGAATAGGAGTGACCGTCTTCATTTTGCTTTCAACTTCCTTGCCTGGAACAGCTTCTCTGACGCCCAGCAGGCTCAGCCTCCTCTGCCCTCGCCACCCCCTCCCCTCCCAGCCCTAGGCTGCTCTCCTTTGTCTGTGCTGCAGGGTCAGCAGAGCAGGGTCGGGCTCTCCGCCCCTTCACAGACTGTGTGACAGTCAGATGGGTTGTTTCGCTTCTCTCAGCCTAAGTTTCCTCATTTATAAAATGGGGCAATAATATCGCCATTAACTGGTGATGCCGAAAGGGCACAGGGCGGCACCCCCGGTGGCCTGGCCTGCGAGGGGTCTGCGGCAGCTTCCTGCTCTCCAGGCGCTCTCTGCTCTTCCTTTCTTTTGTCAAATGCCCGGAGGCTGGCAAAGCAGAGCCCCTGGTCCTTCTTTCCCAGCCACCCAGGACTGATGGTGCTGGGACTGCCTGGAGCGTGAAACTGGGCTTTAGCAGGGACGGAAGCGCAGGTGCCCAGGGGGTCAAGCGCTGAGAGGAGACACTGTAAAAGCCACGGGGAACAGCGTGTGCCATGTGCAGCTAGCCCAGGGGAGCCCTCTGAGCCCGGTGGCCCCTGAGCCCTCACCACGCCCCACCTGCTCTCTGTACCGCAGGTGACCGTCCAGTACATGCAGGACAATGGCGCTGTCATCCCTCTGCGCATCCACACCATTGTCATCTCCGTGCAGCACAACGAAGACATAGACCTGGAGGGCATGCGCGTGGCCCTGAAGGAGCAGGTCATCCGCGCCGTGGTGCCGGCCAAATACCTGGACGAGGACACCATCTACCACCTGCAGCCCAGCGGGCGCTTCGTCATCGGAGGCCCCCAGGTGCGCCCTTGCCTCTGAGGCCAGCTGTCCTGGTCATGTGGTCGGCTCGTTCTCCTCGGGGCCTGCTGTGTATTGGTCAGTGTGCAAGGAATGGGGATGTGTCCCTAGGATTCTCCCTTGGCGCAGGTGGCCCTTGCTCTTCGGACGTCTGCACTGGCCTCCTGCCTCCCTGTGGCTGGCCGTCGGCGCTCCCTGCCCTGCTCCAGCTCTGCACTGCAGGGCTTGCTCGTGACTGACACTTCCTGAGTGGTCCTCGCCAGTCCTTTGCCACAGGCTGCCTCCGACTTTGGGGTCTTGTAGGCACCAGATGGGGCAGGGGTTTCTAATTTGGGGACAACTGCTGCCCCTTTGCTCCTGCACCAGCACGAGTGAGGAAGGGGAGATTGGGCAGAGCACCTCAGAGAGGCTGCTGGCTGCGGCCAGATGTGTTGTAGAAACTCTGGTAAAGGAAAAGTGGAGCTACTTCTTTTCTTTTCATGCAGGACTTCTCAAAGCCTAGACATAGAGTGAGCACTGTGGCTGAGGGAAACAGGGTGTGCAGGCCTTGCCCTCACCATTTGACCTAGTGCCCCTGCCCTCCTGGAGGGGCCACTGTTGCCAGGCATTGCGCAGTGCAGACGCTGAGGCAGGGGGCCAGCTCCCTCCTGCAGGGGGATGTTCCTGTTCTAGCCAAGCTACCTGAGGACCTGTAGTGGCCCAGAGACGCTCTGGCACTTTCTGATGAGGCCCCACATTACCCGGCTTCCTGAGCTGGCCAGCCCCTGCGCTAGTGTCAGAGCCCAGGGTTTCTGGCCGACTTCTGCCCAGGAGCTCTTTGAAAATGCCAAAGGCAGCTTCTGCAGGACCTCAGCATCTGGGACCTCTGTTCTCATCCCCTCCCTCGGGCCCCACAGGGCGACGCGGGAGTCACTGGGCGCAAGATTATCGTGGACACCTATGGTGGCTGGGGCGCTCACGGCGGAGGCGCCTTCTCGGGGAAGGACTATACCAAGGTGGACCGCTCGGCGGCCTATGCTGCCCGCTGGGTGGCCAAGTCCCTGGTGAGAGCTGGGCTGTGCCGGAGAGTGCTCGTCCAGGTGGGTGTCCTGCAGCCCGGCAGCCAGGACCAGCGCTGCGGGAAGCCAGGACTTTGGCCCAAGAGCGAGGTGCCTGAGCCCCTGGGGGAGGGAGGAGAGCCTTGAGGGCCCGCCGCGAGCGCCATCGATGTTTTCAAGGTGGGGCAAGCTTGCTGACGGCGAGAGCAGGTTCCGCGAGGGGCAGACCCCCCCAGAGGCTCAGCCCCTGCCCCATCTCTTCCGGAAGGTTTCCTATGCCATCGGTGTGGCTGAGCCATTGTCCATCTCCATCTTCACCTATGGCACATCTCATAAGACGGAGCGAGAGCTGCTCGATGTGGTGAACAAGAACTTCGACCTCCGGCCGGGAGTCATCGTCAGGTAAAGGCGCCTCCTGCCCCCTGGCCCAGGAGCAGGAGGCTCCCAGGGTGCTCGGCACCACAGAGCACCCCCAGCTGGAGGGGGCCGGGGGGGGGAGCCCTGCTGGACCAGCGAACACCAGCTTCGGTGGGACTGTTTTTTTAACCCTTTTATTTTGAATTAACTCCAAACCTGTGGCTAAGTTGCAAAAATATCGCAAAAACAATAGAATTCCGGTGTTCCGCCCCACCCAGATACCCACATTTGCCAACCATTAGCATTTTGCCCTATTTACTTTATCATTCTGCTTGTCTGTGTCTATTTCCTATGTGGGAGCACCATACTCCTCTAACCCTAACCTTAAGTACAGCTGTGGAGTTCAAGAAATCTCTGTAAAGCATAGAGTCTATATTTTAATTTTTCCAGTTGTCTCAGCAGTCCTTTTGGGTGTTTTCTCCTCCTTTATTAGATTCAGTCCAGCATCAGGTATTGATTGCATTTAATTGTCAGTCTCCTTGTGGTAACGTCTATTCAGCAGACATGTCCCATGGCCACCGCACCCGCGATAAGGATAAGGTTCAGTGCTGTGCTCCCTTCCCCGCCATCCCCTCGCCCAGCAGGCCCCCTGGGAGCAGACAGGAAGCCAGGGGGTCTTAGAAAATGGTTACAAGGCCAAACGGCCAAGGATCGTCCGTGCCCTGGTCTCTCAGGTGTCCCTGAGGATCAGGGCTGGGTGAGGCCTGAGTTCAGACCCCGCATCCGGGGCGTCCTGCAAAGCTCCTGTCACTCCTGAGACTGTCGCGCACGTGGAAACTTATGCGACATTTTCTGATGGTGACTTCAGCCCAGGGCGGCATTATGGTTTGACAAACTCTCCTGGGCTCAACTCAAGAGCTGGGAGCTCTGCTCCTCCCATTTTAAAAGGGCCTTCTCTTGCGCTGGCTTTGCAGGGATTTGGATTTGAAGAAGCCCATCTACCAGAAGACGGCATGCTATGGCCATTTTGGGAGAAGCGAGTTCCCGTGGGAAGTTCCCAAGAAGCTCGTGTTTTAGCGCTGCAGGAGGACCCAGCTCTGCTGGGGGGCGTCTGGACCCCCGTCCCCTTCTCTGTGACCCCAGTGCTCAGATCTCCCACACACTTCACCCCTCCCCTTCTGGGGCAAAGCCACAAACGGCCGGAAGCAATGGCTCCCGGTGGGGGCCGACGTCCATGTGAGGACAGTCGTAGTGCCCCCGCCTCTCCCTCAGACCAGGGCGATGCTAGTTTGCCAGGAAAGCCACTACTGTCGAGAGTGAAGCCCCCCACGCCCCCCAGCCTGGGCCTTGCCAGCCTGCTTCCCTCCTCCCTTCCCACCTGCGCCGAGGCGGGGCGCCCCTCAGATCCCAGGTGTCCTTGTGTCTGGACCTGCTGGGCTGTCACCACGTCCCCAGGCAGTGTCCTTCACGAAGCCCCTTCCCGGCCACTGGCATCCCCTGAGCATTCCCAGTGTCCCATGCACTGAGCTAATCACCGCTCTCATTTCTTCTTCACTACAACATGGTGAGGGCTGCACCTCTCCTGATCCCCATGTACAAAAGGGGAAACCGAGGCACAGACCATGGCGGTTACTTCCACACGGTCCCCCAGCCAGCATCAGAGCCTGGGCTCAGGAGTCCGAGCACCACCCATCTCACGCCAGAGCCGGGCTTGGACCACGACATGAGGCCGGAGTTCCTGGGACCCAGGACAGTAACCCACACGCTCTTGGCGAGCCCTGGGCAGGGGTCTGCAGAGCCAGGAAGGGACCAAAGGATTATCTATTTCAGAAGATGATGGAGGGCCAGCAGGTTCTCTGGGCCCAGGGGCTGAGCTGGAGTCCCAGCCCCCCCACCTCCCCTCACAGGGCCGCATGGGGGCTGGGTTTCCAGACCTGAGAGGATGGTGGGGAGGGGGCCAGCATGGGTATCAGTCCTTAGACAGGGAACATCAAGTCTCTCTCCACCTTTGTCCCCTTTCTGTGACCCCTGTGGGCTTAGCATTGTTGGAATAAGTGGATGGCCTCAGCTGCTGCTTCCAGAGAGGCTGTTCCTAAGGCTCTGAGAACTAATGCTAGAGACCAGGGGGGCAAGGGCAGTGAGTTGGCCAAGATCAGGAGATTCTGCTGTTACCAGGCACTTTGGGGGTGGGGGCAGGCCTGCTGCCGGACGTCCACGTGGCCCTAGGTGGGCCAGGGTCTGTGGCTGCGCTCACCTGCCTTTCCCTCCTGGGCGGCATGGCGTGCCCCAGCTGTCCTCGGCCTGCCACTCTCGGCACACACACCTTCTCCACAGCTCCAGGGGCTTCCTCTTTGCCACAGGGGAAAAGATGCCCAAATTACCAGGAAGCCTGAGAGCTCACGCATGTGGTGAAGCTCTGTGGTCTCCGCTTGGTTTCCCTTACTCAGCAAGTCTCAAGTTCCTTCCAGGAATGGGTGGATCCCAAACATGGTTGGCTGAGTTCCTCCAGCCATATTCCAAGTGAAAAATCCAGGATTTTATACTTTCCCCATCTCCTAGAGAAACAAGGTCTTTTTGGTCAACACTGCTGTAAACAAATGTTTATGTGAAACTAGAGCCTGTATTAATAGCTCCTGCCGGACAGTGAATAAACCTCAAGGATAAACCTTGTGGTTGGCATTGTCTGCAACCCCCAGAGCCCATCTCTTGTAGCAGCTTTGCCTCCTTGCCCACCAGGCAGCACTGGGCGTCCTGCCCTCTGGGCCCCCCAACCTAGGACCCACCGTCCTGCCAGGAGTGCGTGGCCATCAGAGCTGAACTCCCTTACCGCTCTCCACACCCCGTGGACGTAGCTATTTGCAGTAAACTTTACCCCACACGTGGGAAACCCAAGGCTCCATGAGGGCTGGGAATGTGACCAGTGCGCGGCGGGTGAATTGGCAGCATGGCAGTCCCCTGCCCTGCAGCTCCAGGCCTTGTCCGTGTCTTTTCTTCCTGCTCGGCTTTCCGCAGCAAGGCCGGCTCACGGTGACACCTGGCAGCGTGTGTTGATGGGCGAGGAAGCTGAGGGAAGTCACCGTCCAGGTGAGACGGCACCTTCCCCTTTATGCTTCTCGACTGAGGACCAGCAGGTGCTTGTCTCTGTTCCAGACGCCCCTGCCTTGGCCCCTGGAGATGCGGCCCTGAGCTGCTCTCTCCCTGTGAGCCGGCGCTTGGGGGGCCGCGGCACACCCCCCCACCGTTGGAGGCTGCACCAAGGATGCGGAGACCCTGTGAGACCCCAGGGCGCCAAGAAGGGCCGAGGTGCCCTGAGGGCTCGGGAGGAAGGCCGGCAGCCAGAGGGAGCACGTGCTCAGGCTGGAGACAGCACGCGCGCGGGACACGCCCTGAACGAGGAAACCCGGTGCAGGGTAGTGGATGATAGAAGGCAATGAACCATGAGTGAAAGCAAGGAGAACCAACTTCCTCGATGTTGCAGAAGCAGCGGAGCGCGAGAGGGAGTGGCCACTGGGGTGGCAGCCAAGGGAAGACTGTTTCTGTGTGAAATGATACCGAGAAGTTGGATGAGGTGGGGCCTGGCATTGGTCACTGAATTCAGTAATGTGGAGGCTGTTGGTTGCCTGGAAAGGGCCGAATAGTAAAAATAAACATGACTAGAATCTATCACTACCTCTAAAACACTCAGAGTGAAATCCAAAGTGCATGGCCAGGCTGTCCCTACACCCATGCCTGACCAGTGCCCACCGCTCTGCCTCACTCACCACAGTCCAGCCTCCCTGGCCTCTTTTGCTCCCCAAATAGGCCAAGCTCACTCTTGCCTCAGGACCTTTGCACTTGTCATTCTAAACTACCTGTGATCCTCTTCTGCACCTTGAGTGGGTGCCCCACCCCATCCTTGCAGTTTTGGATGGCGTTTCTATGCTTCTGAAAAGCACTTTCCCTGAGAGCCTCTCCTTTCTACTCCTTTACCTTTTAGCTTTGTGTCAACCTGGGACCCATCCCCCACTTTCCCTCCCTTCTCTTCTTCACAGGAGGCTCCTTTGAATCTTCTCTGTCTCAGTTTTTGCCCTTCAGAAAGACATCTATCACCCTCTATAAATAATGCCCAACACCTCCTTCTCGGTCTGGTACCAGGGTAGCAAAGGCTGTGATTGTTTTGTATGTCAGTATTTGCTGGTTTATGCCTGTCTACCCCACAAGGTTTGGTGCTTCTGAGGCTTGGCCTGTCTGCTTTGTTTGCCATTTCATACCTGTCCCCAACACAGACAAGTTGTGGACTTAGCCCTGGTTGTGTCGAAGAATAAATCGAAGGGTGTCCCTGACTCCTGCCCTCTGAGCTGCTCTTAGCCAAGAAGTTCTGCAAGGGACAAGGGTCCTGCTTGCCAGGCTCAGGTGCCCAGAGATGAAACTGCATTCGTTCAGCAGAGCTGGTCTTTTAGGCACCTACTCAGCCTCCGTGAAGAGCTCAGCTTTATGTCAGCTATCACTCGGCATTTTTGTGGTTTGATGTTAGATGTGACTGTGACATCTCAAGTCTTCTTGCCTTGTCTTCTTGTGCTCAACATTCTGATTGCGAGATTTGACCTTGCTGCATGTAGTTGTAGTTCTTTGATTTTTCACTGATGAATGGGAGTAGATTCTTTGACTATTCCATCATTTATTTTTTTTCCTACTGTTGATAAACCCTTAAGATTGTTTCTAGATTTGACTATTACAAAACTTTGATTTTAAACAAACAAAAATAAACTATTCATTACACAGCCAAAAAAAAAAAAAAAAAAGTGACCGTGAGATGACAATGAGGCCATGAACCATTTCCCACAAATGTCCCAGAGGACGACAGGAGGGAGGTGGGCCCCAAGGATGGGGAGGTGAGGTTTGGTCTGAAAGCATGAAGGGGTGTTTTTCAGGTTGGCAGCAGATGCAAGGTGGGGTTATGTGAGGAGACGGGGGGAGTAGCAGCTCAGCAGCGGTGGGCTGGGGTGAAGAGTTGGCAAGATCTTCAAAGAAAGTTTCCCCTGACAAATTGCCCCTAAAAGGCATGACTCGTCAGTAGTGTGAGAAACAGAGAGAGGCGCCAGCCCTGGGCTATGAGGGCATCTGCCTTATCATGGCATCTTCTTGGTATAGGATTTGGAGAAATAAGGAAAGGGCCTGTGCTCTGAGTCAGGTCCCGTTACCCCGGAGCAGAAAAAGGCGGGTAGATGAATAATTCAGTGGGACCTGGAAACCAGCCGGAGCATCCATCACCCCAGAAACCTGCCTGTTGTGGCTCTGGCCCCCCTTTGCATCAGGCTCGGCTGATGGGACCTGCACGGGACAGGGAGATGCTCAGAAACCATAAGGAAAATAACATGCCAGATGGATTTCACTAAAACAAAATTCTTGTGCACTAGGGTAAAACCACAAACAAAAATAAAAAGATGTGACAGAATGGAAAATATTCTCAGTGCCAAATTGAATGAAACACAGATCAACAACAAAGCAACAAAACCCCAGTAGAAAATGGACAACATAAAAAATGAAAGGAAGGGAATAAATGTGAAAGAAGAATGGAAAAAGCATGAGAAACGAAAAGTTACTCAAACTCATGTTTCAAGAAATAAAATCTTTTTAAAAAATGTCCTATAATGGTATTTTGGCAAACTGATGCCCCCCCCCAAAGTTCTTAAAATCCAGGGCAGGCAAAGATAGAAGGAAATGGGCATCTCCAGAAACAGTGGGTGGGGGTTATCCTGGTACAAATTTGCTGTGGGCACCTGGGCCCGAGTTGCCATCGAGGTAGAGGAGCACAGGGGAGTGATGGCAGCAAGGGGACAGGCCAGCGTGTGCTGAGTGGTACTAGGTGGGGTGGGGTGGGGTGGGAGAGCTGTTCTCCCACAGAAGCGCAGCCCCTCCTGCCGCCTGGGCCTGCATGTAGAGCCGCCTCCTGGGTGTTTTCAGGGCTCCCCACAGGCTCTGGGTCTCCGGCCCCTGTTTCCCAAGCCGAGGCAGCAACTGCTGAGTCAGTCGCGGCTGCCTGGGAGGCCGGGAAGCCTCTACCTTGCAGATGCTTCTGAGATTCCCCTGTTACGTATGAGACCCTTCTGAAGACCACCCCTCAGTAAGGAGCAGAGCCTGTCTGAAGCAGGATTAGGGCTGCAAGATAAAGCCCAGGACACACAGCTAAATTTCAATATCAGATAAGCAAACCCTCAATTTTTAGTATAAGTATGTCACATGCAATATTTAAGACATACTTAAACAAAATCTATTGTTTATTTATCTGAAGTTCAAATTTATCTAGTTATATTTGCAAAGTCTGGCAATCCTAGGGAGGAGACCTCGGCTTTGAGGGATGGCAGGACATTGCCCACACCCCACACTGGACCTTGTCCCTGCTTCTCTGGAGTGACTGTGTCCAGGGTGGCAAGGGCCCTGGGATCCTGCAGGAGGGGCAGACCTGGGCTCTGGCTTCCAGAGGCCCCCCCAGAAGACTTGAGGCACAGAATCCTGGCCAGTCCTCCAGGGCTTGTGGGGTAGAGGGGCTCCTCTGTTGTCCTTGGGCTGAAGGAAGCTCATGGACAGCCTTGGAAGACCACCCTGGAGGCCGTGCCAGAGCCCCTGCTGCTGACCCCCCGCTGGCACTGAGTTCTGAAAGGCAAGCTTGGAAGATTCTGTTCATGTCTGATTTTTTTTTTTTACTCTTTCTCATCTTCAATTGTGTATTTCTGCCTCTCTACTGAAAAACAAAAACAAAACCAAAAAATTTTCCTTTGTAATAACCTCTTGAATTTTGAAATCAAAGCCTTCAGATTTTATGAGTTCTGAAATATTTAGATTTGTTTCAATCGCATTTCTATGTCTTGGTTTTCATTGTGTTTCTGTTTCCATTTTAACTTTCAGAGTGCCTGTTGGCTTTGATGCCTTCTTGATCCAAGAGGGCATCCTAAAATTCCCATGTGGTGGTTTTGCTTCAATTGTTTCACTTGTGTCTATTTCACTGACATCAATTACAGAAAATTATCTTCATTTTCTTTATTTTTTAAAAAAGGTTTGGACGTGGCAATAGACTTTGGGTGAGGAAGTACCTCTTATGGTACCTTGAGTTGGACTGTTTAGGGCCTTGTAACTGTAAGCTTTTACCCTAAATAAATACCCTTTATATATATATATATATAAAAGGTTTGGGGTTTTCTTTATAGTTCAGAATGATGAATTTTAATAAATGTTTGTGGTCACTTGACGTTATCAGCATGTAGGTATGTATTTCAGTTTTTTAAACATTTTAAATTATATTATTCAGATATTCTATATTCACACATTTTAAATGGGGTGATCTGCTGAGTCAGTGGGAATTTATGTGAGAATCTCCAGGCGCAGTGTAGCCGTTTGTCAATTTGATGTAATTATGAATTCCAAAAATATAATTGGATCATGCTTGTGAACTGATCTGTTAATCTGGGCATGATTGAGTTATGATTGGGGCATTGACTGGGCCACGTCAGTAGGGCATTGAGCCCCACCCCTTGGTGGGTGGGGGAATCGAATATAAAAGGCATGGCAAGAACTGAGTTGAAGCAGTTTTTGAGAAGCAGTTTTGATGTTGGAGAGAAGGCTGCAGGAGAAGAGAAATGAGCTGTTTGCCTGGTTGTCTACAGCTGACCTTGTGGAGGAAACAGGAGCTAAGCCTGGAGAGAAACGCAGCCCTGGGAAGAGAGGAACCCAAGAAGCCTGAACCCTGGCAAATTTTGGCAGCTGTCTTGCTCCAACACGTGGCAATGGACTTTGGTGAGAGAAGAAACTTATGCTTTCTGTCCTGGTAACTGTGGACTTCTACCCCAAATAAATACCCTTTATAAAGACCAACCCATTTTTGGCATTTCACATTAGCACCCCTTTGGCTGACTAATACACATGGCAACAGGTGGGTTTCTTCATTCCACAGATGTGTGGAGCTCACAGTGAGAAGGCAGGCTTTCCAGGCAAAGGGGCAGTGTGCACAGAGGATAGGGTGGGTCCTTGGGAGCCACGGAAGGAGAGACTGTAGAGGGAAGAAGGCGCTCTGGGCTGGGTTGAAGTCTGTGATGTCTTTATTGCTTCGTCCTGACCCCTGTCCCTCTCCAGTAATGGGTTTGCCCTGGCTGCCAGGTGCAGGCTTGGTTCTGGGTGGCCCAGGGGGCTGCGGTGGCTGTAGGGTCTCTGAGGAACTAGGGAGAAGCTTTGACCTTCCATGACGTCAATATAACAGTGAACCTAGGAAATGCTACCAGGTTTCATGGCTGAAGAACCTGACAATCAGGGGCCAACTCTGGCCCTCCCTGGGTATCAGTGGAAGATGGTGGAGTGGGTCATGATGGTTGGTGTGGTGACAGTTCTTTTTGTTTTAGACAGACTTGTTTGACCAGTGAAAGGAAGGCACTATGTACAGAAAAACGAGCACACCAGACAGAGCACAACTCTAGTTCTAGGAAAATCAAGTTTCACCTTATGGGGGAAGAAATGCTTGATGCCCTGGACTTGCCCAACTTGTGATTTGGTCTGTCACGTGCTTTATAGCAAACTGACTTGGAAAAGAAGATCCTCCATGTTCACATCAAGAACAGCCAATGTCTGATACTGTTAGAAAAATACAGACTGGAAAAAGAAAGCAGATCCATCAAAAACCAAGTGGAGCCAGTGGGAATGTAGAATGGTGCAGCCATTGTGGAAGATGGTTGGCAGTTCCTCAGGAAGCTAAATATAGAGCTGCCATATGATCCAGCAATCCCACTGCTGGGTATATACCCAGAAGAATTGAAAGCAAGGACACGAACAGATATACACACACCAACGTTCATAGTGGCATTATTCACTATTGCCAAAAGTTGGAAGCAACTCAAGTGCCCATCAACAGAGGAATAGATAAGCAAATTGTGGTATATACATACAATGGAATATTACTCAGCTGTAAGAAAGAATGCAGTGTTAACACATGAGACAGCATGGATCAGTCTTGAAGACCTTATGCTGAGTGAAGTTAGCCAGTCACTGAAGGACAAATATTACATGACCTCAGTGATATGACTAAGCAAATTGAGCAGACTCACAGAGCTAGAGTCTGGAAGATAGGTTATCAGGAGACAGAAAGGGAGTAGAGGGTGGTGAGCCAATGCTCAATATGGGCAAAATCTGTGATAAGGTGGAAGGGGGTGGTTGGATGGTGGATGGTGGTGATGGTGGTGCAGTGATGTGATTGGGGTCGATGGTGCTGGAATATGAGGGTGAGCAGGGTGGGGGGTTTGGGATGGACTATCCATGGAACTGGGAAGGGGGCTGGAGGAAAGAGCAGGTGAACTCTGGGGATTTGTAAGTCTGTTGTTAAAATTACAATGGTGGGAATGTTCTTTTGGCAAATCTGACAGGGGAGGGTCACTGGTACAAGTTGTTGTTGTTGGGGGTTATGTAGGCAGCTGGGGCATGCTTCAATGGAATATGAAAATGTTCATCTTCATAGTGTGTTATCTCAGTGGTGGAGACCCACACAATAAACAATAAAATATTAAACTCCCAACCTGGGAAATCCTGCTATGTTCTCAAATAGAGAAGCAAGAACATCTCTAGTACATAGGTAGTGCCTAAAAAAAGAAAACAGACCAGTATGTCAAGCCTTCAATATTAAGGTATGTAACTATGATCTTTATTCTTGAAAAATTGAAATTTGGTGGTTGCCATAGGTTCCAAGGGGAGGGGGAGGGAAAAATAGGTGGAACATAGGGCATTTTGGGGGCACTGGAATTGTTCTGCATGATCTTGCATTGATGGATACAGGACATTATACATTTTATCAGAACTAGAAAAGCGTACAGTGCAAAATGTAAATCATTGACCATAGTTAGTAGCAATGTTTCAAAATTTCTTCATCATTTGTAACAAATGTACCATATGCATGTAGGATGTTATTAGTAGGGGAGGACGTGTGTGTGGGGGGAGGGTGGCATATGGGAACCCCCTATAATTTCTATGTGACTTTTATGTAACCTAAATCTTCTTGGAAAATAAAGAAAGAAAATATAAGACACTGGGGGAACATAGAGAATAAATGGTCAATGTACATAAAAGATATTAGATCTTATGGTGATTAATGGCACAATGCAAAAAAAATATTTTATTTATTATTTTATTTGGATTTGTTTTGGGGGAGGTTTTGGATTGCAGAAGGTTTGCAACTGTGGCAGAGGAGGATTACTAGTATGGGGTTAATGGTGGGGGGATGTGTGGGGAGGGGTGCAGCTGGGACATGTCTCTATGGCATATGAAGGTGTTCAAGTGGTCACAGGGTGTTGTCTCGATGGGTGGAGATCCACACAATAACTGATGGAATATAGTATTTCCATCCTGGGAAGTCTTGCTACATTCTCTAATAGAGTGGCAAGAATCCCTGGAATACATGGACAGAGCCTAATGAAGGAAGACAGAGCAATATGCCAGGCCCTTGATATTGATGTTTGTATTTATGAACCTTGTTCTTGTGAAATGGAAACTTAGCCTAGTAATTTTTATTGCCTAAGGGTTACTTCCTGAAAGCCTCCTTTTTGCTCAAACATGGCATCTCTCTAAGTCAAACTCAGCACATAAATGTACTACCTTCCCCCCCAGTGGACATGACTCCCAGGGATGAGCCTCGTTGGCACCGAGAGAGTATTACCAAGTGCCAACTAGTGATGCATTTGGAAAAAGACCGAGACCAAAAGGGGGAAATATTAAATGCAAATGAGTTTTTAAGGGCTAAAAGATTTTAAAGTGTGTTGGGAGGTCATTCCAGAAGTTATGCTTATGCATGTCTCAGGAATCTCACCAACTGCCACAGTAAACACTGCTGCAAGCAGAGGTGCTACTGAGGGCTCTAGAGACCTCTGGATACTATGGGAAGGGCAAACAACCCCAGGAAATCAGCACCCCATTGGTGGGCCTTACTTTGGAATATGTGATGACCTACCCTCTAATGAATCAGAGTTAGACACATTTATAATTTTCCTACATGATGGTTCTTATGTCCCTTTTATTTGAACCTATAATTAGCACTATACCTATTAAATATATGTCCCAGAGACTTAAATCTTTTGGCTGTTCATATGCCTGTTGAGCCCTGAATCTCAGCAGAGTTACAGCCAACACCTACTCTCTAGTTCATCAGACTCACCCAGGACAACTAACAAAATGATGATGATGGACAATGCCCATCCCCCAAAACAGAGAGTATCTACAACTGCAAGCAAGACAGTTCCATCCATCTGCCCCATGGGCTCTTAGCCCTTTCTCAATCAGAAACAGAGTTGGCATCACCATCCCAAAATCCTCAAAATTGAGGAATGAACACACATAAGGGGAGAATGCAACTATGGACTAAAGTAGACATTAATATTATTCTAGCAATGGAAGAACGTGTAACACTGATATAAAGGCAGTAGCCACCAGAGGTTCTGAGAGGAGGGAGAGGGAAGAACAGGTGTAACATGGGGCATTTTTGGGATATTGGAATTGTCCTGCATGATATTGCAATGACAGATACAGGCCATTATACATTTTGTCAAAACCTATAATATTGTGCGGTGTAAAGTGTAAAACATAATATAAACTATAGACCATACACAGTAACAATGCTTCAATACATGTTCATCAATTGTAACAAATGTACCACACTAATGAAGGATGCTATTAATAGAAAATGTGGGAGGGGGAGGGGTGGGGTATATGGGAATCCTCCCATATACTTTCTATGTAACACTAAATAATCTAAAACTTCTTTAAAAATAAAGGGAAAAAAAAAAAAAAAAAACCAAATTGGAAGAAGCTAAAGCATACTTAGAGCAACTGCAGGCAACTGAGCAATGACTTGGTATCTCCTTGGGGATCTCCAGGGCCTGGGAGGATTTGAGGTCACATCTCTGTAGGAACGCTGGCTCAAGAGCCAAGCCCTGGCGCTTCCCCTGGAGATGAGAACATGGTGGTGACTTGGAGTCAGGGGATGGAGAACATGTTGTTGCCCAGGTAAGAGGGTCCAGGAGGAAAGTGACTCACGTGCAAAGTCAAGTGCACATTTCAATACCCGAGACAGAGAAAAATCATATTTACCCCAAAATTGCTAAAGAAGAGAACAGAGAAGTTGGCCCGACATGTCATCTTAAAAGTCACCAGCCTGAGCCAGACTGTCAGAGAGAGGCAATGAAGTAAGTGACCTTTGTCAAGAGGAAGACATGGAGCCTCCCAGGATATCACTTGTCAAAGCAGATCAAGACTTGGAACAAGAGAAAGAACCTTTGGAGCAAATGACAAGATTAACTGTGAGATGAAGAGCTGGAGTGATTCCAAGCCTTGAAGAAAAGCTCTTCAGAGGCAGATCTGTTTCTTGAACTGAAAGCTCAGGCTCACTGCCTGAGAATGCGGGAGGCCAAATGAACCTCCATCATTTTCACGCAGAGGGCGCAGGCCTGAGGAAAGAAGAGCCCACACAGCTTCTAGAAGTGGAACCTGTGCATCTGGTGATGGCAGGAACCTCTGCTCCCCCGTCTCTGGTCTGGGGGGTGTCTTCCTCTGAGACAGGAGGGCCTCACTCCCCCCCCCTCACACCCTCCACCCCTATCCTCGACTGCCAGGCTTTTCCTGCTCCCTCTTCCTCCATTCCCAAATTGGGTTTTCCAGTGAATACAAACGTGAAGCTCTTTCTCTCCACCTCGGGGACATGTGGTAAGCCCTCTTGAGCTGGCTCCCATTCAGACGTCCTTGTCCTCCCCATCCACCTCAGGGGCCTGCTTTCCTGGATACCTTCATCTAGAAAATAGGAGTGAGTAAGCTCCTGGCTGCACATGGCCCTCCTGGTTCAAATCCCGAAACACCACCAGGACATTGCCATTTCATTTTTCATCCTTCTTCAACAGTATTTTTGAGGTATCCATATTTAGCTTTAGTTAAATAACTTCTTTTTACATAAGTGTACTTTTGTTCAAATTGCACTTTTTTGAATTAGAGAAATTATGGGTTTACAGGAAAATCATGCACAAAATACAGGCTGTGTTATTAACCTCTTGCATTGGTGTGGTGCATTTGTTACAATTAATGAAAGCACATAGTACTGTTAACAATAGTCCATGGTTTAATTTAGGGTTCACTGGGGAGTGCAGTTCCAAAGATTTTTTTAAATTAAATTTTTTCTATTAGCATATATACAAAATGCACTTTGATGATAAAAAAATCAGTATAGATTTTTATAGAGGTCATTTAAATCATTTTCATTATATTCTAGTTTCTAGATAATATAAGCAGTAACTTTTAATTGTATGATCCATCTCTCTATTTCCTAAACAATATGCTATTATCTGGGAGCAGTCTGGCCACCAGACATTTGAAATTTGAGAATACTTTCTCTCTGCCAACGCTTCTATGTGGCTCAGTGATAAGAGAACAGTGGAAATGACTTGTTGGTCTCTATAAACATGCTGACTGAGGGAGGGGCAGGTGTGTGGAGTGAGGAGCCAGGAAAGTGCTTGGTGTTCTGGTATTGGGGCCCTAACCAGGGCTGGACCCGGCTCAGCCGCTGGTCATTGGACGTGGGTACAGACCAGAATTCCTCAGCTCTGCTCCACCTCACCAGGGCATCTGGGCCATTAGGGCCCTCAGATTCTTCATCTGGGTAAAGAGACTGCCCCAGTGTCACTACTGTCCTCGCAGTGCACGTGCAGAGGGCCTCAAAGGCAGCCAAGCTCTGGGGTATCTGTGGCCTTGGAACAGGGTTCTGGGGTGTGAGAGTAACTGTTTCCAGCAACCAGTTGAGCCAGACTGGGTGTGCGGTTGCGAGCAAAGGAGCCTCTGGTGAGGCAGTGAGCAGTCTGGGCACCTGAGGCCCACCAGGTCCCTCCTGCAGAGCGACTGGCCAGCCGAGCCTGTCCAGGCCTGATCCATGGCTGTAGTTTTTGTGGCAGAGCATGTGCCACTGTCTTCAGGAAAACTGCTGAGATGCTTTGGGGTCAGTCAGAACAAGGTTTGGATCAGGCTCTAGAACCTGCAGGCTGCAAGGTCTCTGTAAGGTTTTGGCTCCATTGAGCCTCAGCTTCCCCACCTGTTACAAGGGACAGGTGGACCCTGCCTTTCAGCGAGCTGGGAGGGATATGGCATGTTCAAAGGTCTGACTGGTAGAGCCCGGGAATCGATCACGCTTCACTTTAAGCTGCTCCAGCGACACAGCACAGGGCTGGCCTCTGTGCACCAAGAGGGATGGACAAGCAGCCAGATAGCCCAGGGAATGGCAGGCAGGAGCGGGAGACCCTGCTCCTAGCCGACCAGGCCATGGGACACGGGGCTGTGGGGGTCAGAGGATTAGGCTGTGTCTCCTGCCCTGTGGCCCTCAGTGAATGTGGAGTGAACGCAACGGGAAGTTGTCCCTCTGTCCATCTGTTTCTCTCCATCTGCCCTTGCTTTTGGTTCCCTGGTCTCAGGAAGCCATAGGACATAGGGCTTGGATAAGAAAAAGGAGCCTGAGGGCCCTGGGTGCCCCCTCTCCCACCACCCCCGCCCCTGCAGGGGCCTTGAGGGCTCAGCTGGGGGAGAGGACTCCCTGGGATCGCCAGAGCTGTGTTCACACAGCCCCCCAGGGCCCCTCTCTTCCCCCTCACTTGTCCCTTCCACCCCGGCCATGTCTCCTTGGTGGGCCTGGGACAGGCCTCTCTTCCCTCTAGGCCAGGGGTGTGCTCACAGTCCCGTGTGTCTTGGATTAATCTGCTGCTGCCTTCCCTGGTTCACTTAGCCGTATCCCGTGTCCTTCCATCACGCTGCGTGCTCTGGGCTCTGACCTGACGGGGAGGGCGTCTGGACGTAGATCTGTGTTGTCCTGTCTCCCACACTTGCGTGACAGGGCAGGGATTTTTCTCCTCCTCCTTCTGTACCCCTATTGCTCCTAGGCCAAGCTGGACATGGGAAAAAGACTGTGCAGATTCTTTGTCCCATGGATGTCTGCGGGGTGATGGGCAGACAGAGCCCCTGCAGCAGGCCTGGCTCCACGGTGGGAGCAGCTCCGGCCTCCGGCCAGCATCCCTGCAGGGGTCCCCTGACACACCTGCCAGCCCAGGGTGTGCATTCAGACCTCGAGCGGGAGCCTGCTGCAGGGCGGAGACCGCCATTGCAGGGTCACGTGGCTCGTGGTCCGAGGGTGTGCAGGTGGTTGAGTTCCTCTGACTCAGGCTTCCATGAAGCAGAAATCCTGATGTTTAGATATATATTCATATTCGTAAATTTTATATTCATACCATCCTCCAGATGACCAAGGTGCAAGCTGGAGCCTTTGCTTGCTAGGAGTGGATTCCTCCCAGGTCAGTGAGTAACAACCCCGGCACCCAGCCAGCTCACCTGCTGGTTTTAGAGGAACCAGTAGGCTCATGCTCTTGGCAAACTCTCCACAAGCACTTATCATAACTTTTCAAGGGTTCTTCTGGTTTTCACCACCAGAGGATCCGTAACTTTGGGGGTGGTAAGGCACCCCCCAATGAAGAGAAACACAGTGTGTCTGTGACATCGAGACATGTAAGACCCCAGCCCCCAGCTCCAGACTTCCCCTTGCCCTGGGAGTTGGAGGCTTCCCCTCCCGGGGGCTGCTCACACCACAGTCTCTGGAAGGCCCCCTGCTTGGGGGGGGGGTTGTGTCACCTCCTCTCAGACAAACCTGGCAAAGCTGCACCCCAATAAATAGCTTGTGTGTTGCTGCCATCTAGTGGTCAAAGCTTTTTCTCGCGCGATTCTAAAATCTTTAAACTTGAACTTGCTATATTTTTTCATTCAGATATCAAGTACGTATCTCAAACTTAACATGTCCAAAATCGAACTCCTAATTTCTACAAACCTCAGTTTGCTTCTTTCTGCACACCCCACCTCAGCTAATGGCAACTGCATTCTCATCGCTCATAACGGTGAGTATTGCATGATTTCTCTTTTACACCTTAAATCCAAACCAGCAAATCACGTTGGCTGTTCATTCAGCCTTTATTCAGTATCTGACCACTTTTTAAAAATCATCCTCACAGCTAATGTTTTTACCAAGCCACCATCACCTCTCATTTTGGTTTTTTCAATAACCTCCTAACTGTTCTCGTTCCTTGCCTCTTGAGGGTTTATTGTCTATACAGGAGTCAGTTACCTTGAAGGTTTTGCTGGAATGTCACCGAATCGTAAGTCCTTCCTCCTCATGTAAAGCAGCATCTAGCTCCATCCCAGCCCTCTCCTTCCCCATTATACCATTTGTTTCCGGATCATCTATCCCACCTGGCCTATTATTTTTGGGTGTAGATGCCTTTTCTGTTTTCTGCATGGCTGTTACCTCCGAGCTGGAAGCAGGGCCTGGTGTCAGTAAGCCTTGTTGTACTGGATGAGTGGACACGTGATTATCAGGTTTTCTAGCACCAACTGACCAGGGCTGCCGGCCAACGAATGCATCAGCTCAGCACAGCAGCCTTTTCCGTCAGCTCAGCACAGCAGCCTGATGAAAATGCTGGGGCAAGGAGGGACCCTGACAGCACCGTCCCTGAATGGGAGGGTGCCCCTGTCCAGCTGTGCCAGAAGGCCTGCACCAAGTGAAGCTGGGGCTGAGGGGGACATAAAGGAGGGGGCACTGGTCCGAAGGGGGCACTGCGCTGGCCAGTGCCCTCAAATAAACACACCGAGCAGCTAATATTTTTGAGTTCTTGCTCTATTTTAGGCACAGCTCCAAGTAGCATGTAACAACTGCACTGAGATAAGGTCTTATAAATGCCATTTTAGACATTTTAGACGTGAGTGAAGCGAATTTCAGTGAGCTGAAGCGACTTTCCAAGGGGATCCCACTGCTGTGGGTCAGAGCCCCCCAAGAGCTGCCAGCCTGGCCAGGCTGCCACCCCAATAGCCGCAGGGACTAAGGGTGAAATTTCTCAAGGATGTCAGGGACGTGTGCACAGGACACAGCCCGGCCTCCCTGGGGAGCCAGACGCTGCTGCCCTGCAGACTGCGGCTGCGACACGCCCCACCCCCCGGCCCAGCCAGGCCCTTCTCTGCTGCCTGGAGCTTCCAGACGCTTAGGAGGAGCCAGCTGGTTCTTCCGTGCCAGTTCGAAGAGAAGTGGTAGCTAGAGAAAATCTTATTTTATAACTAATATCATAATGAATACTTAAAAAATGTGTTATAACCCGTATCAGCCAGTGTTGGCTTAGGACACTTTCACACGCCACTGGAGAGGTGAAAACTGGTGGAACCTTGCAGTCAACCGACGTACAGAGCCCTCTTTACCCAGCAATGCCACTTTTCAGAATTTAACCTACAAATGCAATTAAACCAGGGGGACAAGTGTGTATGCTCATTGTTCTTCAATGCACTATTTTTCCCTAAAGTTACACAAGTTAGGAGCAGACTAAATCTCCATCAGTAAATGTATCATTAAATCCACATAATGGATGAATTTAGAGCTGACTAAAAAAATAGGCATTCTCTGCGCCCCCCCCCCCCCAAAAAAAAACCCAAAAGAGTGATATGGTTCCAAATTCAAAGGATACAAAAGTATACAAAATAAAAATCACTCACCCTTACAACTCAGCTACCCGGTTCTCTTCTCCAGGAAAAAAGAGAAAATAAATGAACTCTCAAATATACAGTTGTTATTTTTATACAGATATACACCACCAACGAGCTCATATCCAGTATATAAAGAACTACTATAGACATTGACACAACCTTTTAAAAATGTGCAGAAGACTTGCACAGGCATTTCTCAAAAGATTATCCAAATTGTCAATACGAATTTAAGACTAAAAAGAGAAAAAGTACCTTCATAGTGGAGAAGCCTTAATAGAATGATCAACGTGAGGGCATCAGTGTTTCACAGATGAAATAACGTGTCCTGATAGGCTGCGACGAGAACATGGTGCCCTGCTCCTGGCGTTCCTGCCAAGCTGCAGAACCGGATTCTACCACGAGGCCACACAGTAGCAAAGCCCGACTTGTAATCTCCAAAGAGGGTCACCGTCATGAAAGTTAGGGAAAGGCTTTGGGGATTCTTCAGCTGAAAGGACCTGATGCCGAAACAGAACTCGCAATTGTGAATGGGATCCTTTTGCAATAAAGGGCAGGAGTAGGACATTTGGCAAATTTTGCATACAGACTAAAAGTTCTGTGGAGTTATTGTCCCAGTGTTAATTTGTTGATTTTGTTGTATGTTGTGGTTATTTAAGAAAATGTCTTTGCATATTTGAGAGCGGGGCAGCAGCTGCTGCCTCCTGCATTGGCCCTTCTCCCCATCCTGTGCTCCGTCCTGCCCTCAAACCAGGGGTGGAGCAGAGCAGGCAGCTCAAAGCACCAAACAGACGCTGGCTGGTTTCCCGGCCCAGGAGTTGGGTCCTGTTAGCCAAGCCCCACCCCCCAAATTATCTGTGCTCGAGGATCTGAAGGCTTTTGAACCACTTACAAGCAAACATGGAGACTTCCTTGCCTTGGTTCCCCTGATGCTACCGTCCCTGCATTTCAGAGCTTCCCTCCTAAGCTAGTGGCTGGAAGAGGCCCACCTACCGTACCACCACTTACCTACCACCTGTGACCCTCCAGCACGACCCTGCCTCCCAGTAGCTGGACCTTGCTGAGCAGTGGAAAGAGGAACGTGCCAGAGGGTCAGCCCTAAATCTGCCCATGTGCCACCAACTCAGCTGCAGGATCAAGAGACTTGGGATTTCCAGAATGAGTCAGGGTCCAAAACAGGGCCCTGACCCTAACCCTCGGCACGGTCCGAAATGGCCTGGGAACCACATGGACTCTGGACCCCTGCAGATCTGAGGAGGCTCTGGAGCCAGAACAGCCTAGGGGTGAAGCTGCCTGCATTCAGGACGCGTCCTTGAAGTAAGGGGCTGCTCTGCCACGTATCCTGGTCACAAAAGCGTCCAGCCTGGATCTGCTATCTTCTGCCGCTGGGCGTTTGGGGATTGGTGGTCTTGGGACTGTCAGCATCCAGTACCAGGGGCTGGGCCAGGAGGGGCTCCCTGCGGAACGTGCCTCTGCCCCGAGGCTGGCTGGGCCCAGGCTTGGGGAAGGTGGTGGCCTCCTCCTGTGGGAACCCCCACCTCTGAGGCCTGGGGCTCCTCCTTAGCAGGCTCCGAGCTCCCCTCCAGGTCCCAAGTGCCCCTCCAGCCTGAGTGCTCTGCGAGGAAATGTCTGTGAACTTCCTGCCCACCCCCCCCAGCAGAGCCCCACGTGACGGGGCCTCTGGGGGTGGGGAGGCAGCCGGGGGCCCCGCAGCCCTATAAATGGTGCTGTCACCCCTTGGCCCTGAGGCTGCTTGTGCAGGTGAGTCGAGCCCCAGCCCCGGGCCTTCCCTCCTGCAGCATGTGGCTGCATGAGAGCAGCGCAGCAGCCGCAGGCTCCTGGGGCTAGGCGGGGAAGGGGCCCTGCACCCCATGGGGCCCTGCACCCCACTGGAGCGGTGCCCACGGTGCAGGAAGGGAGGCTTGCACAGTCCTCACGCCTTGCTTGCTCCTGGAGCAGGGCTGGCCCACCCCGGGTGTGGCAGGGCCTGCTGGGGGCAGCAAGGGGACAGTCCCCCAGGAGAAGGTGCCCCAGCGGGGGGGGGCACCCGCTGACCACCACAGGGCCAGTCCATGGCCCTGGTCAACTCCGTTCTTCCTCCATCCCCCGGTCCCTCAGCACCTGACTCCAGGGGGCAGGTGGCTGAGCAGGGAGAGGAAACAGGTGCCTCCTGGACAAGTGCTTCAGGTGGCCACGGCCCTCTCCGTTGCAGGACGGTGGCCGCCGCGGCAGCAGGGATGCTTCGCCCCTTCGCCATCCCCCTCCTCCTGCTGGTGGTCTCTGGCTCTGAGAGCGACCTGAAGGAGGTCTGTGTCGGGAGCCCTGGCCTCCCTGGCACCCCTGGATCCCACGGCCTGCCGGGCAGAGATGGGAGGGACGGTGTCAAAGGAGACCCTGGGCCTCCAGGTACTGGTCCGTGCTGAGGAGGTCCACCTGTCTAGGGGTCAGATGGGTGGGGGACACAGGGGCATTTCCTTAGCTGGAGATACCCTGAGGGTCTGTCCTCAAAGTGCCCCTGGAGTGGCAACTGAGCAGCTGCTGACAGTGGAGTCTGTTCATGCCAGACCCCGCCCTCCATGACCCCTTCTCCTTGCAGGGCCTGTGGGACCCCCTGGAGGGATAATGGGCCTCCCTGGGTGCAACGGGCTGCCTGGAATCCCTGGCCTCACTGGTGAGCGTGGAAACAAGGGAGAGCCTGGAGAAAGGGGTCCCCCAGGTGAGCAGGTGGGGCAAGCAGGCAGTGGCGGCATGGGCTCAGACAAAACTGTGGCCCCACAAGCGTGCATGGGAGGTCCCCAAAGAGCATGCGGTTCAACTGCCTGGGGCGAGAAGTCAAGGTGTCTGGGCAGTGCGGCCACAACGCAGAAACTGCGGTGGAAATTGCTGCGCAAATCGAGGCTGCAGACGGCGACGTGGGGAGTCAGGCGTGTGGAAGAGGGACCAGGAGGCGATGCCTGGGCGGCATTAGTGGGTCAGGGGTTCCAGGAGATGGTGCGTTGGGGGGCCCCATATGCACAAGGGAGTAGTTGTCAAGGTCCCTCAAGAGAGTGCAGGGGGTGGGGAGTGGGGAGGGACCCTGCCTGGGAGCCAAAAGCCCCCAGTTGTAGGCCCACAGCCAGTCCAGGTCTATGCAAGGGAGGAAGAGGAGGGCGGCGGCTCGGCAAGCGCGAAGGGCTGGTCCGGAGGGAGTGGGGGACCCTCCAGCACATGGAACCTCATAGCCTGGGGACTGGGCAGCGAGCGCGGCAGGCAGCTGGGCCAGCGCTCGCTGGGCAGCGGCTGCTGCTGGACACTCTCGGCCTTCAGCAACCCGGGGGTGGGTTTTCTGCAGGGCTCCCAGCTTACATGGACGAGGAGATCCAAGTTGCACTTCAGGGCCTCAGACATCAAGTCCTCCAGGCACTGGGAGGTAAGGGGAGCCTTGGGGTCTTGCAGGGCAGGGGCTCCCACAAGTTCCTCCCAGGAACCAGAGGCCTGACCACCAGGCGTGGACATGCAGCTGGGAGAGGAGCGATGTGCCCTTTTCTCACGTGTGTGTCTGACCCAGAGGGAGACAGACGTAGGCACGAATTAGCTCCCGAAATCCGAAATCCGGGGGAGCAGGTTCTTGTTTTCTATTGAATTCCAGGAAACTGCATAGTTCCTGGCACATCGTAGACAGTCTATAAATAACTGTTAAATGGGTGAAAGAATTAATGAATAGGTGATGAATGGTGCGTGGATGAATGGAAGCCTAGACAGAAATCTGGGGCCCTGGGTGGAGGAAGCACGGAGCGCCTGGGGATGCCCCGGCCTGACCAGCCCCTCTGCTCAGTCCTCAGCTTGCAGGGGTCCATGCTGGCAGTGGGGGACAAGGTCTTCTCCACCAACGGGCAGTCGGTTAGTTTTGACACCGTTAGAGAGTCGTGCGCCAGAGCGGGCGGCCAGGTCGCTGTCCCGATGAGCCCAGAGGAGAACGAGGCCGTAGCCAGCCTTGTGAAGCAGCATGGCACCTACGCCTACCTGGGCCTGGCCGAGAGCCCCACCCCTGGAGAGTTCCAGCTCCTGGACGGGTCCCCCCTGAACTACACCAACTGGTACCCCGGGGAGCCCCAAGGGCGGGGCAGAGAGAGGTGTGTGGAGATGTACACGGACGGGCGCTGGAACGACAAGAGCTGCCTCCAGTACCGCCTGGCCGTCTGTGAGTTCTGAGCGGCTGCTGGGGCCGCCACAGGCTCCGCCTGATCTGAGCATCCGTGGCGCAGAGCTGAGGGCAGCCTCGGCCCCTCCCCCCCTCCCCCCACTGATCAGTGCCCACATCTGCCCTGGCTGAGCCTCTCCACAGCACAGACCTTTCCCAGCTTGCCTGCCAGCAGCCACCCTAGCCTTTGGCTTTGATGTGAGGTGCAGACGTCCTTTGTCCTCCTCTAGCCCAGTTCCTTCATTTACAGACATCAACAATGACGTCCCGGGATGGAAGGGCCCTCCCAGCTCCCACAGAGGGTGCCTGAATCCAGGGCCTCGGGGCACACCTGGACAGGCCCTGAATGAGGTCACAGGGCCAGGTGGTTTCCCAGAGTGGAGATGTCCATGCCCTTGAGTCTGGGGTGCCCACTGAGCCACTGTCCTGCAGGCAGCCAGGCCTCCAGGGCAGGCCCAGGCCCCTCCACCCCGGACACAGCCCAAGCGGCTGCCCACACCTCCCCACACCCTGCAGGCCTCAGCGAGGTCTAGGCTGGGCCCTGTTTCCTCCTCCTGTTCTTTCAATCAGCTATTTTGTGAGCGTCCCAGGGATGGTTGGGGTACCCGGGACACTGGGGGCGTTTGTTTTCCCTGAGCCTATTTCCTCTTTGAAGTGGGCATAGAATACCTGGTACTGTCGCAATTGTTACCATCAGGCCCATGACCAAAATCACTGCATAAATACCAGAGCTGGTCCTGCAGATAGACTGTTTATAGAGCACGGACGGCATACCCAGCACCTCGCCAGATGCCCCTGGTGCGTCATCCTAAACGTGGTTTACTCCTACCCACGATGCCACGGGGCCAGCATCACTTTCTCTGAGGCTTGGCAAGGTCAAAGGTTTCGTGCATTTTCACCTAGAGCAAGTGGCAGAGGCGGGACCCAGCCCTGGCCCTGAAGTTCATGCTCCCAAGCACCCTCCCCCGCCCCATGCCAGGCAGAGATGATTGAGTCTAATAAATCATGAGTGTTTGCATGAGTTTCCATTGCCTTTGGCTCCAAGAAACAGCACATTTTAGTGTTTCTGTAAATCAGATTAGCTCTGGCTCTGAGCCCCCACCTGCTTTCTCTGCTGGGTGGAAGGAGCAACCTGCTCTCCCCGCTCAGTCGCACCAGTGGCCAAGGGGGCAGTACGCGCATCAGTGTTGGTGGCTGGTGTTAGGGTCCTCCTGGTCTGAGGCCACACAGTCCTTGTGTGTGGGGTGGTATCAGGCCCCCGTGGCCCACTCAGTCTTGGAAACTGCCTGTGCCTTGGATGGTGCTGTCCTTCAGAGCTCAGCCTTCCCATCAAGAAGAGCAGCTGGAGGGTGACGTGCAACCTCCTGTCTTTTCTGAGCCTGTGTCCCGGGCTTGTGCTTGCTGGCGGCCTTGGGAATTCTCCAGTTCACAGGAACTCCTTATGAAGTAGACTTTCTCCATCTCTCGGGTGCTCTATTATAGGATTTGAAGCAGGCAAGCTTTTCCAGGCTACTTTGACTTAGTTGTTTCTCACACTGCTTTAGCTGCCCCAGGCTGCCCCTGTCTGGAGGGCAGACCCTGGGAGGGTGAGCTGGAAGGGAGTTTCCAGGGACCGCCACGTGAGCACAGCTGTCTCCGCCCCATGCTGGGTGCCCGGAGCACCTCCTCCGCTTGTTTCTGGAGGTTCCAGGGATAGAACCCGGGACCTCATAGATGGGAAGCAGGCGCTCAGCCACTCCCCCCTCCTGGACTTTTGAGGTTGCATTTTCTTGGTGCAGCACGGCAGCCCTTTGATTGTCTTCTGTAGTTTTGAGGAAGGGAACTCCCTTTAGGATTCCTCTGCAGCTTTTACCAGAGGGGAGTTGGGACAATGGCTGCCTTGGACCCAGCGATCAACCATCAGACCACACACCCCTGGATTTCGGAGGAATAGGTTTTTACAGCCCACCCTGGCACCTGCAAGCTGCCCTGGAGCCAGGGCTGTGGACCCCACTGCTGCCTGCGAGGAGGCTGGGAGATTGGGTTGGTAACCAGGGCACGGAGCGTGAAAGTCCCTGGTGTTTATGGCAATTTGCCGTCTCTTCCTCCAGCTCTTCTTGCCTTGCTCTTGGCAGCTAAGTTACGGAAACATTACTTCTAAAAAGTTGCAGGCATTTTTATCTCATCTAATTCTGACTGCTAACTCAGGTGTTCCTCTAGTGTTCAGAAAATACACAGATTAGTTAAATTACATAGTCAAGGTCTCCTTACTAATGAAAAAAAAAATGAATATGCTTAATCATATTCATATCTCATAAAACCAAACCCCGTATTCTTTTTGACCTTTACCATTAACATAATACCAACTTTACTTTGGATAGAAAAACATTACAATGCTGTTGTTAACTATAGTCCACAGTAGAGTGGGTATAGCTTAGTGGTTTGAATGCCTGCCTCACATATACAAGGTACTGGGTTCAATCCCTGGTACCTCCTGGAAAACAAACAAAACTATAGTCTGTAAATTATATTAGTTATATTTTTTCCATGTATCACCACATTCTTGAATTTTACATGGATTCACATACATGAATTTTAGAATCACTGTGTCAAATTGCATGGAAACTTGCTTTTTAAATTTTTACTATAAGTGCATTGGATTTATAAATCCATCTGGGGACAATTCATATCTTTACATTAGTAGGCCCTTCTTTTTGTTCATGTTTTCTATGTACAAGTATGCTTATTTTTTGTTAGATTGATTTTTACTTTATGATTTCTTTTCTATTGCTGATATATTTTCTATTATATGCTTAATTAGTTATTTGAAGTTTTTAAAAATCCAAACTTTTCAATTTCAAATGATAAAATAACATCAACAAATTATGGAAGAATTGCTCCTGAAAAGTTCTGTCCAGGCAATTTTTTCTCATCTAATCCCAACAATAAACTCCGTTGTCCTCCTGAAAGACACACAGATGAACACAGATTAGTTAAATGACATAATCAAGGTCTGTTTATTAACGAAGAAAATGAAGAAAAGAAAAAATGCTTAATAATATTCATATCTCACAAAACCAAATCCCATATACTCTTTTTTACCTTTAGCATTAATATGGTACCTTCTTTGATTTTGCTACAAAAACATTACAATATTGTTAACAATAGTCTATAAACTACATCAACTATATTTTCTCCTTGTAGCACCAAATTCTTCACTTTCTGTTGTGGAAGAACATTCCTGTATTTATATTATTAACCACAATCCTCACCTACTTCCAAAATTGTTGTTATACCTTCCCAATATCATACTCCAGCTGTCCTCCAACTAACATTAATCTTCGTAGACTACTCATTTCAGTCACAATCACATCCATAAATCAAGTGTTTGTTACATTCAGTTATTTGATTTATTTGATTGATTTTAATAATAAACTTTATTTTTATAAAATTTTTGATTTACAGAAAAATTAACTGAAAGTATAGTGAATTCCCATACAACCCCCGGCCCCACCCCCCAAGACCCCCACAGTTGCCCCTTTCACAGCACCTTACATTAGGGCGGCACTTTTGCCACAGTGACGCACCAATATTGAGGCGTTGCTGTAGCTTACAAACGGTTCACACTTTGTGCTGTGCAAATGTGTGATGTCATGTGTCTGTCGTTGCAGGATCCTGCAGAACCATCCAACCCCCTAGAAATGCCCTGGCTTCCACCCATGCATCCCTCCCGCTCCCTTCTGGGCGCCTGGCAACCACCGTCTTCACATCAGGGCCACAGGTTCTTCAGTTACCACACACTAAAAACTACAATAACAAATCCACTTTGCTCCATGGTTACACTCCCTCCAGTGCTTATTCATGCCTCAATCTTGAGGGATTTGGGGTGATGTCCACTCTGACTGCTTCAGGCTGAGAGGGGACAGATATTATGGGGCAGATGGAAGAAATTACTTTGCTTGCAGTTGTAGATACTCCTTGTTTTTTTCCCATGGGGCTTGTCCATCACCATCATTTTGTTGGTTGTTCAGGCCAAGCCCGAAGAATTAGAGAGGAGGAGTTGGCCACAACTCTGCTGGGATTCAGGGATAAGCTGGCATGAACAGTCTGAAGATTTAAGTCTCTGAGAGATATATCTAATGGGTATAATGAAAATCATAGGTTCAAAAAAAAAGAATAGAAGAATCATGAGTAGGGGAATTATAAACGAATATAACTATGCTATCTTAGGGAAATAGCTTATATATTCCCAAAAAGGGCCTACCAAGGAAGTGTTGATTTCATGAGTCTATGTGCCTTTACTTAGCCATATTTATTCCTAAATATTTGATTCTTTTAGTTGCTATTGTACATGGAATTTTTTCCTTGATTTCCTCTTCAGTTACTCATTACTAGTGTAAAGAAACACTACTGATTTTTGCATGTTGAGCTTATACTCTGAGAAACTGTTAAATTCATTTATTGGTTCCAGTAGCTTTATTGTGGGTTTTTCAGGGCTTTCTATATATAGGATCATGTCATCTGAAAATAGTGAAAGTTTTACTTCTTTCTTTCCAATTTGGATACCTTTTATTTCCTTTTCCTGCCTAAGTGCCCTGGAAAGGACTTCTAACACAATACTGCATAAGAGTGGTGACAGTGGGCATCCTGGCCTTGCTCCCTCCTTTTACCATTAAGTCTGAATTATCTGTGGGTTTTTCATATATGACCTTTATCATGTTGAGGAAGTTTCCTTTTACTCCTGTCTTTCAAAATGTTTTTATAAGAAAGGATGCTGAATTTTGTCTACTGCATTTTCTGTGTTGATAGAGATGATCATGTAATTCCCCCCTTTGATCTGTTAATGTGTTGTATTACATTAATTGATCTTCTTATGTTGAACCATCCTTACATACCTGGGATAAAAGCCTCTTGGTCAGGGTGTATAATTCATTTGATGTGTTGTTGGATTCAATTTGCAAGTATTTTGTGAGGATTTTTGCATCTAAGCTCTTTAGAGAGATTGGTCTGTAATTTTTTTTTCTTGTAGCATCTTTTGTGGCTTTGGTATTAGGGTGATGTTGACATCATAGAATGAGTTAGGTAACGTCCCCTCTTCAACTTTTTGGAAGAATTGGAGCAAGATTGGTATTAATTCTTTTTGGAATGATTGGCAGAATTTACCTGTGAAGCCATCTGGTCCTGGGTTTTTCTGGTTGGGAGGTTTTTGATGATGGATTCAATCTCATTCTTATGATTGGTGTTTTGAGGACTCCTATTTATTATTTCATCAGTGTAGGTTGTGCATGTGTGTCTAGAAATTTATCCATTTCATCTAAGTTGTCCAACTTGTTGGTATACAATTTCTCTTAGTATCCTTTTATTATACTCTTTATTTCTATGGGGTCAGTGGTGATGTCTCCTCTCTCATTTCTGATTTTATTTATTTGCATCTTCTCTCTCTTTTTTGTTAGTCTAGCTAAGGATTTGTCAATTTTATTAATATTCTTGGAAAAAAACAGGTTTGGTTTTGTTAATTCTATTTTTTTTATTCTCAATTTAATTTAATTTTGCTCTAATCTTTGTTATTTCTTTCCTTCTGCTTGCTTTGGTATTAGTTTGCTGTTCTTTTTCTAGTTCTTCCAGGTGTGCAGTTAGATCTTTGATTTTGGCTCTTTCTTCTCTCTCCCACCCCCCAGAGATGTCTCCCTTGTCTGTTTGCTTGTTGTTTTTGCTCATTGTTTGCACTTTTTATCTGCTTGTTGTTTTTGCTCATTGTTATCTTCTTGCTATTTTTGTTCATTGTCTGCTCATTTATTTTTTTTTTTACTTATTGTCTGTTTTTGTTTTTGTTATTTTCTTTAGGAGGCACTGGGAATTGAAACCGGCACCTCCCATGTAGGAGGCAGGTGCTCAACTGTTTGTGCCACATCTGCTCCCTCTTCTTTCTCTTTTAATGAAGGCATTTAGGGCTATAAATTTCCCTCTCAGCACTGCCTTCGCTGCATCCCATAAATTTTGATATATTATGTTCTCATTTTCATATGCTTCAAGATATTTATTCATTTCCCTTGCAATTTCCTCCTTGACCCACTGATTCTTTAAGAGTATGTTGTTTAAATTCCATATTTGTGAATTTTCCAGTTCTCTCCCCATTATTGATTTCCAGCTTCATTACACTGTGCTCAGAGAAAGTACTTTGTATAATTTCAATCTTTCTAAATTTGTTGAGTCTTGTTCTAAGACTTAACATGTGGTCTATCCTGGAGAATGATCCATGAGCACTTGAGCAGAATGTATATCCTGCTGTTTGTGGGTGCGATGTTCTGTATATATCCATTAGGTCTAGTTCCTCTAATGTATTGTTTAAGATCTCTGTTTATTGATTCTCTGTCAAGCTCTTCTGTCTATTACTGACAGTGGTATATTGTAGTCCCCCACTATAACTGTATGGTTGTATGATTTCTTCCCTTAGTTTTGCCAGTTTTTGCCACATGTATTTTGGGGCATCCTGGTTAAGTGCATAAATATTTATGATTGTTCTTTCTTCTTGATAAATTGTCCATGTTATTAATACATGGTGTCTTTCTTTGTCTCTTACAACTGTTTTATATTTAAAGTCTATTTCATTTGATGTTAGTATAGCTATCTCAGCCCTTATATGGTTACTGTTTGCATGGAAAATCATTTTCCAACCTTTCACTTGCAAGCTATTCACATCCTTGGGTCTAAGGTGAGTCCCTTCTAGACAGCATATAGATGGGTCATATTTTTTTAAATCCATTCTTCCAATCTACATCCCCTAATTGGGCAGTTTAATCAATTATCATTTAATGTTATTACATAAAGGCAGTACTTACTTCAGTCATTTTTTCTTTAGGCTTATATATGTCGTATTTTATTTTTGTTTCTCTTTTTACTTTTTTAGTTACCCTTATTAATAATCTTTCTTTCTACACTCTCCTCCAATCCTCTCTCTCCTATCTTTTCCTTTCAACCTGCAGAACTCCCTTTAGTATTTCTTGAAAGGCAGGGCTCTTGTTGACAAATTCTCTCAATTTTTGTTTATCTGTGAATATTTTGATTTCTCCCTCATTTTTGAAGGACACTTTTGCTGGAAACAGAATTCTTGGCTGGCAGTTTTTTCTTTCAACACCTTAATTATGTCATATCACTGCTTTCTCATCTCCATGGTTTCAGATGAGAAATCAGCACTTAATCTTATTGCACTTCCCTTATATGTGATGGAACTCTTTTCTCTCGCTGCTTTCAGAATTCTCTCTTTATCTTTGGTGTTTGACAATATGATTAATATGTGTCTCAGAGTAAGTCCACTAGTATTTATTCTGTTTGAAGTACACTGCACTTCCTGGACATGTACATCCATGTCCCTCATAAGAGTTGGGAAGTTTTTGGCCATTATTTCCTCAAATACTCCTTCTTCCCCCTTTCCCTTCTCTTCTTCCTCTGGGGCCCCTTAAGGTGTATGTTTATGAATTTAGTTTTGTCATTTGATTCCATGAGTCCCTGCTGATTTTTTTCCATTTTTTTGTCTATCTGTTCTATTATCCGTGCAATTTCAGATGTCCTATTTTCCACTTTACTAATTCTTTTCTCTGCCTGTTCAAATATGCTGTTGCATAAGTTTAGTGTATTTTAAATTTCTTCCATTGTGCCTTTAATTACCATAGGATCTATTATTTTTATGTATTTTTACAATGTCTTCTGTATGTTCACCAAGTGTCTTCTTTTTTTTTTTTTAAATCTTAACTTTTTTTTTTCCAAAGATTTATTTTATCTATTTATTCCCCCTGCCCCATGTTTGCAGTCACTGTCTGCTCTCTGTGTCCATTTGCTGTGTGCTCTCTGTGTCTGCTCATCTTCTCTTTAGGAGACACCAGGAACCGAACTTGGGACCTCCCATGTGGAAGAGAGGTGCTCAATCACCTGAGTCACCTCACCTCCCTGGTTTGTTGTGTCTCTTATTGTCTTTCCTCTTTTTGTTTCTTTTGTTGCATCATCTTGTTGCGTCAGCTCCCCCACACCTGCCCACCGCACCAGCTCGCCTTCTCTAGGAGGCACCAGGAACCAAACCCGGGACCTCCCGTGTGGTAGGTTGGAGCCCAATTGTTGGAGCCACATCTGCTTCCCCCAAGTGTCTTCTTAATATCTTTTATCTCTTCTCTCATCCCATTGAATTGATTTAGGAGATTTGTTTGGACATCTTTGTTTAACTGCTCTACATTCTGCATTTCCTCCTGCTTTTCAGTTTGTTCACTTGACTGGGCCATATATTCCTTTTTCTTAGTGTGATTTGTAATTTTTTACAATATCTAGGCATCTGTTTATCTTGCTGGGTTTTTTCTGTTGGTCAGTCTCTCTTTCTTGCTTAGGGTTTTATTTTTGTATGGATTTGTGCTAAGGGTTTCCTTTGACCTTTTGACCTTGGTTCCACTTATTCTGAATCTTTAGAATTTCCCATGTTTAACTGAAAAAAAAATCAAAATAAAGAAGGAAAGAAAAAAATAAAGGAAAAAGTAAAATAATTAAAAAGGAGAAAAAGAAAAAAGAAAAGAAAAATAGGAAGAGAAATAAAATGAAAAAGTAGGAAAAGGAAAAAAGAAAAAAGGAAGAGGAAAGGAGAAAGAAAAGGAAAAAAGAAGAAAAGAAGACAAGAACAAAAAAAAACACACAAAAGATGAGGGCTTCCCTTTCAGGCCATGGCTGCTCTTACGCTTGTCCTCACAGCTACCTGTGCCTGCCAATCAATCACCCAGGGTCCACCTCTCTGCAGGGACCCAGAAGAGAAGGGAGTGGGGGAAACAAAATCAAAGAACAGAACAACTGGCCTCCCTCTCAGGCCACCAGTGAGAAATCACCCTGTGGCCTGCCTCTCTGCAGGTACCTGGATGAGGAAAGAGAAGGGAAAAAAGTGCCTCCCTCTCAGGCTATGTCCCTCCTCACTGCTGGGTCTCCCATGGCCACTGCCTACTGTCAGCTAGGTGTCCTGTCACTGGCCAGATCATGTGCAGCCTGTCGCTCCTCCCTTGCCTTTCTGGGCACCCTGCAAGGTCTGATCGTCCTGCAGCCCACTGACCCCCTGGTGCCCATCTGGGACCCCCTCTAATCGCCCCTGTGGCCCCAGCAAGTCTGCCTTCCCAGCTTCTAGAGGAGGAGAGCAGCCTGCCCTTCCTTACTCCACCATTTGGATCTCTTGGCCCTGACTTATTTATTTATTTATTCAATATATATACATTTTATTAAAGAAGTTGTGAGCTTACAAAACAGCCATGCATAGTGTGCATAATTCCCACACATTACACCCCTTCCCCCAACAGTTTACATTAGTGTGGAACATTTGTTACAGATTATGAGAGAACATATTTTTTGTTTATCTTATACCCCACCATCTTGTTTGATTCTCATTTTCTCCCAAAACTTTTAATATAATAGGTTCTCTTATATTTTATACATATATTATTGTATTTGTAAATGATAGAAGTTTTGCCTGTTTCTTTATGATTATTTGTATTTCTTATATTTCATTTGTACCTTTTTGCAGGGACCAGGAGCTCATGTACATTATTGAAGTGATTCATTGAAAAATGGCATCTTTTTTGGCCCTGAATGTAATGGGAACACTTTCAATATTTCACCATTGCAAATGTTGTTTGTTTTTAGGTTTCTGATGGATACTTTTTAATCATGGTAAAGAAGTTCCCTCTTTTTTCGAGTTGCAAAGATTTATTTTAGTCGTGAATGCTTATTGAACTTTATCAGGTGATTTTTTTGGCCTTTCCTTTAATCTGCTAAAATAACGAGGTGTCAAGTGTGGATTGAGCCATTTCTCATTCCTGGGCATTGGCCTTTAGAGCCCACAGCTGGGAATAAGAGACTCTGAGCGCCTCACTTCTCAGTTTGGAGAAATGCCCCAGGGACCCACCACTGGATCTGCTCAGCATCCTCATCCCCCTGGTCAGTCTAAGGAGGCTGCCCCACTTGGCTGACATCAGAGCTCTCAAGTGGAAATTATTCCTTCACTTCCTTCCCCTATGGGGTGGGTGAGGAGCTCTCCTCGTCCTCTCCTGGTTTTGGGTAGCCATGCCCAAATTACTTCCCCTTCCCAGATTAGGTCACCTAAGACAGGGATGAGGATTATCTTCTGTCCTAAAATTGCTGAAGTAATGAACCAAAGAGTGCCTGACCTTATTGAAGCACAAGAGAAGGATAAGCTGAGCGCAGGAGTGTCCCAGGCAACATGGCAGCTTCCCAGGGCTGTGTGAATGCCAGTGTCAAGGAAGGTGCCCAAAGCTTAAAAGGGGCTCTCAAGGCTGCTTCCTGCAGTGGGCACACCTGAGCAAGAGAAGCCTGTGGACTGAAATGCCCCCTGATGGGATGCTGAGCCCCTTTCCTGAAGAGCATCTGTTAGCAGTTAGCTGGGATGGGCTGAGGAGGGGCCCCTGCCCATTCGTCAAGGGCAACATCCTCAGGCCTCATACCTCTCATGGGCCAGGGTGGGCATGTGTCAGCAACGAAGCTGAAGCATTAATGGCAAAAATGGAAGGCAAAGATCATTTGTTTGGGCTATGTTTCAAATAAAACCTAGAAGCTTTATATTGTGGGGGTCCAGGAAGAAAGTGTATGAAGAGTTTTGAGAAAATGTATTAGTTTTGAGAACAGAGCGAGGAGCATCAAGCTTCAAGAGTTCACATGGCTACACTGAGACTCTTAATAAAACTTGTTATATATGAAATTAGTGAATTACACTGATTTTATTTTCTGATGTTGAACCATCTTTGTGTTCCTGGGATATACCCCCTATGGTCTAATGCTGGCATTCTCTTCACACTTACTATGAGTTGGGCATTTTACTTGCATTAAATCATTTACTCCTCATTAACCTTATATAGATGCTATTATTATCTCCAATTTACAAAATAAGAATTTTGTGGCACATAGAAGTTAAAGTGATTTTCCCAAGATCACACAGCTGGTTCATACAAGAACTGGGCTATGAATTCAAGAAGCCATATTCCAGAGACTATTTTAAACTACTAAAATACTGCTGGAATTTTAATAGCTATTTTAAATTGTAATTTGACATCTACGTTTATAAATTAAATTGTCTAAAAGTTCTCCTTTTTTCTACTGTCCTTATCCAATTTTGGGTTACTTGTTTAGCTAATCTTTTGAGCTATGTTTTTTTTTAATACTACAAAAAATTTTTATAAGAGAAGAATGATCTTTTCTTTGAAGATTTGATAAAATTCACCGTAAAACCACTTTTTTTGGGGGTGATGGTAGATAATTTTTTACTTTCCTTTCTATCTTTCATGATTATTGATATACCAGTCATTTTAATTCTTCTTGGGCCAACTTAGGTACTCTAAATTGTCCTCTAATAGTATCTATTTATCTAGTTTTCAAATGTATCACCATAAAATCAGTTGTACATAGTGTGGTTTTATAATGTCGATATTCTCTCTATTAGTATAATATTCCCTTTCCTTCCTGATATTGCTTATTTCTTTTACATTTTCCTTTAATTATAGATGATTGCATCAGCCAGCTAATGCCACAGTAAGTCTCCTCCTCAGGTATTTACTACAGCACACCTTTTTGTTTCTTGCTCTGGGTCTGCTAGTTGGCTGTGCTTTGGGTGGTCTAACCTGGGAGCTTGCCTAGGCTGGACCCCAGGCCTTCAGGGGCTGCAGGCTGCTCCACACCTGTTCTTCACCTTGCAATGAATGGCTGCCGAGCGCATATTCTTCCCACAAGAGGCAGTGGACAAGCACGTTGGGCATTACTGCCCCGTTGTGGGAAGGGTGGGGTATTGACTCCACATGCTCTGCAGAGTCCTGGGGCAACAGGTAGGGATCCATGATGCGGTGACAAGGGGGACGTTGGAACTCGGGAGCGCCACTCTAAACCAGCACAGTCAGATGCGTCAAATTTATGGTGTTTGCAAAGAACCAGGTTTTGCAGCTCTGCTGTCGTTTCCTTATTCCAGCTCATTCACGTCATCATTTAATTTTTATTTACTTCTTAATTATGAGCTCTTTTGGTTTGTTTTAGACCAAATTTATCTATCAGCTGGAGGCAAGGGTCCTTGGAGGACTATTTCTGAGGCGTGCTGCTGCAGTGATCCTCATTCTGGTTATTTCCTACCATGTTTGATAAGTTTCCAATGTGAACTCAAGTTTGCCTGAGCTCATCTGAGAAAGCCCTGAGGGGTCTGGGTTAGGGACAGGGTTTACTGTGACTTCTAGTCTGCGCAGTGAACTAGGTTGTGAAGTGATGGGACACAGGAAGCACAATGTTTCAACTTGGACTTTCCTGCCAAACCTCTTATCTGTGAGAGGACAAAGCCCTGCTTGTCCACGCTCGAGGGAGGAGACGGGCTTTTTCAGCTTCCTCTTGTGCTCGAGTGCACTTCCTTCCCCTAATCCGTGCTTTCTCTAAGTCTACAGCACTTACAAAGGCCTGGTTCTCTCAGTTCCAAATTCCCACCTTCTTGAGAGGTCCTTTGTCCTGAGAGGCCCTTCAAAACCGCCCTCAGCAGATAGTCTTTGCCTTGGGGGCCCCTCCTGTGCTGGCAGGACCTGATGGCGGAGCCCATGGGGCCGATGACCCTTGGAGAGGCTGGAACGCCAGTCAGGGGAGAGCAAAGTTCTCCAGTTGTTTGGAGCTCTGGGGAGGGGCCGGAATCCAAGGCCACTTGCTCAGGCCCTGGTGATCAGGCCAGGCGGGCTGTGGACGCCTTGCCTGCCCCATGCCTCTCTCTCATCAGGTCCTACAGGCCTTGATGCACGCTGGGGAGCAAACCGGAAGGTGGGCCCAGACGCTGGCTGCAGCCTGTGGGGTCAGGGGGCTTCTGTGAGGACACACTGGTGTGTGTGTAGTGAGTATGGACCCCGTATCCAGACGGGACACAGCAGTCAAGGAACAAAAGATTCTTCTGACGAAGTTCATTTTCTGAAGGGGTGGGATGGTCAATAAATGACCAAGGAAATGTGACAATTTCACAAAGAGATAAATAATCGCTGGCGAGCCATCTAAACAGGGTAATGACGCCAAGTGGCAGAGGAGTTACTTAAAATTGAATGACAGGAAAGCCTATTCTCCAGAGATAATATTTAAGCTGGAAATCTGAATGACGATGACAAGCAAGCAAACAGAGAGAGAGCAGTGTGTTCCAAAAGGGGCTACAGCTGGTGCAAGAGCTCACAGCCCCTTTGAATTTCAGCTGTGCGCTCTGCCCCTTGTGCCCCAGGCAGGCATTTGAAGAGGAGGGCAACAGCGTATGAGTCCACTCCTGTGAAAGGCCTGCGGTAAGCAGACCCATAGAGACAAGAAGTAGATTAGAGGACACCAGGAGCTGGGGGATTGGAAATGGGGAATTATTGCTTAATGGATAAAAAATTTCTGTTTTGAAATTTGAATTTTCTCTGATGAAAAGTTTAAATAATGGAAGGTGGTAATGGTAGCACAACATTGTAAAAATAATTGATCTCACTGAATTGTACATGTAAAATGGTTAAGGTATCAAATTTTATGATGTATCTATACACACACACACACACACACACATATCACCACAATTTTTTTAAGAAAGAGGAAGGTTTCCAGATATGTTCTGAATGAATGAGAAGAGTGAGTTGACTAAGTAAGTGTTTTAGGTACTTAACTAAACTTTGTTTATTTTGTTTTTCAGTAAACTAAGCATAAAGAGAAGTGAGCTAGGCTGCTGTAACAAAATACCAAAGACACAGAGGTGCGTGCTTGTGTGTATACATGCATGTGTGTACATGTGTGTGCATGCTTTGGGTACATGCGTGTGTGTGTTTGGTAGAATGTCTACACATCTCTTCTGGAAATAGAGATCTGAAGGGAACTGGTTCTGAGAACTTGTGATTCTGGAGCTGCAGAGATGGACACATGGGGAGGGCAGCAGCAGGAGGAGTTTACGATGTGGAAGCAGCTGGGAGCCCAGTGCTGTGCTGGAGAACCCCCAGCAGCCCTGGAGAGCTGCCGAATGTGCGGCGATTCTGGGGTTAGAGGCCAGGCCAGCAGTGTCTGACTGGCTGGAGGGCCAGCATCCCTGCGGAAGCCCTAGCCAGTCGTTTCTGGAGGTTAGAGCTGGGGTCGGGGCCAAGCTCAGCCACTTAACTTGAACCTGGTGTGGTCCAGGCAAGAGCTTTGCTTGGTGGTCAGGCCTCCCTGGGGCCTCAACTTCTCTCTCCTTCCTGGATCCCTTGGCCGTCTGCAAACTGAAGGCAGTGTTTTTAGCCAAAGGAAAGGATGTAAGCGGCTGTACATGTGCCAGCAACATGTGAAGTCCTGAACCCGGCCTCAACACCAGGGGAGGTAAAAGAAAGAGGGCAGGCAAGTAGAAAGAGGAAGGGTGGGGAAGGACATGCTCTAGAAAGTTCCTGGAGAAGAGAAGGGTTAAGGGAGTTGAAAAGCAGGGGCCTGGGGCAGATGGGGAGGGGGAGAAGACAGTGCAGCCATTACGCAGCCAGGCCAGAGACCAGAGTGGAGCAGAGAGGGCAGGGCAGGGGATTGGGCCAAGGCTTCCTGATCGAGGGGGCAGATTGAGCGAAGGCTGGATGGGAACATGGGAACTGGGGAGGCTTCTAGACACACGCAGAGATTCCTGCTGGAAGAATGAGCTGGCAGCCTGCCAGGCCCAGGCTGAGCAGAGAGGTGGCAGGCGACCCCTCTCAGGGGAAGACATCAAAGCAAGGAAGGGAGGCAAACCCGTCTTTTCTGACCAGGCTCAATTACCTAGGAAGGTCCATTCTGAGGTGTAGAGCTCTGTTTCAGGGCAACACGGCCACAAAATAGAGAATTTATGAAAGACAGTTGACATTTCTGTAGGTGGCTAGGTCCTTGGCCTGTAAAACAGGGTTTTTAACTTAAAATGAGGGAATGGATGTGTAAACCACATCACGCTGGGGAACCTAATGTGACCCACAGTCAGAGGCTAGCTCTGAGGTCTACAGGAAAGGGAAGAAGAGAGAAAAGGAGACCCCCTTAGCCTACAGAAAAGGTTCTAAGAAAGAAAGGAGGCCATGGGTTCTGGTGGCCTTTTGTGCCTTCATTTTCAGATGGGGAGCTGGTACCTAACCTTATCCCAAAAGGGGCACTGGAGAAAATGGGCCCCCACTGCAATTGCATTTGCCTTAGCAAACAGTGACATTTGCTTTGTCTTAGCAATGATACTTCTTACTTGTCTGTCTCCCTAGTAGCCTGGAGGGAACTCAGAGCCACAGCTTAAAATATTCCCCTTTGTGTCTCCTCCTGAGCATAGGGTCTGGTGCACCATGGGTGGTACAAGTGTTGTTGATGGAACGAAATGAGGTGGAATTATCTTCTTTGACTTTCTTCATTCCAAGGCAAGGACCATGCACCTGTTTCCCTCACTCCTTCCCCTTCTCCTATGTGTGGCAACAGCATCCAACTCAGAACCGAAAGGCTGTGAGGATGCCCAGAAGACCTGCTCAGTGATTGCCTGTGGCATCCCTGTCACCAACGGTACTCCAGGCAGAGATGGGCGAGATGGACCCAAGGGAGAAAAGGGGGAACCAGGTACAGGACGGCTCCCCTCCTTCCCAAGTCTTTACCTGCAGCAGGAGGTGGCTCCTTACACAGGAACCACAGGAGAAGGTTCTGGCACGGACAGCTCACTCAGAATAATGCCTGGAGAATGCCATTCTTCCAAGACAGGCACTTCTCTGGCTCTGCAGGATCCCCCTTTCCGCACAGAAATTGACAAGGTGCTTCTTCTCCATGGAAAGGGGGCACCTGCCTGCTCAGGGAGCTGGCTCTCAGGAGATACCTTCCCTGGTGTCTTAGTTTTCCATGGCTGCTCAAACCTCAGGAATGTGCTGCTCCTGGGCTGGAGGGTAGAAGCCCAAAACAAAGTTCTCAGCATTCTGGCCCCTTCCTCCATCCCTTTCTGTCTCCTCCTGTGGCTTTTGCTTCTCTGCCCAGGTTTACAATGCCTCCTGTCCTAGCAGGTTGAGGCGCACCTTATTTTGGAACTCTTCAAAATGAGTCCACACTCATTTTGGGGCTTAGGACTTGCACTTGTCTTTGTGGGGGACGTGATTCAATCTACTACACCTGGGACCTGGGAGGGTCGCTCTTCTCTGGGTCATCCCCAGTCCATTGGAAGCCAGGGCTCATTGAGACTGGCCCAGGGCTGCTGTTTCCTGGGTCCCTGGGAGCTGAGTATGGAGTTTATGGAGAAGGGGAGTGGACAACAGCCTCTGGTCATGGTTCCTTTGTGTTCCAACAGGCCAAGGGCTCAGAGGCTTGCAGGGCCCTCCTGGGAAAATGGGGCCTCAAGGAGAGAGAGGGTCTCCTGGGCTTCTAGGACCAAAGGGCCAGAAAGGGGATCAAGGAGACAGTGCAGGTAAGGAGCTCACCCCAAAACAGTCTGGGCTGAGGAAACCTGGGACCCTGGAAACTCACGTCAGCAGGTGGGAGGTGCTCCTTCTAGATTCTGCTTCCCACGCCAGTGCCCGCAGCCCTCTCACTGCTGCACGGGGCCTACGGTTTTCCCGCTAGTGCCTGGTCACAGACTTCCAAACCCCGTGGGGCCACTCCCTCGCCAGGCCCTGAAACAGCCGAATGTGTGGCTCCAGGCCTGGGGGGGGCGGTTCGGGGGGGAATGGTCCTTCTTGGGTGTTGGGGTTTATACCTATTGTCACAAAAGTGGTATAAAAATGTCCTGCTTCATAAGACCCTTGGATAATGGGGAACTACCATCATAGCAACTTAGTTCCAATTAAAATAGAGAAAACTCAGTAAGAACAAAAGAAAACTGATAGCTCTCTTATTAATATTTGTTCACTGGCCCATCAAAATAACAAAGTATTAAAAAGTTTACCTGGTATGAGAAATGAAAGAGAATTACAAAGAAAATTTTTCAAAAAGGAGACTAATGAGTTGGGTCTTTATAAGTGATTATAATTTTGTAATATTTAAACAGTATGTAAAGAAAAGGGCCCAGAACTATAGTTTCCAAGTTGTTAAGAGTTTTTAAGATATATCTGGGATGGCAAGAATAGTTATTTTCTTTCTTTTTGTTTTTTGTGTTTGCTTATTTTTTGGAATACGCATACATTTTAGTAAGGGGGAAAAAAAGTAAAATACTCTTCTGTCCAATTTAGGACCTCCCTCTCAATCAGTATCTCTTCTCATATTTCTCTGCAGCTTCTGAGACCAAGCTGGCTAACTTAGAGAGAGAGATACGAAGCCTGAGGTCAGAACTGGACCACACCAAAAATCGTGAGCTCTCTCTCTGCCCCAGGGTCTTCTTGGTTGTCACCATTTTCTTCAGAGTACTCTAGGTTTTGGGGAGGGTGCAAGAGAACTTACATATACTAGGGCTTGTTTGGCATTTTCTCCTAATATGGCTTTACTCAACCCTCTTACTAACTGCATTAGTGGCTATTTTACTGACTTTATTTACAGATAAATAAAAGGGATAAAAGATCCAGGAAAATCATGGCTCAGGAATATAGGTAAATCACTCAAGGTCACACATCTAGAAAGTAGCGGAAGAAGAGTTGAATGGAGATCAGTGGTCTCCGGCATCCACTACTTTCGGACCACTGTCCAAACCAGTGAGGGTCAAGCATGTTTCCTTGTGTCCCTGCTGATGCTTTGTCTCGAGGGTGCAATGTGCCAGGAGAGCCCAGACCATCTGCCATGGGCTGTGTACCCCTTCCCTTGCTCTACAGTTGAGGTCCTGACTGAGCTGGTGGGCATGGTGGCTATTTGTCAGTGTCCTGCCTCAAGCTGACCTTGGCCCTGGTGCTGAACAGTTTCCCCAGAGGAGCCCTTCCCAGAGAAGTGCTTCCTTTGCCCTTCTAAGGTCTCCAAGCTACGTCAACCTCACCCACCATTTGTGATTTCAGTGCTAACCTTCTCCTTGGGCAAAAATTCGGGGAAGAAGCTCTACGTGACCAATGGTGAAAAGATGCCCTTTTCTAAAGTGAAGGCCCTGTGTGCTCAGCTCCGGGCTACGGTGGCCACTCCCAAGAACGCCGAGGAGAACAAGGCCATCCAGGACGTGGCCAATGACCATGCCTTCCTCGGCATCACTGATACTCTGATTGAAGGCCAGTTCATGTACTTGACCGGAGGGAGGCTGACCTACAGCAACTGGAAAAAGGGCGAGCCTAACAACCACGGCTCAGAGGAGGACTGTGTGATCCTCCTGAAGGAAGGACTCTGGAATGACGTCTCCTGCTTCTCCTCCTTCCTGGCGGTCTGTGAGTTCCCAGCCTGAAGGTACATGTCCCTCAGCCCCCTCTTTGGCTGATTTGAAATAGAAGTAATTACTGGTTTTCCCATTTCCAGTGTTGAGTCATTCTTTTGTGGGGATGGGAGGAAAATGAAGGGTGTATATTTGATTATGGGATGAAGAGGTGAGACGAGGCTGACAGAGGGGCGTGAGAGGTTCTGGTCTAGCCCCTGGCAAAGGTTAACCTCTGCTAAATCAGTCAACCACAGAAAGGGCCAAGTCAACCCTTCTCAGTGAGGATATTGCAACCAACAGGAGGACCCTGTTGTGTCAGAGTTGGCAGTAGTTTGCTGCCTCCAAGAGAAGGAAAAATTCACTTTTGTCCAAGTGTTGCCACTAAATGATGCCAAAGTCTCTCATGAGTAGCCAGCCCTCTCCATGACATGGATATTGTTTTCAGTTGTCCATAAGCGGCACCAGAAAACCTTTCACCACCTGGCTTAAATGTCCCATATGGATGACAACCACTAGTCCCAGGAATTCTTCACCCTGCCCAAGTAGTTGTGGTCCTTCCTATTGTCATAGGTGATCTTGAAGATGAAGAACAGTTTTTCCTTCCTGCATAGTTTTAGGAGACTGGTTAGATATTGTGGGGTGCAGCAGCATCATGGGAGGAAGTTGCCATGCAAGCTGTGCTCTCCTCCCAGAGCATCTTCTGTCTCACTTCCTCCCTGTTCAGCTTCGCTGTAATACCCTCATCCTATTATAGGTCAATAGGTCCATTATCAATAGAGACAAGAGGATGAACTCCTCAACGGTAAGTTCACACCCTGTGGGTCAATCATGAGCACCAGCCAGTCAGCAAGTGAAATCTCCCTTGTGGGCAAGGTTCTGATGCTCTTGGCCCATGAACCTGGCTCATGGCCGTGGATGTGACTTGGCAATCTCAGGGGATAGCTGAGATTATGTAGAGCCAACCCCACAAGCCAGAGGAAGAGTATGAATTCAACCCCTGACTATATGCCATTCACAAAGAGTTTGAAAAATATTTCACATGTGGGCCAAGGGCCATTTTTAACATAATGAAAATTTTAAAATTTTAAATAAATTTAAAATTAATTTTCCATCTTCTTTTTCTTTGTGTCTGAACTACCAGGGAGAGCATCCATGCTTAAGGGTGCCCAGTGAATATTTGTTGAGTGAGTACAGTAGAGAATTACCAAACAGGTCAATGGTTCAGAGACTGGGAATGAATTAGGGCAGCCACTCTCTCCACAGTGTGCTCCTTCTGCAGGACTTTTAGGCCAGGAGTGGGGATTGGACTGAGACATGCTGAAGCCTTCTGGGCTGGCAGGAGGAGGGTGGCAGGACCTCTATTCTTGACATCTAGTATGTGTAGACTGCCACATCACGGACATTTCCATTCTGGGGTTCTTCTTCGGACACCATGCTTGGGGGCAGTAAGAAGATTATTTTAATGAGGTAGAGCAGAACAATTCCCTATTTTCGATTCAAATACAGATTGCTTCCAAATGAATGGGAGACTGCTTAAAATATAGAAACACATGAAACTATGTGTTAGGGCAGAAAAAAGAAATGAAAGACCAGAGCTGTTCAGAAGGAAGACACACATATACTGCCATCCAGAACAACAGAATTCCTGTAACCAAGCATGAAAACTACCTCTGAAGCTTCACATAGCCAAGACAAAAAATAGAAAATTGCCAGGTAACCATTAGATAATTCTCTCAGATGGAATGGAGGAGAGGCATGGACTACTCTGAGATGCACACTCCCTTCGTTTATACATAGGGCATAAAGGACAGAATCTTCAGCTATAAAATGTGGAAAAGAATTATGTACTGTACACGGATTGTTTCCCAGCATATAATGATTGCCCCTCGATTAGGGAGACCTGCAGGACATGCTCAAGTTCTTCCATTCCCCTTTCGGGCTTCTTCTTCTAGTTCCTTCCATGGTGCTCCATTCTACCTACATCCCTCAATCTCTAGAGCCTCATGTTGCTGCTATGGGAACTTTCTATGATACCCAAGGCCCTGTCCTTCTCCCCTATCCATAATCAGCCCCCTCTGAAGATCCTTGTTGATTCTCTTTTCTCTGTGCATCTTATAGGACATGAAAGGTTTTCTTTTGGATGGATAGGGTTTGCACTTCTCCTGATCTCATCTCTCTCTAACTGACTCCCCCTGCCACTATTCTGTCCCTCAACCTAAAATTGAGGTAGATCACCTCCCTATATTCCCAGGTTTCATCATCAAGCAATGGGGTCTCACACAAGTTTGCTCAAGAGAAGGTGGAGTGACTCTAAAGATGCAGGATTTTCATGGGAGTCCAAAGGTAGGAATTGTACCTCATCCAGGCTTCCAAAGACCTGGAACAAGAGGGGAATTGTGGATTCAAAGAGACCCTCCAAACAGTCACTTTCTTCCTATCTCTAAAGGGTTGTGGAAAGGCAGTTTCCTTCTCTAAGGGACATGCCATGATTGATGTCTCCTGCACAAAGGACCCAATGAAGCCACACTTGCTACTCCAGTGAAAAACTTCAGAGTACTCAGGCAACATGTTCCCTTGGAACTTTGGATAGGGGATGATTCTGAGCACTCTCTGGAGCTCCATTTGTTCTGATGCAGTAGGAGTCACTGCCATGTCATTCCCCATGTGGAGAATTGTCCTGGTTTTTTGGACCAGGGAACTGTCAGACATCTCCAAGTTGCAGTCTTCCTTAGCTGCCTCTTGCACAGAGTGAGAACCTGAGGGTCAAGCCTGGAATGGAAAGTGTTATTCTGTGGAGCCTGGGTTCTGGTTCTGGGACCCACTAGGGGAGAACAAGGCATGGGCCTCCATGTGCCCTTTAGGGCTGAAGGAGTGGTGGCTTGGTGGAGGAGTCCAGGATTTGGAAGTAGGAGACAGCAGTTTGAGCTCAGCTACCTGATCAACTCACCAAGTGGCATTGGGGAAAGCATGTTGGCTCCTTGGGCCTCAGTTTCCCTGTTGGTAAGTTGGTCTTTAAAGGCTTCTCCTTCCTAAAACTGGGTGACTCAATTGTTCCGCACGGATTCAGACCTTCAGGCCCATTTTGGAAACAGACCTGCAGAATCAGAACTGTTTTCATTTTTATTGCCTATCTATTCTGTCCAAACTAATCAAGGACAGCATTTATCAGCTATCTCTTAATTCTATAGAAAGCCATGCTGGGTGAGTGAGAATGGCAAATATATTTTCCTTTGGGATGGGGATTTGGGTTTAAATTATGTCTATATGGGCAGAGACAACATGATAGCTACTTGCTTCCTGTGCCAAAAGGAATACAACTAACCAAGCTTGTAACATTCGGGGCCCAGGGTGCAGTCTGGATTCTGGATCCTGGAATTGCAAGGCCTTGCAGGACACTCTGGTGTCATGGCTCTGCTACTCTCACTTTTAGCCATGCCCCAGCCTGAGGATTGGGGCTTGGAGGACAGCTGAAAGCCTAGCATTCACAGTTCCCAAACTTTCTTCTTGCCCAAGATCATCTTGCCTGCCCTCTCTGTATCTGTCAGAGATCTGACGTGCTACAGATCACAGCCAGCGCCAGGGATAAGGCAGGGCCTGGACTCACCCCCATGGCATGTGTGTCCTGGCGGCACTTCTGAACTGGAGGGGTGTTTGCTTGTTATTGCGTAACTGGTCTGTGCTTTGGAACCTGCCAGGAATCAGGGATCTTTTTCGGTAACCAGGATGAGATCTGATGTCATCATGGGGCCCAGACTAGAGGTGACAGGAAGGAGAATTTTTAAAGTGATGTTGTTGTAGTAACCCAGAGTGGCCACCGCACTTCTGGGAAAAGGGGATGGGGATTGAGATGGGGGTTCCATCCAGGAAGGGGGGCTTCCAGCCCAGGCAGCAGAGGGGTATAAGGCCCATGTGAGGCGTCATGAGCCAGTGAAACAGTGGCTTTTTCCCAGCAAACATAGGTATCATGCTTCAAAAAGTGGAGGCAGCTAGCCATTTATTAACTAAAGAAAGCTTTAGGCTAGGCCAGCCACTGCCAGCCCAGGTCCAGACTGCCCTGTCCTGGCAAGCTGAGTGTATATACCAGCTCATGCAGCCTTTTTCCCCCTTTTAAATTATTTTTTATTAAAGTAGCTGTAGGTTTAGGAAAAACATGTGACTAGTACATAGATCCAATATATCCCCCTCACACTTGCATTTTCCCTGTTATTTTAAATATATTTTCCCCATGTATCACCATATTTCTAATACCTTGTAGTAGAACAACATTCCTGTATTTATATTTTTGACCACAATCCTCAACTACTGCCAAAATTACTGTTATACATTCCCTATATTATTCTCCAGTTATCCTCCAACTACCATTAATCTCCCTAGACTACCCTTTTCAACCACAATCACATCCAAAAACCAAGTATTTGTTACACTTATTATAATGTGCTACAATCAACTCCATCCATTACCACATATTTACAATTGACCTTATTAAACATTCTACATATATCTGGCATCAGCTCCTCCTTCTCAGCCTACATTCTGTCTTCCACCAACCTACACTTTGGGCATCAGCTCCTCCTTCTCAACCTACATTCTGTCTTCCACCAACCTACACTTCATAGTCCATCTCCATAAGTCTACTCATCATATTTAGTTCATATCAGTGAGACCATACACTATTCATCCTTTTGTGTCTGGCTTATTTCACTCAACATAGTATCCTCAAGGTTCCTCAGTGTTGTCATGTGCTTCCCCAATTGATTTCCTCTTATAGCTGAATAGCATTTCATCATATGTGTATACCACATTTTGTTTATCCATTCATTGGTTGATGGACACTTAAGTTGTTTCCATCTTTTAGCAATTGTGAATGCCTCTATGAACATTGGTGTGCAAATATCTGTTTGCATCCTTGCTTTCAATTCTTCTGACTATATTCCTAGTAGTGGGATTTCTGGATTATATGGCAGTTCTATATTTAGCTCCCTGAGGAACCGCCAAACTGTCTTCCACAGAGGATGCACCATATTACAATCCCAGCAACAGTGAAGGAGTGTTCCTATTTCTCTGCATCCTCTCCAGAACTTGTAGTTTTCTGTTGGTTTTTTTTTTTTTTTTTTAAATAATAGCCATCATGTATGGTGTAAAATGATATCTCATAGTTGTTTTGATCTGCATTTCCCTAATAGTTAGTAATGTAGAGCATCTTTTCATGTGCCTTTTGACCTTTAGTATATCTACTTCAGAAAAATGTCTATTCAAACTTTTTGCCCATTTTTAAATTGGGTTGCTTGTTGTTTTGTTATTGAGTTGTGTGATCTCTTTATATAACAGGGAGATCAATCCCTTGTCAGATATGTGGTTTCTGAAGATTTTTTCCCATTGAGTTGGCTGTTGTTCCACCTTCTTAACAAAATGGTTTGAAATACAAAAGTGTTTAATTTTTGGAAGAGTTTAAGGAAGATTGGTATTAGATCTTTAAAAATTCACCTGTGAAGCCATCTGGTTCTGGATTTCCATTTTGGGGAGGTTTTTGGTGACAGTTTCAATTTCTTTACTTGTGAATATTTTATTGATGTCTTCTATTTCTTCTAGGGTCAGTGTAGTTTGTTTGTGTGTTTCCAAATATTTGTCCATTTCATCAATGTTGTCTAATTTGTTGGCATACAATTGTTTATAATATTCTCTTATGATCTTTTTTATTTTTGCTGGGTCAGTGGTAATGACCCTCTTCTCATTTCTGATTTTATTTGTTTGCATCTTCTCTCTCTCTCTCTCTTTTTTTTTTTTTTTGTTAATCTAGCTAAACATTTATTGATTTTGTTGATCTTCTCAAAAAAATTTTTAATTCTTTTGATTTTCTTTATTTTTTAATTCTCCATTTCATTTATTTCTGCTCTAATCTTTATTATTTCTTTTCTCCTGCTTGCTTTGGGATTGGTTTGCTGTTCTTTTTCTACTTCCTCCAGGTGTTCAGTTAGGTCTTTGATTTTAGTTCTTTTCTTTCTTTCTTTCTTTTTTTGAAGTACCAGGGCCAGGGATGAACCTGGGAGGTACTCAATCACTGAGCCACACTGCTCCCCTGGGTTGGCTTTTTTGTTTGTTTTTTAGGAGGCACCAGGACCAGAACCAGGGACCTCCCACATGGGAAGCAGGTGCTCAACCTCTTGAACCACATTCTCCCCATTTTTCTTCTTTTTAAATATAAGCATTGAGGGCTATTAATTAATTTCCTTCTCAGCAATACCTTTGCTATATAGCATATGTTCTGATATATTGTGTTTTCATTTTCATTTGTCTTGAGGTATTTGCTGATTTCTCTTACAATTTCTTCTTTGACCCACTGATTATTTAACAGTGTATTGTTTAATCTCCATGTATTAGTGAATTTTCTCTTTTTCCACCTGTTATTAATTTCCAGTTTTATTCCATTATGATCAGAGAAAGTGTTTTGTATAATTTCAGTGTTTTAAAATCTATTGAGATCTGACTTATATCCCAGCTTAGGGTCTATCTTGGGAAAAGATCCATCAGCACTTAAGAATATATATCCTGCTGTTTTGGGGTGTAATGCTCTATAAATGTCCATTAGCTCTAGTTCATTTATCATCTTATTCAAACTCTGTTTCTTTATTTATCTTCTGTCCAGATGGTCTATCTAATGCTGAGAGTGGAGTGTTGAAGTCTCCAACTATTATTGTAGAGATGTCTATTTCTCCCTTCAATTTTTTAAATATAATAAACTTTTAAAAAAAAGATGTTTTAGATTTCAGAAAAGTTACATCAAAAGTATAAGGGATTCTCATATACCTCACCCTTCCCCCATCTTCCCCTATTAATAACACCTTACAATTCTGTGGTACATTTGTTACAATTGATGAATAAATATTGGAAACATTTCTACTGACCAAGGTCTATAGTTTACACTGTGGTTTACACTTAATTCCAATAGCCTAAAAATGTCCTATATTCCACCTATTCTTCCCTCCCTTTCCCCTCAGAAACTTTCGTAACCTCTATCTTTATATCAGTATTACATGTTCTTCTATTACTACGTTACTAATAAGTTTACTTTGTCCATGGTTGCATTCTTCCTTTATGTCTGTTCATTACACAACCTTGAGGATTTTGGGATGCCTCACATTGAGAGGGGCTTAGACTTTATGGCAGATGGAAGGAACTGTTACGCTTGCAGTTGTAGATGCTCTCTGTTTTATGGGATGGGGTTGTCCATCACCATTATTTTGTTAGTTGCCCTTAGTGAGTCCAATGAACTGGAGAGTAGGTGTTGGCCACAACTCTTTTGAGCTTCAGGGCTCAATCGGCATATGAACAGACCAAAGATTTAAATCTCTGAGACATATATTTAATGGGTTTAGTGCTAATTATAGATTCAAATAAAAGGGGGAGAAGAATCATGTGTAGGGAAATTATAAATAAGACTAACTGTGTTACATTGGAGAAATAGGTTGTCATATATTCCAAGATAAAGCCCACTAACAGGGTGCTGATTTCAAGGGCTTCTGTGTCTTGCTCATAGTTTCTGGATGGTTCTAGAGACCTCAGGAGCACCACTGTTTGAGGCTTTATTTACAGTGGCAGTTAATGAGATCTGCCTGAGACATGCATATGCTTATCCTCTGGAATGACCTCCTGACTCATTTTGAAATCTGTTAGCCATAAAAACTCCTTTGCATTTGATGTTTCCCCCTTTTGGTCAAGGTCTTTTTCCAAATTCATCTCTGGTTGGTACTTGGTATTAATCCCTCGGTGCCAGGGAGGCTCATCCTTGGGAGTCATGTCCCATGCTGCACATCTTCATTAGTATACTCCTAATCTCAGTATCTGCCACGTCATTATTCAATATTATCCTGACAGCACAAATTTTGTGCAAATCTGGAAGAGTGATGAAGAACAGTGACTGCTGTCTGGAATCATTCATATTTTTCAGTTGACTGTGTGTCTTAGCAACCAATCTTGCTGAATTCCTCCCACAATCCAGTTCCAGCCTTCTAGGCACGGTGATGGAGACCTACTCCCTCGTGTCCCTTCACTACTAAGACTGCCTCCTAACAGTGGAATTAAAATCTGTACAATTATTTCTGAACCTGTCAAAATGATGCCCCCTAAGCTGCCACCTCCTGAGGTGCAGATGCATGAGCTTTTTCCCTTGTGGGGAGGAGAGGCTCACCCTTGAGTTTTGCCAATGTGTCTCTCGTGTATTTTGGGGCACTTATGGTAGATGCATAAATATTTATTATTGTAATTTTTCTTGGTGAATTGGCCCTTTTATTAATATATAGTAACTTTCTTCATCTTTTATAACAGTTTTGCACTTAAAATTTATTTTATCCAATATTAGTATCACTACTCCTGCTCTTTTTGATTGCTATTTGTGTGGAATGTTGTTTTAGTTTGCCAAAGGCTGCCAATGCAAAGTACCAGAAATGTGTTGACTTTTATAAAAGGTGTTTATTTGTGGTAAAAGTTTATAGTTCCAAGGCTGTGAACTGTCCAGCTCAAGGCACCATAAGAGGTGCTTTCTCACCAAAGTATTGAAGCAAAGTGGCAGGCAATCTCTGCCTGGTCTCTCCTTCCCCTGTAGATTTCCTCTTCCAGGCTCAGCTGTGCCATGCTCTTCCTGATTTCAGCTGCAAGCTGGCATAGGGCTTATCTCTTAGGGTTTCCTATATCAGTCTTGGCTATTCTGTTCTCTTCCCAAGGTTTACTGTAAGCTGTCAGGTATATAGCAGGGCTGATCTCCTCTTGAGCTGCTCTGTGGGCCCAGCCTCTTGGGGTTTCATGCTTAAGCAATCCTCTCTCTTACATGACAGGATCAAACATAGCAGTTCCCTTTTTCCTCCTCTGTCTGTCTTTGTGACTCCATTTATATCAGACCCAGCAAAGGGGTGGACACTCAACCTGAGTCATGCCTCCCTGATGTAGTCCAAGAGAAAGCCTACAGCAATCTAAATATGATTTCTAATCAAACCCCTTCAACTGAATTTAATGCAATCAAAGGATATTACACCCAGAGGAATAGATTAGTTTACAAACATAAATTTTCTTTTTGGGCTTCATAAAATAATCTCGAACTGCCACAAATATCTTTTACCAACCTTTCACTTCAGCCTGATTATGTCCTTGCATCTAAGGTGAGTCTCTTGTAGACAACAAATAGATGGCTCATGTTTTTAAAAATCCATTCTATATCAGTCTATGTCTTTTAATTGTGGAGTTCAATCCATTAACATTTAGTGTTACTACTGTAAATGCATTACCTACTTTGTCTATTTTATCCCTTGCCTTTCTGTTGTTACCTCTTACTATTGTCTGCCTTTTAACCTTTTCAGTTTATCTTACTTATAATCTTCATTTCTACACTCTTCTCTAGGCCTCTCACCCTTGTCTTTTCCTTCCAGACTGTAATACACCCTTTAATATCGCTTGTCAATCTCATCTCTTGGTAAAAAACTCTTGATTTTGTTTGTCTGTGAAGACTTTAAACGTGCCTTTATTTCAGAAGTATAGTTTTGCTCGATAATGTTATCCTTGGCTAGCAGCTTTTCTCTTTCAGAACCTTAAATATATTGTACAGCTGCCTACTTTTCTCATGATTTATGATGAAAGATTGGCACTTAACCTTATTGAGTTTCCCTTGTAAGTGATACGTTGCTTTTCTCTTCTCCTTCTGGGACACCTATAACACATATGTTTTTGCATTTTGTGCTGTCATTCAATTCTCCGAGGCCCTGTTCAATTTCTTCCATTCTTTTTTCTGTCTGTTCTCCTTTCTTTTCAAGTTCAGATGTTCAGTTCTTGATTGCACTTATTCTTTTTTTGCCATTTCAAATCTGCTGTTATATGCCTGTAATGTATTTTTTTGCTTCTTTCTTTGTTAGTTAAGAGGTGCCAGGGATGGAACCTGGGTCCTCACACATGGGAAGCAGGCACTCAAACCACTGAGATACATCTGCTCCCTAATGTATTTTCAATCTCATCCATTGTGTCTTTCATTCCTATAAGCTCTACTTTTTTTTTTGCAGACTTTCAAATTGTTCTTTATGCTCACAGAGTGTCATCTTAATATCCTTTATCTCCTTAGTCATGTTTTCCTTCATCTCCTTAAACTGATTAAGAAGGTTTGTGTGAACATCATTGATTAGTTATCTTAAATCCTGTGTTTCATCTGGATCCTTGGTTTGTTCCTTTGGCTGGGCCATATCTTCCTATTCATTAATATAACTTGTTATCTTTTGTTGATATCTAGTCATCTGATTATGTTGGTGCTTTACTCTGTTGATCAATTTTCTCTTTTGCTTAGTGTTTTTATTTCACAGCTCTTCTTTGATTGTTGGTTCAATTATTTCTAAAACTTTAAGATTGTTCTGTTTGAGTTATCAAAACAGGGTCAGGGAGCCACTAATGGGGCATAGATCAAATCTAAGTTGTCTGGGAAAGAAACAGAAGAGACAAGTCTTGTCCTCTGACAAGTCTTGTTCTCCTTCACTTTCCCAGATGGCCAGTAGGAGGTGTTCCTCCTCAAACCCCTCCACGGAGATGAATCCTTCATCCTCCCCTAACTAGGCCTTCTGAGCCAGCGAGCCAAGTTATGATGGTCACATTCACCGAAGAGAAACCTCACTGAGCTCTCCGCTGCACCCTCCCTTTCTCCAGGGATGAGTCTGTCCTTTCTCCTTTCCGTTGGCCACTCAGCCACAGCTTTTACCAAGGCTGCTCACCTCTGGAGTAGGGATGGGAAGTGTTCCCAGCTGAGGGGTCAGCAACTCACTGTTTTCCCTTTGGATTCTCCATCTTTCCATCTCCAGTCCTTCCTGGGTGATGTGTGCGGCACTCTTCTGGTCTGCATGTCCCCAAAGTGGCTCCCTCACACAACTTTTTCACCTTCTCCCCTATTTTGCAAGAGAACTTCACCCTTCCTGAACTACTTTGATGCTATCTTCCCAGAAATTTCTTATGCAGCTCTTCACAGTAGTGATTTCAGACCCAAGTGACCAACAGAACAGTCTAGAATGCTGGGCAAAATCACAAGATCTTGGCCTCACTCTGGACCCACTAAATCAAAATCTCAGAAATCTGTCATCTCAATGAGGTCCCTAGGCAACCTGGATTACTGGCCAGGTTTGGAGACCACTGCCTGGGGAGAACAGTCACCATAGCCATACTCTGCCTACTTCTCCCCATCACAGGGAGCACCTAGAGCCAGGAAGCCTGGGTGTCTCCACTCTTTGTAGGACACTCATGATGTCAAGGGGTCCTGCTTAACTCTATATAGTCATTCTCCAAATAATCACCCTCAACTGGCTGTTTCAGTTTGCAAGGCTGCTGAAAGCAGATACCACAAAATGGGTTGGTTTTAACAATGGCTTTAACAATTTATTAGCTTACAGTTGTGAGGCTGTGAGAATGTCCAAATCAAGGCATCATCAAGGTGATGCTTTCTTCCTGAAGTCTGGCTGCTGGTGAACCTTGGATCCTTTGCCACATGGCCAGGTGCATGGTGGGGTCTGCTAGTCTCTCTTCTTTTCCAGGTTTTGTTGCTTTCAATTTCTTGCTTCTGTGGCTTTCTCTTCCTGTATTTTTCCTGTGTAAAAAAGACTCCAGCAAGAAGATTAAGACCCACCCTTAAATGAAGTAACCTCATGAAAAACTATTTACCATAGGTTTACACCTACCAGAATGGATAAGCTTTAAGAACAGGATTTTCTGGGGTACATCCAGTTCTAAACCACCACACTTCCTTATGCATTTCCAGGGCTTTTTTGCCTCCTGTGGCATCAGGGAGTGAAATAGCTCTGGGAGTGTCAGAGTGGGTGAGCCTTTCCCCTATCTTGAATTTGGCCTCTCTCTGCACCCCCATCACTGAGAAGCATTGGTGCTCGGTGGTTTCCCAGAGGCTCTAGGTAAGGAGTTATGGGGGGCTCATCATGGACAAAAGGATCCATAAGTGGCTCTGAATCCAACACAGACTGTCTAGAGAATTGTGTGCACACAAGTTTGGGAGTATTTATATATGAGTAGTTTTGTGTATAGATGAGTGTGAATAGAATGTTTGTATGGAGACCAAGAAACCAATGCTGGGAGTGCTCAGCATCCTGTTGTTAGGGGGTATGGTGTTTGGAGCTGAAGCATCCCAGAAAAACATGTTCTTGAACTTAATTCATTCCTGTGAGTATGAATCCACTTGTAAGTAGAATTTTTTTATGAGGTTACTTCAGGTAAGGTGTGGCCCAACTAAACCAAGATAAGTCTTGATCCAATACTGGAGTCCTTTATAAGCAGAATGAAATTCAGACAGACACAGACAAAGACAGAGGGAGCAGCCAAAGGCTGAAGGTCAAAAGAACTCAGAAGAGAAGGGAGAGACCAGGAGAAGAGGCTACCATGTGCATAGCCATATGATAGAAAAGCCAAGGGCCAAGGACTGCACAAGCCCCAGAATGCCACTTTCTTCTGTGAGAAAGCATTGCCAGGATGATGCCTTGATTCTGGACTTGTAGCCTTAAAACTGTGCAGTAATATTCTCATTAAGACAACCCATTGCATGGCATTTGCTTTAGCAACAAGGAAAATAAATCAGGGGCTCATCCCTTGCCATCACCCAGCCTGAACCTAGGCCTCTCTCTGCAACCCACCCTTCTCCACTGTGAAGCAGTGGCCTGTGCAGTTTCCCAGAGGTTCTAGGTGATGAGCTGAGTGTGGTTCATCATGGATGAAAGGCCCCTAAGGGACCCTGAGCCCAGTAGACTATCTGGGTGCTAATCTGATCCTCCCGTGCTGGGTGTTGAGCCATATGTCACCATTGCCCTGTACCCCACAGAGTCCTTCCCCAACCACTGAGTCCCTGGTGCCCCAGCCCAGTCAACATTACATCGCCCCATTGTAATCTTCTTCCTAGTAATTCTTCTTATCTGAAATCTTCTTGGCCATTTTCTCATTTACTTGTCTAAGTCATGCCAGTGAAGCAAAGCCAAAGAGTAAGGACTCTAGAGCCACATTGCCCTGCTTCAAATCCTGGTTCCTCCAGTTTGTGGCTCTGTGACCCTAGGCAAGTCACTTACATGCTCTGTGCTTTAGCTCCTTACTTGGCAAAATGCGGGTAATAATAGCACTAGGCTCACAGGGCTGTGGTAAGCCGTAAGGAAGGTGCAGAGGGAGCACTAGTCCACAGTGAACACCCTGCAAGCGTTCGCTCGTGCTGGTGTGGTCACAACTCGACTGCACCCAGTGCCCAGCAGAGGGCTGGACACACTCACTTAACTGCCGGATGAGAAAGTGAGTGAACAAATGAGTGAATGATGTGTTCTCCCCCAAAATGTGTGAACCAGATCCCTTCTCTGGAGCTTGGCTGGATCCAAGAGGGAAGCAGAAAATCTTATTTTGGAATAGGGCTGAGGGTCAGAATCCTTGGCTGTGGGCACAGCCTCCTGCTCTGGGGAGCCCTGTGGGTGGTAGCGGGGGTCCTAGGCCCTGGGTCTGAGGCTGCCCTCTGCTGGCCCTCTCTAGAGCAAAGCTGCCCAACCCAAGGGGAGCACACGGGCCAGGCGGCAGCAGGGTCCCAGGAATCCGACCTCTGCAGCTTTGGATGCTCCTGCTTTCCTGCTCTTCACGTTTCTCCTCGTTACTACGCCACTTGGAATGCTCTTCCTAATGCCCCATCCCTGCAGGGCTGGGCTCTGGTGCACGGTCCCACAGGAACAGCCTGACGGCAGCTCTCCCAGCACACGGGATCCCAGCAGCCCTGGTGGGGTGCTGATGGAGCCCTCTGCTCCCTGGTTGGGGTCTGTCTCATTTCCAGGCCTACACTGTAAGCTCCTTGGAGCAGGACCTGCACGCCCCACCCCCGCCTGCCCCCCCTCAAATCTGCGTCCTAGGCAACTTTAGAACACACGCAGGGCCAGCGCTTTGTGAAGGCGCTCACCTGAGCCCTGCAGAGGGTGGATTTGGGATCCCTCTTCGGACTTTCTGGGTATCTTTCTGAAGTGCAGTCAGAACCAGGCGATGAGACCCTTTCTTCCTCAGAATTGCAGAGAAATACTGCGCACTTTTCTCTGAATTGGGTTCTTTTGAGACACTACTAAGTGTTTTCTTATGATTTTTGTGGAGGCCACACACCTCTCAGTAGTGCAGAAAGGTTCAGCCTGGGGCCTTGTAACTAAGGAAACTCTAGAGATCCTGTCCTGGGACATGCATGGAGGGATGGTGGGGATCTCCTATAGGTCTCAGTTGGAGAAGACGCTGCCATGCCACTGGCTGCCAGCCTGTGTGCCTTGTTCTTGGGCTTCCTGAAAGCCCAGCTGGTGGAGGCAATAGGGTTCTTGCATAAGACCCCGGAAGTGCTTTCACTCAGTCCCTGATGAAGCTCAGGGGCATCCCCTTCCTGGGCCCTCAGGTCCTGTGGAGAAGTGCCCTCTTAAGCACCCATGTTGCCTCTCTCCTACCCCATGCCAGGGGTAGACAGAGCTGACCAAGACCCCAGAATCCATTTTAACTCTGCAGTCATTACCAAGGATCAGAGATGACATGTGGAAAGGGACTCATTGGCCAGACCTTCCTGGTGCTCCTGACATGTCAAGCTTCCTGTTCACATGAGAACAAGTGGCCTTAATGATCACAAAAGTACTATCAGATGCCATGTGTGACCCTTTTCCCCAGTGAGTACATCCTCCCAAGAGCTCACCTTGCCCTGTTCGTGCTGATCCCTCCCGTGCCCTGGCAGGAGCAGTTCCAAGGTCCAGCTACTAAACACTTCAAGGGCAGGAATCAGAAAATGTGGTGTGCATTTTGGATTTGCTGTGTGAAGGTGCTTGGGAAATCCAGAGGCAGAAGAACCCAACTGGGTCTGAGATGGAGGGCAAGGTAACTGGAGATGTCTCAGCACCATTCTCAACAAAGGCGCCAAGATTATGAGTTAAATTCCGGAAGAAGAGAAAGCAGTGCCACCTCCTTAGCCAGGGGACTAGAAATCAGCTGGAGCTGCAAGGCAAGAAGTGGAGGCCCTGATCCCAGGCCACAGAGAAAAGAGGAGGAAGGGCTGGAGGCCGAGGCCCCATAGTTTCCTTCCTGCCCAATGCCTGAAAGGAGGCAAATGTACTATCATAAAATTCCTTTAGTTTTTTCATATCTGTGAATACATCTCTTTTCTTCTAGTACTCTGCATGTTGGCTTTGTGTCGTTTTTACTTATACGGATTTGTGTGGGCATATTTTTCTAATTTAGCTTTTAAAGACTTGGTTTCTGAGTTAATTGATAATTTCTATCGTGTTATTTGTTTTCATTAATTTTATTTATTTAGTTGCTTTTTCCTTTATTTTGATTTTTTTCCTAATTTTTCTTTTTAAAAGTGGACACAGTTCAGTTATTTTCAGCCCCTGTTTTTAATGGTTTTTAAAAAATTTTTAATAATGGAAATAAAGTCATGTATATCTCTCTATTCCAAAGATTTGGGGATGCTTATTACCATTTAATTTGAGTTTATTTACTGCTAAGGTTGAGCATTTTTTTCCATGTTTCAATACTATTGGTCATTAGTATTTATTCTTCTCATCCTTATACCATTTTTCCTATTTATTCCTCATTTTTTATTGACTTATCTGTCATATATATTACAAATAGATCAGCATCTTTCTTTTAATTTTATGTTGTCTTTCACTCTTCAGCAGAGAAGTTTTACATTTTTGTGTGTGTAATCATATCTATAAATATCATTGTTTAGGATTCCTTTCTGATCTCTCTTTCCCACTCCAAGACTACATAAATTCTTACTTATATGTTCTTCTGATTTTGATTTTTCTATATAGCTAAAAAAATCTGATTTTACCTCTGAAAGCTTAACTGTTTAACACAGCATAGTGAGTTGAACAACTTGTTTTTCTACAATTTTTCTCTTTCCATAGGTCTTGTGCATATGTGATATACATGTGCATGTACACATTTGGACCTGTTATTGATACTTGTCTATTCCTATCTCATTAATATACTATTTTAAATATTGTCACTTTATAAAATCCCTTAATACAAGATGGGCCAAGTTCATTCTCCTTAATGTTTTTTTAAAGCATTTTCTGACTATTGTGGGATGTTTAGCCCTTCATGAAAGGTTTACAGTCATTTGATGAAGGCCTGACAGCTCCAATTTTCCCCCACCTTTCTTTTCTGTGAACATTTGATAAGCAGAGCATTCAATTTTTAGATTCTGAGAATTCATACCTTTCTCATCCTCTTTCTACTCTCTCAGATTCTCTGTAGCTGAGGAGCCGGGCATGTAGCACTTGCTCAAAGCCCACCACCTTTTCCCTCACTCTTCCTGCTCTGATCTCCTCCTTCTGGTCACAGAAAGCATTTTCTTGGCCCAAAGTCACCATCTGAACTTTTGATCCTGGCTTGGTCCCAGCCACTTAACACCTGAAATGATTATTGAAGGAAATTTTAAAAATCAATGTGCAGAGGATGTGAGGTACAAATCAAAGTACCTGGAAATATCTTAAAAACACACTGTTCAGCCCTACAAACAGACTCACAAGTAGTAATTAAGGACTTCGTTTCCTTGACTCCTTCACGCATTCACTCCACCATTTCATCTGTTTTCTAAATAAACATGAAAAGCACCATTTTGCCCAGGCCAGGCCCTCAGGCTTCCCTCTGTGTGGCTCAAAGGTGTTTCAGCCAGGCAGCTTGAAGTTCTACACTGCTTAGGTAGATGGAGGCCAAATGTATCCTGGAGAGATGGCTGAGGTTATGCCGCAGGAACAACCCTCAGATCCTACGTAAAGGGTAAGCAGGTCCAGGGGACCCATGCGTGGCCCAGGGTTCCAGGACTCCTGCTTGCACAGCACCGCCATGTCCATCAATGCTTCCTGATCACCCTGGCATGGCAGACAGGACACTGCCGAGACCTGCACTGACCCTTGTCTGCTTCTCCCGGGAAGTGGCCCACCTCACATTCCTCACACTTCATTGGTCAGAGCATGTCACAGGGTCATGCCTGCCTCCTTTTTTGGGAATGTTGGTGATGCCTTCCAATAGCCATAACAAAGCCCGATAGTCACAGACAGCGAGAGCAATGAAGAATGTGGCTGTACAATGGCTCCTTTCCTTCCTGCTGGTGAAAAGTTTCGTAAGCCCTCCTCTCGTTCCCAATCTTCCTGTTGAGTACCTCCTAAACTGTCCACTGCTGTATCCTCCAGCTTTCGTATCTGTAATGCTGGGGAAGTGCAGGGCCTAGAGCCCAAGAGGAGAAGGGCAGCCTTTTCCATCTTTGCATCCAGTGCCTGGACAAATATTTGACATACAAATTAACATTTTGTGTCCCCGTATGGTCACCGAGCAACTTCGCTCTGATACATAAAAACGTAGGCAACTTAAAAACATCAGAGGGCCCCATCTGTGCATTATGGGCTATAAGCTGGTTCTGGGACATGAGCATTGAGAACTTAGAGGAGACTCGAGAATATTATGTTAAGCTGAACTGTGGCTTCCTATGAAATTGCTGCACGTGTTTTCCCCACTGCAGACATGGTGGATCCCAGCCTGTTTCCATGAGGCCACTTAGCATTGTGAGGGTCGTAGTGTCTCCCAAGGGCACAAATGCCACACCGTCCTGCCTTCGCTTGACACTCCGGTCCCTGGTTACCAGGGACAGGGCTGCACTGGGGGTAGTGTTTATCGCCTGTGTAGACCTTTGCCCATGCATGTCAGTGCAGGAGAGGCCTCTGTGCTCAAGAATGGAGTAAGAGTCTGAATTTCCTGAGACATTTGTCTCAATCCTCTACTTTAATTGGACTGTGTCTATAGACCCTGAATGACTTGCCTCACTCGTTCTCTGTGCTGGAGAGAAAACCATATTCCTGTGGCCCAGGTACCAAAGGGTGTAGAATTTCTTCTTGAGGTTTGGGGTCTCAGTATTCCAGGCTTCAACACCATGGGGAGTTTGTGGGCATTTTTTTTTTGTTGCTATCGAGTCCCCCTTGTCTTAAATATTGTGGAGGGCCGTGATCACTTTAGAGGGAGCAGCACTGAACATGGCTCTCTAGGGCCATTCGCACTGCGTGTCCCACCCCCAGGGTTGGTTGTGTGCACCAGGGGTGGGCGTCTGAGACAGGCAGATTCATTTCCACAGTTCAGAACTGACAGCAAACGAGAGCTTCCAGATCTCTATTCAGCAGCCTCTGTAACATGGGGTCCCCCGTGTGTGGGCAGCCTAGAGACCAGGGAGCAGAGGAGACTGGTGTGGGCAGCAGGCGCCAAGGCTGAGACATATAGAGGGCAGAGAAGCAGGGAGAGGGCACTATCCAGAGCCCCGAGGTTAGAGAAAATGTTTCTTGGCTTACCCTAGATTCAGTTGTTTTCTCCTACTGTGAATAAAGAGGCCTCGATGAGTGTCTCTTGTGTAACCTGTATTTTGAAGAGCTGTTTGCTTGTTATTGTGCAACTGGCCTGACCTTCAGAAGCTGCCAGGAATTGGTGACTTTTTCCGTAAAGGGCAAGAGATCTTATCGGAGACCCTGGGCCACATGCTTCCTTTTTAAGACAAGCTGTCCTGGGTATGAGGTGTGGCTGCAGGGGTGAGGTTTGGGATTCTGTTCAGGAAGGGCTTTTGTCCCTGGGGACAAAGGAGAGAGACTTGGCTTCCTGTCTGGGGATGGGTATTTGCTGCCTCCACCTACGGGCCTATAGTTTATTCAGGAGTCATTTCAGTTTCTTAAATCATTTTTGTAACTGTTCATCAGTAAAATCAACTAAATATGCAGATTTTTTGGCCAAAAGCATAAGCTCTGGGGTCGCAATGACCTTGTACATGACCCCACTCTTCCACTGACACCCCTGTGCTCCTGCACACGTCCCCTCCCCTCTGGGAACCTCGGTTCACAATTCTGTAATATGGGGAGGAGAATTAGACCAGAACATTTCTGATGCAGAGAGGAGAAAGAGCATTCCTGGAACTGCCAGGCAAGAAGGATTGGGGCGGCTGGATTTGAGCACCTGCCCCAAGAGGTTTCAGAAGGCTTTAGGGTGGTGCAGCTGGGCCTCCTTCCATGAGCCAAGAGACGGCTCCCTTCCTCCCGGGGAGAGAGCCCAGCAAGGTGAGGAGCGTCCCCTAGACACAGGGCCTGCAGTCTGGCTGGGAAGGCAGAGCAACGGAAGAGTCACTAGGTGTGTCCTGCGGCTTCCTGGGCTCAGCCTTGCAGCACGGGCAGCCTCCCGCCCTGGGACTCCAGCCTGCATTGGCTGCAGGGAGTCCAGGGTTCACATACTTGTGGGGCCACCAGCCTGTGGGAGGAATATGCAGGCAGGAGGCAGGAAGTGAGTCTGAGGAGAGAAGATGTCCAAGAGCTGACCCTCGGGCACTCCAGCATTAAGAGGTCAGAGAGAGGAGGAGGAGCCAGCAGAGCAGGGCGATAAGGAGCGGCTGGGAAAGATAAGAAGAAGAGCAGGCGGAGATGGTACCCCGGAAGCCAAGAGGAGAAGGAGCTCCCATGAGGGGGAGTCGGCAGCTGTGCCAAGGGCAGCTGATAGTTGGGAGAGTGTGAGGACTGAGTGAGAGCCCTTGGGATCTGCCGGAAGGAGGTGGCAAGGAGGCCTGATTTCACCCCTTGCAATGGGGGGCAGACAGACCTCTACTTTTGGGAGGCCCGCTCCTCCTTTACCCTGAGAGAGGTGTTCCGCAGTGGCCCCGCCTTTTGGGGACAGTGCCTGGCTCTGCGGGAAGGCCCTGGCAGGAGAGGGAACCACTTTTTTATTGGCGCATCGGCAGCACACAGAAACGGGCGGGCCCCGGGGCCTCAGAACTCGCAGACTACCAGGTGCTGCTCCCCGCAGGACTTGTCGTTCCATTTGCCGTTGGTGAGGACCTCCACACAGTCCTCCGCCCCACCGTTGTTGTTGGGCTCCCCAGGCGCCCAGTTGGAGTAGGCCAGGGGCTCCCCTGAGGGGTAAGTGAACTTGCCCTCCGCCTCAATGTCAGTCATACTCAGGAAGGCGGCCGCGTTGTGTACCGAGAGCAGCTGTTCCAAGGCAGCGTTCTCAGCTGCAGAGCGCGGTGAAGCCACCTGCCCGCCAGCTCCCGTGCACACCAGCTGCGCGTCCTCAAAGGACCCTTTGGAGCCACTGGTCTTGAAGATCTTCTCCCCAACACCTCTGCCATTGGGGAAGAGCGTCACTAGGAGAAGAAGGGAGTCAGGCTGGGTCATGGCAGCACCTGGCCAGGCCTCAGTTGCTCTAAGACCTCAGCGTCCCAACCTGACCCTCCCAGACTGCTCCAGGGCATCGGGGGCACCAGGTAGGGTAGTGTGAGACACTCAGTTCCAGAGCGGCCCCAGCTCCACAATACAGCCCAAACCTCACAGCAGAGTGGTCCAGTGGCCCCCCATTTACAGAGAGAACACCGAGCCTCGGAGAGCCATGCAACTGCCAAATACAGAGTTAGGTCAGTCTGATACCAAAGCTTGGATGTGCTCTTTCTAGTTCTCCCACGTTCTATGCCAGAACCAATATTTCAATTAATATGTAGAGTTGGAAAGACTTTGCTTGGAGAAATGACAGCATGCAGCATGGGTCAGTTTCTGAGTCCAGAAAACACAGTGCAGTGAGCCCACTCTCACCCCTGCAGAAGAGCAGAGAGCATGGAGTGTCGAGTGGGCCTGTGTTGCGAGATGGCGTAGAGGAGAGGGTAGGCTGGGCATCGAGTGCTCTGACCCGGGTCTAAGCCCACGGCCACATCTTGGCCTGTGTGCACATGATGCCCACCAGGCAGCATCCCCAGGAGAGCCGGGTGAAGGGGTGAGGGCATGAGAAGAGCATGAGGTCAATGCTGGAGCGAGTTCCAGGCATCCAATCCTATCCTGGTATGGGTATCCAGGTGGGTAAGAGAAGGCACTTCTCTTTTCAGGGTTTTCAGCTCCTCATCTCTAAAGTGAGGCTTACTTCACAAAAGCATAGCATGTCAAGTGTGCTAGGATCACACATAAAAATCCTGGCTCAATCAGTAGGGCTCCCGTTTACCATATGGGAGGCCCTGGGTTCGGTTCCCGGGGCCTCCTGGTGAAGGCAAGCCCGCCCGCATGGCGTGGTTAGCTGACCCAGTGAGCACAAGCAGCAAGGGGGGGGATAAATGAATAAATAAATAAAATCTTAAAAAAAAAAAAAAAAAAAAATCCTTGCAAAGGCTACTGGATCTTGAGGGCTCCAGAGAGGGCAGATTCTCCATGTGCTCAGGATAGTACCCTGAGCAGCCCTGGACAAGGCCATAGCAGAAGCTGATGTGACAATATGGTTTCTTAGACTTCATACCCAAAGTGCAAGCGAAGAAAGAAACAATAGATAAATGGAACCTTCTCAAAATTTAAAACTTTTCTGCATCAAAAGTCTTTGTCATGAAAGTGGGAGAAAATATTTGGAAACCACATATCCAATAAGGGTTTAATATTCAGAATATATAAAGAAATCCTACAACTCAACAATAAAAAGACAAACAACCCAATTTAAAAAATGGTCAAAAGACTTGAATAGAAATTTCTCCAAAGAATATGTACAATAGTTAGAAAGCACATGAAAAGATGCTCAACATCTCTAGCTATTAGGGAAATGCAAATCAAAACCACAATGAGATATCATTTCACACCCATAGAATGGCTATTATTTGAAAAAAACAAAAACAACAACAGAAAATTACAAGTGTTGGAGAGGATGTGGAGAAACAAGAACACTCCTTCGTTGCAGGTGTGAAAGTAAAATGGTGCAGTTGCGATGGGAAAGAGTTTTGCAGCTCCTCAGGAAGCTAAAAACAGAATTACCATATGACCCAGCAAACCCACTACTAGAATTGAAAGCAGGAACTCCAACAAATATTTGCACACTGATGTTAAAAATGGCATTATTTACAATTGCCAAAAGAAGGAAGCAACCCAAGTGTCTATCAACTGATGAGTGGAAAAACAAAATATGGTATATACATACAACAGAATACCATTCAACATTTAAAAGGAATGAAGTTCTCATACACGTGGCACCATAATGAATCTTGAGGACATTATGTTGAGTGAAATAAGCTAGACACAAAAGGACAAATATTGTATGGTGTCTTGATATGAACTAATTATAATAAGCAAACTCACAGAGTTGAACCTAGAATATAGGTTACCAGGTGATAAATTGGGGGTAGAGAATGGGGAGCTGATGCTTAATTTGTGCAGAATTTCTATTTAGGCTGATTGTGAAGATTTGGAAGTGGATGGTGGTGATGGTAGCACATTATTGTGAGTGTAATTAACAGCACTGAATTACGTGTATGATTGTATATTACTAGATTGACAGAAGCTAAAACATGGGACTGTATAACACAGTGAACCCTGTTGTGGAGGATGGATTGAGGTTAATAGTACAAGTATAAGAATATTCTTTCAAAAATTCTACTAAATGTATGACATTAATACAAGGTGTTAATAAAAGGGTGGTATATGGGGAAAATATACTAATGTAAACTATGGACTATAGTTAATAGTACTATTTTAATATTCTTTCATCAGTTGTAACAAAGTTACCACACTAATGCAAAGTGTCAACAATGGGGGTATATGGGAATGTATTTTTTACATGACTTTCTATAAAGGTAGAACTTCTCTAATTCAAAAAAACATTATGCTAAGTGAAAGAAACCAGAAATACATATTGCATGATTCCATATTATATGTAAATATAAATAAATCTATAGAGACAGACATGGATTAGTGGTTATGTAGGGCTGGGGAAGGTAGAAGGCTTGAGAGGTGAAGGCTAAAGAGTATGGGGTCTTTTTGGAGTAACAAAAATGTTCTAAAATTGATTGAGGTGATGAATGCACAACTCTGTGATTATACTAAAAGCCATTGATTGTACACATTGGATGGATTTATGGTATGTGAATATATCTCAGTAAAACTGCTTTTAAAAGGAAAAATATTTATGTGCCAATACTGGGTTTTGTACTCCTGAGCGTTTGCATTGGTGTGCACAGGAGTGAGTACATGCGTATGTGAACATGTGGAAGGAGGTGGCACATGGAATGCTTAGAAGCCAACCCTAACCTCACACAATCAGGACCCTCTTATGCTCTACTCCTCCAGATGCTTCCTTTGGACTCACGGGAGCTGCTTGAAGGATGTGGACCCAAAGCTGCTGACGGGGAGGGCAGAGGAGGAGATGGGCTCAGGGGGCTCTTAAAGCACAGGGCACTGAGCCTTCTAGGGCCTGTGACTGCTCGGGATTCCAGCATTAGACACCAGGGAGCCGAGGCGGAGCCCAGCGCTGGCCAGAGCCTGGAGGCAGCCTACAGTCACAGACAACCCTGGCATGTGGGCTGGCGCCATGCCTCAGCTGGCCCCTGCCTGGCCAGGTCTAAAGGAAGACACCTGGCGGCCACCTGCAAGGCACAGCCATCGGCCTTGCTTCTCAGGGCTGCATCCCTGGCCCAGCTCTCAGAATCTCACTTGGGCTCTGTGCTGCTTTGGGCACAGCTCCTCTGGGCACTCCCATGCTTGGCCCCCAGAGGTAAGGCTTGCACCCCAGGTTGGGTGCCTTTGAGTCAGCACAGACGTGAATGTGGCGCAGGGCACAGGGTGCTCAGGAGCTCCCTGAACTGAGGACGTGGGTCTCATCCCCTACCTGTGCCTCGGGTCCTTCTCTTGTTCCCAGAGCGGTAGCTTCCCGACCTGCTCCAGCCCTAGCCCCACTCCCTGCTTTGGTTCCAGGTACAGCTCAAAACGTAGTCCCAGCTGCATTCCCATGAGATGCAGCCCTAGCCCCAGCCTCAGACCCAACCCAAAGCCTGGCCACCCACAGTCTGGGGCCCAGCCTCACTGCCTGGCTCGAGTTCAGGTGCAGGGACTCACCTTTCTTATACTGAGAGAAGCCAGCCTGGAGGCGCTGTACTTGGCCCTGTAGGGTCTCCACCTGCTGCCGCAGAGCAGCCATGTCTGCAGAAGAGAGAGGGCTGAGCAAGGACGTGCTTGGGTAGCTCAGAGCCTGGCCCAAGGGAAGGGCTCCCTGTTATTGGTTTGATCCCCAAGAAGCCCATATCTGTGCCCCTGCTGCCCACACTCCCCATGGCTCTGTCACTCACTGACCCTTTCACTCCAAATTCTGGGAATCTGATAGCACCTCTCTCCTGTTCAGCAGGAACATACATTCCTCAAACACTTCCCATTCAGGGGGTTATCTGAGGCTTGAAACAGTCCTAGGAACTGAGAAGCAGCTGTAGTTTTCCCAATGGTCAGGTGGAGAAGCTGCCCTGTGGGCAAGGATAGAGCTACGGCCAGACACTCTTCAGCTGCCGTCCAGCCGTCCAGCCTGCCCTCTAATCAGCAGGGCACATGTCTGAGAGGAGGGCTGTCCTGAGCAAAGGGGGACTCCGTTGTCCCCACCCATGCCCTGGCCGGGGGTCCCAGAGGAGCTGCTAACATACCTGGAAGCCCACTGTCTCCCTTGGGTCCTCTGTCCCCCTTGAGTCCTGGGGGACCCCTGACACCTGCAGGTCCCTGTGCACCCACAGCTCCAACAGGCCCTGGGGTCAGAGGAGAAGCGTGCAGTGAGCTACAGACCTGTTTTCCAGCATGGCACCCTCCCTGTGAACTGTCCATATTGTCCAGCCGTGCCCCCTCCCCATACACATTCTATCCACAAACTGGCCACACACCTGCCCCGTACACACTGTCCCATCACCCAGCAGCCAGCTCTCTGTGCACTGCCTGTGCCCACTTTCTAGCACTGGCCCCCTAGAAGCAGCTGCCTGTGCCCACTGCCCCCCTAGAAGCAGCTGCCTGTGCCCACTTTCTAGCACTGCCCCCC
>JAKSZT010054385.1:579354-596718 GCA_026826555.1 Tolypeutes matacus | reverse complement strand
CCCCCCTAGAAGCAGCTGCCTGTGCCCACTTTCTAGCACTGCCCCCCCAGAAACAGCTGCCTGTGCCCACTGCCCAGCACTCTCCCCCTAGAAGCAGCTGCCTGTGTCCTGTGCCCAGCACTGCCCCCCTAGAAACAGCTGCCTGTGCCCACTGCGCAGCAGGGCCCCCCTAGAAACAGCTGCCTGTGCCCTGCCTAGCACTGCCCCCTAGAAGCAGCTGCCTGTGCCCACTGCCCAGTACTGCCCCCTTAGAAACAGCTGCCTGTGCCCACTGCCCAGCACTGCCCTCCTAGAAGCAGCTGCCCTCCTCCTTGCCAGCTCTGACTCCACTGGCGGAGGAGCTGGGGTGGGGGGTCTGGAGCCCAGCCCGCTCCTTGCATCTCACCTGCTGCGCCCACATTCCCAGGCACTCCACGCTCGCCTGGGGCGCCCCTCTCTCCTTTTGGTCCCGTGGGGCCTCTAGTTCCAGCAGATCCCTGCAGGCCCACGGCACCGGCTTCTCCTGAGGAGGGGATGAGCAGGGAGATGCTGCTGAGAGGGTGGCATGTGTCGTTCCCCGAGACACTGCAGGGTGCGAGATCTGGGGAGGCGGCCCCCGTGGCCTGCGTTCCTCTCTGGAGGGTCCCAGGAGACGCTCAGTGGGGAATGGGGGCAGCGAGGCCTGGGGTGGCAGTCCGTCCCTTTGTAAGCTGTCCCGGGTAGCGCCTGGGCTCTTTTTTTGTGTTTCTTTTTAGGAGGTACCGGGGATTGGACCCAGGATCTGGTCATGGGAAGCAGGCACTCAGCAGCTGAGCTACACCGGCTCCCTGGCACCGTCTGAATATACCTCGGGCATATCCTGTCCTTCTCCCGCCACACCTGCAGGCACCTACCTTTGGGCCCAAACTCTCCTTTTGGGCCTGGTTTGCCTTGAGGTCCTACATCCCCCTGGAGCCCTGGGGGACCCTCTCTTCCAGCTGGACCAGGTACACCTGGAGGGCCTGGAAGAGGACAGTCCGGTCAGTGACACTGGAAGCGTGGTCCTAAAGGAAGGCCACCCAGCAGGAAGTGGGCTCAGTGTGAACCAGGCCAGTGCCTCCGTCCTCCTTTTTGGGCTGCTCTCCGTGCTTGCTGCTGGCACAGCCCTGTGAGCCGCCCTCCTGCAGCCATCTGCTCCCAAGCTCACCACGTGGCCCCGAGTCTCCCTTTGGCCCAGGTTCTCCAGCAGAGCCGTTGCTCCCTTTGGGCCCAGCGGGGCCAATGGGTCCAGGCAGGCCTGCTTGCCCTGCAGCTCCTGGCAAACCTGTAGCAGCAAAAGAAATGGATATCACCTGGGTCCCAGGCCCTGGGAGAGTCAGCTGTCTGCAGGGTCAGGTCTTCTGCATTCCTTCAGGGTTCTTCAGGGATGGACATTACACCTCCTCACCTCCAGACCCCTTGGAGATGCAGGAAATGAGCGCCAGGACCCCCATTTTATAGGTGAGGAAGCAGGCAGGATCCAAGCTGAGACCTGTCTAACTCGCCTGCAGTTCTCCTTCCCTGCCCAAGGCCACACAAGGCAGGCAACCCATCAGCATTTCCCTGCCTAGAATATTTATTTCAGAAATGGCACTTCGCAGGTGGTGCCAACTCGTTATTTGCCCATTTGCTCATTATCTCATTTACTTGTTCAATAAAACTTCATAAAGTAGGTGCTTGGCTCTAGTCTGGCCTGCAAGAGGTTCTTCATAGAGCTTTAAACCCTAGGAAAAACATAACAAGTGGGGAGAACAGCGCATGAGCTGAATCGAGCCCTACACAGTGTCCCGCACCCCAGACCGTGCACACTGGGAGCTGATGGGGGAGTGGGACTGGGAGGGCAGGAGGATCTAGAGAGATGTGCAAGGAGGTGGCCTTTCTGCTGGGCAGGAGGGGCCAGGCCTGCCGGGGCATGAGAGCAGGCAAGGCTTTGCTGGGCGCTGACCTGCACTCTGCTTTGACCCTCCCTAGGTATGCAGTGGGCCTATTGAAGGAACTGCTGATGTGAACGTCGAAGCACAGGCTGCACAAAGAAGTGTGGGCTCCTTTTCCTTCCCTCCTTACTGTTTTGGGCAAATACTTTTTTTTTTCTTGCAAATGAAGCCACACAAACATTTACTTTGCATTTGATTTCACTGGTTCAAAGGTCTACACGGGAGTAAGTCCACTCATCTCTCCTCTGTGTTCTGACTCTGAAGTGTGCTTGCCCGACAAGGAGGGTGTGTCCCCCTACTGAGTCCTGGGACCCCAAGGCCTAGGAGGCCCCTCGACAGAGCTGGAACCAGAACAAAACACAGGAGAAGGCTGCAAGCACAGCTTCAGGGGGACACGAGTGGGTGGGTTCAGGGGCAGAGGGCAGCAGGGCCTGGCCACAGCCGCATGGGCACTGCCTGCTGGTCTCCCTCCCCTGGCCAGTAGGAAGGCCACCCCCAGCCAGCCCGGCCTCCAGCCAGCTTTCTCTGGGCAGCATGGGAGCAAGGGCTCCCTGTTTTTTACCCTTCGGATCTAGCTTCAAAAGACTCCAAAACTTCCTTTCCACAGATGGACCTGGGAGTAAGAGCTCTGATTTTTAGAAGCTATATTCTTGTTGAATTTGGACAGAATGAATAACTTGTCTTTCATATTTTCTTTGTATTCTTTTCAATAGTTGCTTGACCCAACATCTTTCTGTCTTCTCTAAACAATGAAAATACAAGCTAAATGAGAATAGAATAAAGTAATTAAAGCATTAAATTGTACAAATTACTAGTCTGTTCCAAAATATACTTACGTTAAATAAAATAGGCATTTCATTGAGAGATTTGTAAGTGACTCTAAGCATTCCGGCAAGCTTCAGGACATCTAGGCAGGGCCAACATTTCTGGAAGAAGCTAAGAGACTTTGCATTGAGCCCCATTTTGTAGTGAGATCCTTATTGCTAATCTGCGGTTGCACTAAACACGTCATTAGCATCACGCGTGTGGGAAACTGACTTCTTTGGGAAAAGGGTCAGCAACCTCTAGCCTCAATTCTGAATTCATTAAAACTTCTCAAGAATGTCTACAGCCTATATGGTACAGTTTTGAGAAAGTAAACCTGTCATTGCAAGCAGACAACCCTCTAGAACCCAGAACACATTTTCTAGCTGTATTATGTTGAATTCCCCACCGCACATGGTCAGGCAGCGTTTCTTCTTGGGGACAGCATGGCCACAGACCAGAACAATCCAGGGGGACTGGGGGGGGGGCGTCGAGGAGAAGAGGGTTAACTTTGTTTTAAGTTAGAGAGACACATCTATCACATGCAAGCCGTGGTCCTGCGCTCAGCTCCTGTCATCTGGCGTAACGCTTAAGGTAGTCTTCAGTTTTATTTCGGAAGTCCTCCTTGTCCTGCAAGTGATGTTCTGTAGCTTCAGTGTTCAGTGGATCATCAAAATTCAAAAGGTCAGCAAATAAAGAGTTTAATCCCAAAACCACATCTGCCCAGCCAGGCTGTTGATGGAAAGTTCTCTCAGTAAACTCAGACTTGCTTCGGCCCGTCTCTGTGATGTTGGGCTGCCAGTTTCTGGTCAAGCATTTTACTTTGGGAGGCACCATGTCGTATGCATCAGGAACTTCAGTTTCAAACCAAAATCTTCCACCCTGGTAGTAACCCTCATCTGGAGTTACCCATGGCTGAAAGCAATGAAGCTTGTTTGGATCAGGAAGATGCACTTCACATGGGCGAGGTGCATTAGCTGCAAGTTCCGCAACCTCTTTAACAAGCAGCTTGTCTCTCACAGAAACCCTCCGGGCGGAGCCTGAAGCTCTTTAAGACCGTCATCCAGCTTCAATTTGCTTGCCAGAGTGAGTCTTGCTGCTGCCTGTCCCAGGGCATCTGGAGCCCAGCACTGCCTGGGGGCCCCTCAAACCTTCCTTTCGGCCATGGGCCCTCATCCTTTCCTATCCTTCCTTGGGAGGCATGGCAGCAAAGGCACCATCTGATCAGAATGAACAATGGGCAAATGCTTCAGCTACAAGTTGTTCACCTACTGTCCACTCATTCCCGGGCTTGGGGGATCCAGAAGGTCTTAGATGAGGGGTCAGGACCACCACAGTAATGGCAGGAAGCTCTTGGGGGCTTAGAGCAGCAGTCATTTGGTAACTCCTGGAGAAGTGTTTTAGTTGGACTCTGTTTGTGGGGCAACCCGTGTCCACCCCCTGGGGGAGAAGGAAGCCCATCTCCAAGACTTCCACTGCAGAGTATCCAGCGTTTGCTGCTCCCAATGGCAATACCCACCCTCAACCCTCCAGGACCAGCCCGTGGCCCCAGCTCTACCTGTATCCCCCTTCTCGCCCCGGGGACCCTCTCTCCCATCCCGTCCATCGCGACCAGGCAGGCCAGTCTCCAGGGGGCTGCATGTGACCAGGGTGCAGGCATTGGCTGCTGTCCTCTGGGAATAGGTCTTCATTTCTGCTCCCAGGGACCCCAGGGGCACTGGGAGCAGGACCAGCACAGAGAGGCTGAGGAGCAGCATGGCCTGGGGAGGAACAGTGAGAGAAAGGATGTGGTTCAGGATTTGGTCCAGCTCCTGAAGGCCATGAGCACCCATGCCTCACCTCCTCTCCTTGTTGCTCCCAGGGGTACAGGACTCCCAGAGCAGTTTAGGTGCATGGTGGGCACACAGTTTGGCTTTGGGGTACATGGGTTACCCAGCTTGAACTCTGACCTGGGTCCCCAGCAGCCTCCACCTGTCCTCAGGTGTCCTGTGCCGTCCCTTCTGTGACCTCCTATGGGCGTTGCTATCAGCCTAGGGCCTAAGATGTGGTTCCCGAGGCCACCTGTCCCAGCAGGAAGGAGCCACCGAGTGCCTTTGCACAGGGGCCACCTTTGCCCAGACAAGACAAACACGTCTGCTTTCTTGCTGCCATGCATGGGACAGCACTGGCAGCCCATAGCGTTGGTCTGAAAAGGAGCATGAATCCAGACTGGTCAGTGATCCTGTCCTGACCTCAGGCTGGGAACATGGCCACATGTTCACCAGGCGATTTGCCGTTCCTGGGCTAGATTGCTGTCTCCACGAGGAAATTCCCCGAGGGAACCCAGGCGAAAGTTTTCAGAAACACAAATAAGTGGCTGGAGAGACTCTGGGACACTTCAAGCTTGTGAGAACGGGCGTTATGGAGGAAGGGGCATGCAGGGTGGGCAGATCAGTCAGGGCAAGCTTTGGGTGCAGGGGCCAAAAAGCACGGAGGGACTTAGGAGCTAGGCTGGAAGTGCCGGGATCTGGGTCAGTCCCTACATTGAACATCTCCCAGAGAGAAACTCTAATGTCAAAGAGGCTGGGAGCAAAGCCTGAGAACCTTAGGGTGGCTGGGCAGCAGAAGTGAGGTGGAGATTGGGGTCTCCTCCTCCCCCAGCCGCTGGTGATTCTGGTCTGTGATGGCCGCTATTTTTGTGCTAGCCTCTCACTTATTTTGAATCCACAGTTTGGGCATGCTGGGAGTCTTTGGAAACATGCAGCCCTCTGGGCTTGTGCAGGTGAGCTCAGAGGCAGCAGCAGCTGCGTTGCTGGTTCTGGCAGAGGCTCAGCCATGAGCCCTGGGGGGCAGATCCAGCCAAGCAAGGCCTGTGACAGCCACAGCTCCGGGAAACTGTGCCTCTTTCTGGGGGAAGAATGAAAGGGAAAGAATGACAAAGAATACACCCCATTGCAGCGGGAAGGGTCCTTGGATGGGGTTAACTCAGGTCTTCAGGCCTGGACTCTGCAGAAACGTCTTAGCTGGGGCAGCAGATGAGTGAACTCAGCCACGGCTCTCTTCAAGCCAAGTAGTGTTCAGTTTATTATGCATTCAGAGTTACTGTTTACTTTAAAAAGACTCCTCTGAAAATTGGTTTGGAAACCAGAGATCTAGCCCAGGCAATGTATTTTATAAAGACTTGAGTCTCAGCGTGAAGCAAGTGCCTTCGTGTCGCGCGGCCACCCAGGTCTACCAATGCCTGGTCTGTTCCCTACACAACTTCTTTTTCTGAATAAATCAGGGACAGACAAGGAGCCAAGAGGGACATCTGGACTGCAGTTTCCACCCGAGGCCCCCATGGCAGCATTGGGTCTCTGAAGCAAGTCTCCCTCTCAGCCACGGCAGCCAAGTGAGAGCAGGAGACCACCCCATGCCCACCACCTCCCAGCCCACTCCTCCTAGACCAGAACGACATAGCCTTTCCCTTTGCCAACGGGAGTGGGGTGAATGGCCCAGGTGGGCAGGGGCGTCACAGGATGTGGGGAAGATAAAATGAGAGGCAGGGACAGAAACACTCACAGGTTGCTTCCTCCAGGGTGCCAGGAGCTCCAGGCAGCCTGCCTTTGCTTGGCAGGCACTCTCTATTTATGCCTACTTTGTAATTTGAGCTGCCCAGCCCTGTTCTTTTGAGAACCCCTTTGAGAGTGGGGCAATTTTCTTCCTTGTTGGTTCACTTGCTCTCACCACACCTGGAAGCCTAGTTCTGATATTCATTCCACTACACACACATCACATTAGGTTTCACTGAGCACTTACAGTCCACCATCTCTTCTGCACCTCTCTGAAGCTTTGCAAGCTAAGTGGCATCATCAGAGCCTATATTTTATAGATGTCTAGGAATCTGAGATGCCCAGGTCCAAAGAAAATCAGAGAGTTGCACAATGACCTACAGCTATTGCAAAAGCAACTTGCACCTGAAGATTCTAAGAGCCAGGGCCTGCTGTGCCCACTTCTCTCACTACTTCACTGCCCAGATATTTGGAAAGAGCTGAGAGCTACTTGGCATATGCAGGCAGGAGGTGGGACGGGTAGAGGGGCTGCAGAGGCCTGTGGTCACTGCCACCTGCAGCAGTAGCTTTTTGCTTTCTGCCCTAGGCCTCAAGAAGCCCCCTACTTGTTTCCTGTGGGATGGTCTACGCTCAGCAGGCCTCTGCCTTGCCCTCATTCAGTCTTTGTTTTCTACACCTTCAACATCGGTTGAAGGGCATTTGGGTTGTTCCCATCTTTTGACCATAATGAGTAAGACTGCTTTGAACATTTTTGGTCAAATATTTGTTTAACTACCTGTTTTCAATTATTTGGGTATACATGTAGGAGCTGAGCTGCTAGGTCTTGTGGTAATTCTATTTCTAACTTGCTAAATAACTGCCAAACTGTTTTCCATAGCAGCTGCATCCGTTTGCATTCCTACCAGCAAAGTATGAAGGTTCCAAATTCTCCACATCCTTACCAACACTTATTTTCCATTAAAGAAAAATGTATTATATCTATTCTGGTGGGGATGAAGTGGCTTTGCTTTGTGGTTTTGATCTGCATTTCCCCACTGACTAATGACATTCAACATCTGCCTGTTGGCCATTTGTAAATCTTTTTGGGAGAAATGTTTATTCAAGTTCTTTGTCCATTTTCAAATTAGGTTGTTCATTTTTATGTTTTTGAGTTGTAAGAGTTAATTATATATTCTGGATACTAGACCCTTATCAGAAATATGATCTGCAAATACTTTCCCATTCTCTAGGTTGTCTTTCACTCTCTTGATAGTACTATTTGATGTACCAAAGTTTTACATTTTTATGAAATCTAACTTACCTATTTTTTCTTCTGTTGCTTGTGCTTTTGGTGTCATTTCTAAGAATCCATTACCAAGGTCATGAAGACTTACTCCTAGGTTTTCTTCCAAGAGTTTTATGACTTTAGCCCTTCTGTTTATATCATTGGTCGATTTTGAGTTAAATTTGTCCGACAGCTAGGTGGTGGCAGAACCAAAATTGGAACCTCCCACACCTTATTTCCAGCCTAACTGCTTCCCGCCACATAGTTTACTTAAATTCAGTGACTATAGACTGTCTATACCATATTGTTACCCTATTTATTTTCATATTGGTTTATAGGTTTTCTTTTTTAAGTGCTTAGCCTTTATTTTATTCTACCTTCTTAATCTTAGTAAATGATTCCTTTCCATTTCTCAGTCTTAGTTTGTCAATCATATGATCCCTTTTTGCCAGTCCTTGGACATCGGCAGAAGGAATTTGAAGTCACATTCACTGCAACTACATCTCAAATAATAATTTCCAGTTGCTCCAGATTTCAGTTAGGGACTACAAATTACTTGGTACCGGAGATGCTGCCCTAGTGGGAGGCTCATGGTTTTGTGTCTCCACAGGATCTGCTAAACCCAATCCACCCAAACCTGGCCACTTATATGCTCACAATCTTGGCTGGCCATGGTACACTGTTGATTCAGTAAATGAAGTCTGTGACCCAGAGAGAAGTGAAAACAACTGCTCACATTCCAGAATTTGGTGAACATGTCTGCTTATACTCTAAGCATTTTGATTTTATGGACATTGATCTACTTCCTGCTCAAGATTGAAGGGCCTGAATCTCAGTCTTTATATGGTGGTAACTCTTACCAACCTGGTGTATTTGTTCTTTTGGCCTTTATCCACCTCCCTCATTTCTGCCTAAGATCTGACTACCAGAACGCAAGTTGTCCTGGAGGTCTGTAGTGAATTTGCTCATGGTAGGAGTACACAGTTTGTTTGGTTCCCAGCGCCCAAGGGGGTGAAATGAAGCCCAACATTTTCTTGTGGCAGTTTCTCATTGGACTGCTGTCTTTCCTAGGGGGAGTTCCTAGTTCTGCATTTAAAGGTATTGATGGACACTACTGCATACTTGCCCTTAAAGCTCCTCTATCCTCTTTTTCTCCTAAATCATCTTGGTTTTGATGTGGTTTAGCATTTATAGCTCAGCATTTCAAACCAGGAAGTTCTTATGAAATCTAATGACCTCAGAGAGCACTTCTACACCACGAGCTTACTGGTGAGCATTTCAAGTCAGAACATCGAATTCTGGAATTTGAAAAAGACTTCAAGGTTATCTTGTCCAATGTCATTATTAGGTGGTCCTGCCAGTCTGGGTTCAGACACTTCTACTGGCAGAAAACTCACTACTGTTTAAAGGAACTTATTCTTTCTGGACTACTCTGAGAACACGCATCATTTCCCTTTGACGTGACACCTGTAAGGTCCCATATTTGAAGACCACTATGAAGTCCTCTACCCATATTCTGTCCCTGAACACTCCCAATTCCTAAGAAGCAGTTTTCACTATTAATGCTGCTCCATATGCATACTTGTCTATATTTGTTCCTACTCTTTCCTTTACTCTTCAAGCCAGGACTAAAACCAGGTCAAAACAAATTTGTCTTTTAAACATCCTTTGGGATGGAAATTCATCAAAAGTGTCTCATCCATTATTCATTCTTTCATTCAGCAAATATTTATTGTCAGTCAGTGCATATATCTTCTTGTCAGAAATGAAAAAATGAAACCACGCAGCGCCCTGACTTCAAGTACCTCATAATCCAGGAAAGAGGAAGCATGAATAGAACATAGGAGACTATATAAGAGGGGTCTGCGTGGTGCAGCGGAGACACAGAAGGAAAATGGTCAGGGCTGGATTTGGGAATCAGGGCATAGTTGCACAGGGGTAACGGCTCAAACAGGATCTTGAAGAAAGAGGAGGAATTCACAAGAGAGAAGAGGGGAGGGTCACCCTCCCAAAAGGCACAGTCTGAACTCAAACACACAGAAGTGCCATAGGATATCCTACCTTGGAGAAGTGGGAGTTGTTTGGGATGGCCAGAGAGTGGGCTGCAAGAGAAGGAAAGGTGAGCTAAGGAGCTCTACCTAAGGCTCAGGGCCTTGCCCTCACTAGGGATTGACACCACCTTCAACCAACACCTAGCAATTCCAGAAGCCATTTATTCAGTTGATGTCCATTAGCCAAATCAGAGTAAGAGGCTGTTTCAACTGATGGGTCATAAATTTTTTAATTTGGGGCTCAAATATAAATGAGGAACCATCTCCCCAGCTAACAGTTCTGGGTCTAGGTGGGGTTGCCAGATCAAGTGAGAGTTTGCATATTTCAGAAGTCTAATAACTCTGCTTTTGAAATGCACAGCTAAGTGGAATCGTCAGGTATGGATAGTAAGCACTTCTGGCGCTCCCCACTTGTGATCCTCCAATTCTCCTCTACGGTTGGAGTCAAAGAAGTTCCAGAATAACATATTCCTGCCTGGTCTGTACAATGCCTTCTATTCTGAGCCTCCATGGGTCCAGTTCTCCTTCCTTACCCAAGCTCTTTCTGCCAGTGGCCTGCATTTGGGCTGGGTCTGAGACTTCTCCTTCCTGATGTGCCTCACCTCTCTCTACCCTGCAGGTGCCTCATGCTGCAGTATTGCTTCCAGCCCTTGGTAGTGGTGTCCTCCTGGCTGAAGCAGGGGAGTAGGGGTGTGAGGAAGGTATAAGGGTAGAGAACCTGCCTTTTGGATAACTCCTTCCCCACTCTGTGCTCCCAAAGTAACTCCAAGGAACCCTAAGAGAATCTAATGTTCCACCTATCTCTCAGATTCTTGCTGTGGCATGCTGGGATTAAATATTTCCAGCAAGGGGACTCAGGGATTACTGGCCTGGGGCACTGATGTCACCCAAAGCAGCAAAGCTATGTAAGTTCACTTTTACAGCTCTGGTAACCAGAGGTTTACGCTTATTTCAGAGTGAGTGACCTTAAAGATCTCAAACAATGGAAGTTTAAACTTCTATAGTTACAAGAATTATTGAAAACCTACGGTCAAGCATTGATCTTTGTCATATTTAAGTCAATAAACAGTGTGCTAGGCACTACTAGGGATTCAGGGATAAGTTAGAATGGTCATCACCCTTTAGGAGCTTGCAGTCTAGGTGGGAAAACAAAGCATAAGCAGGTTTACATATTTATTCTGGTTTTTGCTTTTCATATTTACAATTTCTGCTGCTTCACCTTGTACTTTGTACTTTCAGGCTGGTTCTGCTAAGTGGACAAAAGCAACAGTTCATATAACAAGAAATGGCAGAAACTGAGGAGGAGTTTGTGGGTCGAGAGTCACACCCAGGTAACACCCCTACTATATACCCAATGGAGTAATTAGGAAATGGATGACTGTTATTTAATCAAGAGCAAATGGGCCAAGACACTATTTAACCACAGTCATTGTTCACTGTTTTTTTATCCAGAAGCTGCTTTCTCATGACAAATTTTTAAGTCTATTTTTTATGAAGTCGAAAAAATATTTTTTAATTTTTTTTTATTTTAAAAGAAGCTTTAGATTACATAAATGTTACATAAATAATATAAGGGATTCCCATATACCACAATCCCTCCCCCTCCCACACTTTCCCACATTAACAACATCCTTCATTAGTGTGTTACATTTATTACAATTGGTGAATTCAAATTGAAGCATTGCTACTAACCATGGACTACAGTTTATGTTATAGCTTGCACTCTGTCCCACACAATTTTGTAAGTTATGACAAAATATACAATGGCCTGTGTCAGTCACTGCGCTGCCATGCAGGATAATTCCAATGTCCCGAAAATGCCCCCATATTACACCTAGTCTTCCCTCTCCCATCCCTCAGAACCTCTGATGGCCACTGCCTTTACATCAAAGGTAAGAGTTCTTCCATTGTTAGAATCATAAGTCTATAGTAGAATAATAACAAATCTACTTTAGTCCATTGTTCATTCTGCAATCTTGAGGATTTTGGGATGGTGATGCCCACTCTGCTTCTAATTGAGAGGGGGCTTAGATCCCATGGGGGCAGATGGATGGGACTATCTTGCTTCCAGTTTCAGACACTCTCTGTTCCTTGGGATGGGCATTGTCCATCATCATCTCCTTGTTAGTTGTCCTGGGTGAGTCCAGTGAACTGGAGAGTAGGTGTTGCAATTCTGCTGAAATTCAGAGCTCAACTGGCATATGGATAGACCAAAGATTTAAGTTTCTGGGACATATATGTATCAACTATAGTGGTAATTATAGGTTCAAATAAAAGGAGCAGATGAGCCTTGTGTAGAGAACCTATAAATGAGTCTAACTCTGTTACACTGGGGAGAATTCCAAAGCAAAGCCTACTGACGGGGTGCCAAATTCCTGAGCTCTCTGCCCTGGATGTAGTGTCTGGATGTCTCTAGAGACCCCAGGAGCCCCTCTATTTGAGGTACTATTTACTGTGGCATTCAATGAGATCCTGCTGAGACATGCATAAACATAACCTCTGGAATGACCTCCTGACTCACTTTGAAATCTCTTAGCCATAAAAACTCATTTGTACTTACCATTTCCCCCTTTTGGTAAAGGTCTTTTTCCAGATGCATTGTTAGTTGGTGCTTGGTAGTAATCCTTTGGTGCCAGGGAGGCTCATCCCTTGGAGTCATGTCCTACGCTAGGGGGAAGGTAATGCATTTATATGCTGAGTTTGGCTTAGAGAGAGGCCACATTTGAGCAACAAGGAGGCTTTCAGGAGGTAACTCTTAGGCAGTATATAATACTAGGCTATGTTTCAGTTTCACAAGAAAAGGTTCATAAGTACAATCATCCATATCAAAGGCCTGGCATAATGATCTGCCTTTCTTCACTAGACACTGCCCTTGCACTCAAGGGATTCTTGCTGTCCTATTAGAGAGTATAACAAATCTCTCCAGGATGGAAATTCATAATTCTTTTGATTATTTTGTGGATCTCCACCCACCGAGACAATGTCCCATGAACACTTGAACATATTCATATGTCTTAGAGGCATGCCCCAGGTGATCCCCTTCCCAGGCATCCCTACATCACTGACACACTGCACCAGTGATCCTCCCCTGCCACTGCTGTGACCCTTCTGTGATCCAAAACCTCTTCAAAAATTCACAACTTTTACTATACACTTGTTGTTTATGTATGTTCATGTATGAGTGATATACTTCAATAAGATTTAAAAAAAAAAAAAAAAATGAAGCCAACAAAATAACCAAATAAAATTAATAAGAAAATGAAATAATAATTAAAAAAATAACCAAGAAAATGCCAAAAATTTTAAAAACAAGTTGAAATAATAAAAAAGTTTTTTAGACATTGTATCTTTCATCACTGTAAGATTTGTTGTACATTTAAGTATCTTTTTTAAAAAAATGTAAAAAGTACGTATATATATGAAGACATTCCCACATAATAAAAATTGTGGGTGCTTGTGACCACTATACCACCTGTGATGGTTAGGCTAATGTGTCAACTCAGCCAGGTAACTGTGCCCAGTTGTTTGATCAAGAAAGCACTGGGCTAATTGTAATACAGGACATTTATGGTCTTTAGTCACCAGTGAGTTCATTGCATAGATGGCTGATTACATCTACAATCAACCAAGGAGATTGCCATCAGCAATGAGTGACGTTTTATCCATCAGTTGAAAGCCTTAAAAGGGGAAGTGATTTCAGCATTCAGAGAGAATTTTCCAGCTTGACTTTGGACAGCCAACGTCTGTGGGAACTCATCAAGGACTTTCATCAGAGCCCCTGGTTTGCAGCCTGCCTGCGGAATTTGGACTTGTGCATCCCCACAATCACGTGAGACAATTTTACAAAATTTTATACTATTTACAGATATCTCCTGTTGATTCTGTTTCCCTAGAGAACCCTGACTAATGCAGCTTGGTACCAGGAGTGGTTCTTGAGGAACAGAATCTTAAACATGGGATGTCTGAGGTGGTTCTGGCAGTTTTGCCATTGGCTCTCTACTCTAATTGGGCTCAAGGGTACTAATGACTCCCTTTCCAATAACCAAGAGGCCATAACAGTCCATGATGTGAGATGGCAATGGAGATAAGCAAAATGTCATCATGGATTCCTCTACTTCCATGTTTATAAGAGGCAAGGATCTGGGTGAGTGTGTTTTCAACACCTTAACAGAGTTTTGTGGAGTCAAAAGGTATAATGATGTTGGCTGGCTCCTCCTGGATACTCTGGATAGAGTTACAAAAGAAAAGGATGAGCTAAAGTCTTCAAATTTGCAACTTAAATGCCACATGAATGATGGCTTAAACCTAGCCCACTTTGGAGTGCTACTCTTATCCTCAAGAGTGCAAAAGGTAGAAAATTTTTTAAAAGTGCAATACATAGGCCTTTATCCCATTTTAGTTGTGTCTCTAGGCAGATTTTTGCTTGAAGTTCCTTTAATGTTCACTTCATATGATCTGTTTTTTCTGTGGATTGAGGCCTATAAGAAAAGTGTAGTTGCCAATCAATGCCCAGCAAACTGGAAACACCTTTGACTACCTTAAAGAAGAAAGGGGCACCATTGTCACTTTGAAGGAAAGAGGGAGTCCAAACCTAGGGATGATTTCCTTTAGTAGAGACTTAACTACTACATGGACTTTTTCTGTCTGACAAGGGAAACTTTCTATCCATCCAGTGAAAGTGTCAACAAAACTAACAGATATCTGATATTTCCAGGGGCTTTTGGCATCACAGTAAAATCAACTTGCTGGTCTTCTCCTCCACCCAGCCCTTGATATTGCACTCCTTTCCTTAAGGTGGGGACTTTGGGTAGGGTGGAGGATTTACTTGAGTGCAAGTCACACATTGATGAAGTTATATTTTGAATGGTTTGGCATAAACTGGGCCCCAGCAGTGCGGTCGGGGGTGCGTCCTGTCTGGTCGGGGTAGGAGAAGCCTAGGCTCCTACGGGGGCTCGCAGGCGTGGAGGGCGCGAGGCGGAAAGAACCACCGCGGAGACGAGGTAAGCACGCAGGTCTAATTTATTAAGGGAAGTACAGATGCTTATATAGGGTTATGGGCGGGGAAGGAGGGCGGGGCTGGCCGTGATAGTCCGGGAGCAGTTTCCATGCCTTCTAAGGTGTGGCCTTGGCGGTGCAGCTCTCCCTAGCTGTGTGGGGAGGGGGAGGGTGAGTGTGGGCAGGCTTCTTCTGGCTATCAGCAAGCAGATGTTGGCTGCCTGGGCGAGGCTGAGGGCGGTGCGCCCGTTCCAGCCGCCCTACACCGGAGTGGTGGGCTGCGCATATCCCCCACTGGGCGCGGTTATGCCTGCTGGCCAGACTTCAGCCTGCCTTACCTCATTTCCCCGTTCTTTTTTATTTATGAGCTAGAAGCTTTTGATTTTGGAGAGACCGCAGAATGTGGCACGCACCATAGAAGACGCGGAAAAGGAGTTAAAAGGCTTTGGGTGATGGGACAGGCGAGTGGCTGCCTGGCCCTGGAGAGCAGCGGCTGTAGTGGTGGGGCTTAGGGTGAACGAAGTTTCGGAGGATCTGTTTCTTGCGAGGTCGTGGCCTGGAGGAAGCAGGAGTGGACGGTGTTGTGGGCGGGTTCTCAGAGCTGAATTTGCTTGAGGGCGAGGGCAGCAGGGGGAGCCGAGGTAACAGGCGGCGCAGAGCTCCTGTGGGGAGAACGGGTGGAGGGGGGCCGGGAGGACGAGGGGGGGTGGCTGCGGGAGGAATGGGTGCGGGGGGGGTTGACAAGGCTTGGGGAGGGGTCTTCGGTGGTGGCGAGCCGCTGGTACAAATGAGGTGAAAATGGCATTAGCTTGATCTTTTGCGAGTTGGACGATCTTCTTGATGGCCCATGGTCCGACTGCCAGTGCGACAAGAAGAATGATTAGGGGGCCTAGAATAGGGAGGATGTAGGGGAGGAATCCTTGGAATCCCCAGGAGAGGCCTCCCCCCTGGGCTTCTCTCTCCTTTTTTCGTTTCTCCAGCCCGGCTCTTACTTGGGCTAAATTGTCTTGGATGAGGCCCGAGTAATTAGCATAGAAACAGCATTCTTCACCCAGTGCGGCACAGAGGCCTCCTTCTTTGAGAAAGAGGAGGTCTAACCCTCTGCGGTTTTGAAGGACTACCTCGGAGAGGGATGTAAGAGATTTTTCTAGGTGGTTAATGGCTGTTTCGAGACGGGCGATATCTTGGTTGACGGCTGCCCTGAGCGAGGAAAAGGCATTAGCATGTAGGGTTAGGGCTGTAATTCCGGTGCCAGCTCCTGCAAGACCTAAAAGTGTGGCAATTGTAATGACAGTGATAGGTTCCCTTTTTTGTATGTAGGTTGGTAGGAGGTGACACTGCCAAGAATCAAAAAAGTGGTTATTGCTATGGTAGATAATGCGGGGAAGTATAACAGCAAGCACACAGGTTTCGTTGGTGGAGTTGAGGGTGTGAACATTAAGGCATGGGGTAAGGCCTGTGGAGGAACAGACCCATTGTGTGTTATTGTCGGGCAAGAGAAATTTTGCGGTTGTGGTAGGGGTGGTTGTATGGCTGCAGAGGGTTTTCATGAAGGGAATAACAGTGCCTCCGATTTTAGTGATACAGTGTCCGCTTTGAGAGACGGCCTGGATTGTTAGTCCTATTTGGGTTTGGTTCCAATTGCAAGAGGCAGGAGCGTCTTCTGAGGAAGGTTGATAGGAAGCATTAGTGGCTATAGCCTCGTAGTAAGGCATTGAGGAGGAGAGGCACAGCCAACAGCTAGCGGTAAGGTTGGGATTGGAGGAATTAAGAGTGGAAAAAGAGGCGTTGACTAAGGACAGAAGCGGGTTGTGGATTTGTAGCGGGGGTAGTGGGGTAGGAGGGGCGGCGATGGAGTTGTTGGGGTTAGAAGACTGATTGTTAGTATTTGCCACAGGGGAGGGAAGAGGAGGTGCAGGAATAGAGTGAGGGTTGAGGACTGGGTTGGGGCCAACGGAAATTGGGGGAGTGGAGGTGGGGGCCTTTTTTTGTATTATGAACAGGCCGCCGTAATCATAGCCTTCATGTATAGCCGGAGGCCATATGTACGGCCCTCTAGCCAGGCAGTGCTGGAAGGGTCTTTAACAGTGAGGACAATTATATCCCATCGGGAACTATTTGCAGTTTAGAATTTAAGGTAGGGGTCCCGGTTTGGAGCAGCGCTCCAGCCGTATGCCATGGTTTCGCAGCCCCAGGAGGGGCAATAGAAGTGCGCAGGGTCGTGGCAGCCTCTGGCGGAGGAAGGGCAGATGTAAAAACCAGAGACCCGATATCCGCCGCCGAAATGGCCGTTAGGACCATGCAAATATCCATTAGTAGGCGAGGCATAGCACGATCCCTTGAAGTCATTTGTAGATGAGTAAGAATAACCCATAAGGTTACAGATATGTGGCATGAAGGATGGGGCTTGGGCAGTGACGTTGTACTGCAGGATTTTATCTTGGGCCCCAATAACCCTGACTGTCCAATTGAAGGGTTGGTGAGACGAGTTAGAGAGGGCAGGTGTTGTGGCCGCGGAAAGAAGGAGGATTAGTAGGGCTACCAAGTTGATGGGCTGGTTAGGCTGGAGGGGAGTTTGTGCTCGGACTCGGCGATAGAGATTGAGGAGTAGTTGTTCTTCTGTTGGAGGAGTTGGGTCATTCAGAACGACACGCGTCATCTGGTAGGTCAGACGCCTCAGTTGTCGGCGTTCCCTCCTCGTCAGGCGCTTGGTCTGCGGTGGCGGGTCGGATGTTGTGTCCCGGGATCCAGATGGGTTGGGGAGCATCGTCTGGGAAAACACAAGCAAA
>JAKSZT010054385.1:526550-569354 GCA_026826555.1 Tolypeutes matacus | reverse complement strand
GGGCTGCAGCAGGGCTGATCACCCTCAGGCCCGGGAACAAAGCGGCAGTTATACATTCTTCTCAAGTGCCCATGGATCTTTCTCCAAGATATACCACATGTTAGGGCACAATGCAGCTCTCAATAAATATAAAAGATTGAAATTATACAAAACAGTTTCTCAGATCATAATGCAAAGAAACTGGAAATCAATAATAGAAAGGAAAAATATAAATTCACAAATGTGTGGAGGCTGAACAACACACCCCTAAATAAACAGTGAGTCAAAGAAGAAATTGCTAATGAAATTGGTAAATATATTGAGACAAATGAAAACGAGAACACAACTTATCAAAACTTATGGGATACAATGAAGGTAGTCTTGAGAGGGAAATTTATAGCACTATATGCATATATTAAAAAGGTAGAAAGAGTTAAACTCAAAGATTTAACTGAACAACTAGAGAAACTAGAAAAAGAACAGCAAACCTATCCCAAAGCAAGCAGAAGGAAAGAAATAATAAAAATTAGAGCAGAAATAAATGAAACTGAGAACAAAAAAAACAATAGAGAAAATCAACAAAACCAAAAGCTGATTCTTTGAGAAGATCAATAAAATTGACAAACCCCTAACTAGACTGACAAAGAAAAAAAGAGAGAAGATGCAAATAATCATAATCAGAAATGAAAGGGGGAAAGTTACGACTGATGCCACAGAAATAAAAATAATCATAAGAGGATATAATGAGAAATTGCATGCCAACAAACTAGACAACCTGGATGAAATGGACAAATTCTTAGAAATACACAACCTACACTGATGCTACAAGAAATAAAAGATCTTAACAAACCAATCACAGTTAAAGAAATTGAATCTGTCATCAAAAATCTCCCAGCAAAGAAAAGTTCAGGCCCAGATGGCTACATAGGTAAATTCTACCAAGCATTTCGAAAAGAAATAGCACCAATTTTGTTTAAACTCTCCAAAAAAATTGAAGAGGAGGGAAAATTATCCAACACATTTTATAAAGCCAACATTGCCTTAATACCAAAGCCAGACAAAGATACTTCAAGAAAAGAAAATTAGAAACCAATCTCTCTAATGATCATAAATGCAAAACTCTCAACAAAATACTTGTGAATAAAATCCAACAACATAGCAAAAGACTTATACATCATGACCAAGTGGGATTTATTCCTGGTATGCAAGGCTGGTTCAACATAAGAAAATCAAGCAACATAATACACCACATTAACAAACTGAGGGAAAAGAAACACATGATAATCTTAATTGACACAGAAAAGGCATTTGATGAAATTCAGCATCTTTTTTTTGATAAAAACACTTCAAAAATAGGAATAGAAGGAAAATTCCTCAATATGATAAAAGGCATATGAAAAACCCACAGCCAACATCATACTCAATGGGGAAAGGTTGAAAGCTTTCCCCCTAAGATCAGGAACAAGACAAGGATGCCCACTGTCACCATTGTTATTCAGTATTGTACTAGAAGTTCTAGCTAGGGCAATTAGATAAGAAAAAAAATTAAAGGCATCCAAATGGGAAAGAAGAAGTAAAACTCTCACTGTTTGCAGATGACATGATCCTGCATTTAGAAAACTCTGAAGTATCCATGACAAAGCTACTTGAGCTAATAAATGATTTCAGCAAAGTGGCAGGATACAAGATCAACATGGAAAAATCAGTAGCGATTTATACACTAGTATTGAACAATCTCAGGAGGAAATCAAAGGAAAAATTCCATTTACAATAGCAACAAAAAGACTCAAATGCCTAGGATTTAATTTAACCAAAGAAGTACAGGACCTATATGCAGAAAACTACAAAACAATGCTTAAAGAAATAAAAAAAAGACCTAAACAAATGGAAAGACATTCCATGTTCATGGATTGGAAGAATAAATATCTTGAAGATGTCAGTCTTACGAAAACTCATTTACAGATTCAATGTAATACCAATCAAAATTCCAACAGCCCACTTTACAGAATTAGAAAAGGAAATTACCAAATTCCTTTGAAAGACAAAGTGCATCTGAATAGCCAAAAGCATTCTAAAAAAGAAGAGCGACATGGGAGGAAATTCAGTGCCTGACCTTGAAACATATTGCAAAGCTACAGTGGTCAAAACAGCATGGTACTGGCATAAAGATAGACACATTGACCAATGGAATAGAATTGAGAATCCAGAAATAAACCCTCACCTATATGGTCAACTGGTTTTTGACAACCTACCAAGTCCATGTTAATTAGACAAAACAGTCTCTTCAACAAATGGTGTTGGGGGAACTGGATATCTACAGCCAAAAGAATGAAAGAGGTCCCTATCTTACACCCTACACAAGAATCAACTTCAAATGGATCAAGGACTTAATATAAAAGCAAGGACCATAAAAATACCAGAAGAAAATGTGGGGAAATATCTTCAAGACCTTGTAGTAGGTGGTGGTTTCTTGGACCTTACACCCAAAGCATGCAAAACAAAAGAAAAAGTAGATAAATGGGACCTCCTCAAAATTAAAAACCTTTGCGCCTCACAGGACTTGTCAAAAGGGTGAAAAGGCAGCTGACTCAATAGAAGAAAATATTTGGAAATCACATTTCCATTAGGGTCTAACATCCAAGATATATAACAAGATGTTACAACTCAACAAAAAAAGACAAATGACTCAATTTAAAAAATGGGCAAAACACTTGAGTAGACATTTGTCCAAAGAAAAAATGCAAATGGCAAACAAAACAAAACAAAACAAAAACCCATGAAAAAATGCTTAGCATCATTTATTATTAGGGAAATGCAAATCAAAACTACAATGAGATATCATTTCACACCTATCAAAATGGCCAGTATTAAAAAGACAGAGAACTACAAGTGTTGGAGAGGATGTGGAGAGATAGGAACACTTATTCAATGTTGGTGGGAATGCTGAATGGTACAGCCACTGTGGAGGACTGTTTGGCAGTTCCTAAGGAAGCTGTATATAGAGTTGCCATGTGACTCTGCAATACCACTACTGGGTATATACCCAGAAGAACTGAGAGCAGTGACACGAGTGGACATCTACACACCTATGTACATAGTGGCGTTATTCAAGATAGTCAAGAGTTGGAAACAACCCAGGTGTCTATCAACTGATGAATGGATAAACAAACTGGTGGTATATTCACACAATGGAATATTATGCAGCTGTAAGAAGAAATGAAGTTGTAAAGAATAAGACAACGTGGATGAACCTGGAGGACATTATGTTGAGCAAAGCAGGGCAGACACAAAAGGACATATACTGTAGGATTGTGTTATTATAAACCAAATATATTGTGTAACATATTGTATGATAAAAAAATTTATATGTATCCATCCAGTACATTTAATTGAGAAGTGTATGTATTTATTCATCTGTGTTTACTTTTTAGTTTTTGATTGTTTATATTTTCAATTATTAAATGTACAAAATAAAATTAAAAAAAAATCAATCAATGTAACACAATTAACAAATTGAAGGAAAAAAACGACATTCTCATTCAATTGATGCAGAAAAGGTATTCAACAAAATTCAGCATCTTTTTGATAAAAACACTTCAAAAGATACAAATAGAAGGAAAATTCCTCAATCTGATAAAAGGCATATATGAAAAACCCACAGCCATCATTGTACTCAATGGGGAAAGGTTGAAAGCTTTCCCTCTAAGATCCAGAGCAAGGCAAGGATGCCCACTGTCACCATTGTTATTGATATTGTACTAGAAGTTCTGATTAGGGCAATTAGACAAGAAAAATAATAATAATGGCATCCAAATAGGAAAAGAGGAAGTAAAACTCTCACTGTTTGTGGATGACATGATAGTATATTTAGAAAATTCTGAAGTATCCACGACAAAGCTACTTGAGCAAATAAAAGAGTTCAGCAAAGTGTCAGGATACCTGAGCAACACGCAAGAATCAATAATGATTTGTACACTAGTACTGAACAACTTGAGGAGGAAATCTTGGGGAAAATTCCATGTACAATAGCAATGGAAAGACTCAAATACCTAGGAATTAATTTAACCAAAGAAGTACAAGACCTATATGTAGAAAACAACAAAACAATGCTAAATGAAACCAATGAAGACCTAAACAAATGGAAAGACATTCCATGTTCATAGATTGAAAGAATAAATATCATGAAGATGTCAATCTTACCCAAATGGATTTATAGATTCAATGCAATACACTCTCTTCAACAAATGGTGCTGCAAGAACTGGATATCTACAACCAAAAGAATGAAAGAGGACCCCTATCTCACCCCCTTTGAGAATCAACTCAAAATGGATCAAAGACCTAAATATAAAAGCCAGAGCCATAAAACTGCTAGAAGAAAATGTAGGGAAACATCTTCAAGACCTTGTAGTAGGTGGTGTTTTCTTGGACGTGTACCCAAAATCACGTACAACAAGAGAAAAAAAATAGATAATTGGGACCTCCTCAAAATTAAGAACTTTTGCACCTCTCAGAACTTTGTCAAAAGGGTGCAAAAGCAGCTGACTCAATGGAAGAAAATATTTGGAAAACACATGTCTGATAAGGGTTTAATATCCAGGATTTATAAAGAGATGTTACAACTCAACCATAAAAAGACAAACAACCCAATCAAAAAATGGGCGAAAGACTTGAATAGACATTTGACCAAAGAAGAAATACAAATGGCAAAAAAAAAAAAAAAAAAACACATGAAAAAATGCTCAACATCATTTATTATTAGGGAAATGCAAATCAAAACTTACAATGAGGTATCATTTCACACCTATCAGAATGGCCACTATTAAAAAGACAGAGAACTACAAGTGTTGGAGAGGATGTGGAGAGATAGGAACACTTCTTCACTGTTGGTGGGAATGCGGAATGGTACAACCACTATGGAGGACTGTTTGGCAGTTCCTAAAGAAGTTGAATATAGACTTGCCACATGACCCGGCAATACCACTACTGGGTATATACCCAGAAGAACTGAGAGCAGTGACATAAACAGACATCTGCACACCAATTTCATGGTGACATTATTCATGTCCATCCCCTTCCCGTTTCCTCCATGTCCATTTCTGTGTATCAGCCACGTGGGAAACAAGACTATGGGGTCTGCAGTGTTCGCCCCACATAGACTTGACGATGTCCCCAGGAAGCAGGTGCTAGAATGATTCCCCCCATATGGGGAGGAGACTGGGGAGGCCTCAGTGACTAGTCTGGGGCCACAAAACTGAAAAGGAGGAGTAGCTGGGTCTGAACCCAGCTAGGTCTCCTCGTAGCTGGGCTGAGCTGCACACCGGCCTTCTCAGGGGGCTGTGGGGAGGGACGTGTCGGCAGAGCTGAGTGCAGTGAGCAAGGTGATCTAGGTGAGCAGGACAGACAGGCAGACGGGCAGAGGGACTTTCCCGGAGTTCTGACAGTTGAGGGGCCCAGGAGAGATGACCTAAGAGGTGACCTCACTTCCTCGGTGACAGACCCCAACAGAACTTGGAACCCTGGTAACCAGGGACCCATATTCCAGAGGCAGCCCCTGCCCAGATCACTTGGCAGGAGATGCTCGAGAGAGCAACATGTTCCCCTGCTGCGCTCCTCATTCCCGAGGCTCCAGCCGCAGCCAGACCAGGAATGAGTCCCCTTTCCATCGCCTTTGGCACTGGCTCAGGCCTCAGCCACGGAGACCCCGGCCATCAGCCAGGAGGGCTCCAAAGGTGACATGGGGGGCCCAGGGCAGCCGGTTTAGCTCAGGCCACTGCTGTGCCCCTGCCTGGGCAGCCCCACGTGCATCCACCTCCAGGGTGTGGGGGCATGAGCAGGGTCCACCCTGGCAGGAGCAGACGTCGGGGGTGGGGGGGTCCAGTAGGTCCTTCCCTGTCACCTGCCGGGTCATGGCTGGAGGGGAGGAAGGTGCCTCTTGGGGGCACCCACGTGGACAGTGTGGATCCTGAGCCCTCGAGCTCTCATCTCCGCTCCAACAGGCCAGAGGAAAGGCAGACGCCACCTGGGTCTGACCTGGGTCCCGGCCCCAACGAGGTGCAGCTACCCCTGCGGGCAGGGCAGGCCCTGAGCTGACACCCTGGCCCGGCTGCCAGGCACTGTGTTTGCAGAGCTCCACGCAGGTGGTGGTTGAGGAGCTGGAGGATGGGCTCATCTACACCGTCTCTCTGCAGAAGGTGCAGGTCCGTCATGGCCCCGGCCAGGGCCAGCGCTGGTTCCAGGTGGGAGCAGGTGCTGATGGGGGCCCCCAACAGTGGGGGAGCTCCCCAGGGCTGTGTCCCACCCTGGCCGCCCCCCAATTGCTCCCCAGGGCTTTCCCACCTGAGTGGCCCCGTATCCTGCTTCCTGAAGACCTGGGTCCCCAATCACCCCCACACTGCCATTCCATGGACCAGGGCAGGTCACTTCAGATGGTTAGAGGAATGTTAGGAGGGTCTTTTCCATGGGCTTCCCTTCAGGGCAGGCTGAGGGGTGGGCTCACTTCAGACACGTGTGCCTTGGACTGCTGGGTTTCTGGGGCCACTCCCGTCCATGGCCCCAGCAGTGTCTTAGTGACTGTCCTTCCGCCCCTGCTCCAAGCCTTGCAGCTCCGCACACTCAGGAGGTTCTTGCCAACTCCTGTGGCCAATCCCACGGCCTTCCCAGGTCAGGAGCCGGGCCTGACTCGGCTGCACAATGTTCCAGAAGGGAGGCGGCTCTGAGCCGCGACACGGCCTTCAGTGCTGCTGGACCTCGGACGATCCTTTCCTGTGGCCCTGTTGGCTCTGCTGCCCTGGATACCTCCCGAGCCCCAGGCACTGACCCTCTCACCCCGATAGAGGCTCCCAGGAAAGGGACGGCTGTGCAGAGGACACGAGACATGCCTTTCACAGCAGGGCCAGATGACGTCCCTGAGGGACGCAGCTGGGTCACCACGGCTGTCTGTGGGGAGCCCACCTGGGCCCATGGATCTGCCTCTGACCGCATGTGCCTCCTCTGTCCACCCCAGAGGAAGAACTACGTGGCCCCCGCGAGGGAGGAGACCCGCACGGTGCGCACAGTGAAGGTAGGCCCCTGGGAGAAGCTGGCAGAGCACCTGTTGTCCGCCTTCCAGGAGGGCGACCTTGGGTACGTCGATGTCTTCCTCGGGACTTACCGGGTTTTCGCCAGCACCAAGCAGGTCCTGGACCGGCTGTTCCTCAGGTGAGCGCCTGCCCCATTGTGCTCGATTCACGTGCTTGTGAAACGCCGTTTCACCCAGGGCCTCAGCTTCCTCCCTGGGAAGGGGGCGCTCTGAGGACCCACCTCCAAGGCTGATTGTAAGGACTCACTGGGAGAATCTGTGGAAAGGGCCTCCCCGAGCCTGGCTCAGTGGCCAGGGCGGCTGCAGGGACAGGGCTGCTCCCAGGCAGGACTTTCCCCTGCCCAGTGAGGAGACACTTGGCCTCACTCCTCACTGACCCTTTTCCTCATTTCTAAAGGAAGACTGAGATCCCTTCCGGGGCCACCGGCCTTGGTGTGGTCAGAGCAGGGATCACTGTTGGCTGCCAGAGGGTCCAGGCCCACCCCGTGTCTGAGAAGGTGCCGCTTAGGGCTCATTCCTGCACCCAGTATACACCAAGTGTCTACTAGGTGCAGGTGCTTCCTGAGGCACGTAGCTGCATGCAGGGAGCAGAGCAAACGAAAGCCCCTGCCTTGGGTGCCATCTGAGTTTGGGCCGCAGCAATAAGACGAGCATCGTCAGGAGGGGACACTCAGTAAGTCGCTATACGCACTCACGGTCTCCCCTAGGTATGTTCGTGACCTCAGACGCAGCAGCGGGCCCGGGGGATGCCTTGAAATGAAGAAGTGAGTGCACATTGGGTGAGGGTAGGGTCTCTCCTCTGCAGAGCCTAGTGTGGGGAGTGGGTGGGGGGGGTGGCAGGAAGGGCCAGGCAGGGTCTGGGCACTACACATCCTGTGACCCTGGAGGGCTGAGTCCCAGGGTTCCCCCTCCACGTGGAAAGGAGTAAAGGAGGCCGAGTTGGGGTCCTGGGCACTGGCTACAAAGGGCCCTGGGGGCTCCAGGTCGGTCCCTGAGAGAGCCCTGCCCCATCACAGCCCCTCACAGCCCCAGGGCCCCCAATCACCACCTCACAGACCCACGACAGGAGAGGGGAGCAGCCTGCGCCAGGTCTGCCGTAGACCCCAGTCCTGCATCCTCCTGCAGGGAGGGCAGGGCTGGCTGTGCCCCTGTCATAGGGAGGCAGTGTCAGTGGGAAGAGGAGACACACGTGACACACGGAGGAAGATGAGGCAGCTCCTGGGCAGGTGCTACTGGGTGGGGGCCATGAGGGCCGGGGCAGGAGGACAGACCCTTCCCCTCATCACCCACACAATGATAAAGCTCCTACTGTGTGTCAGTGCCGGCCTATGGACAGACTAGGCAGAACTCTTCCCTGTGCTTATGGACCTTAGGTTCCAGTGGGAGGGTCCCTGGGGGCAGCATGGAAGGAAAGGCCAGTGTCTGACAGTGCTGCCTGCACCCCCCCGTCCCGCCTCAGCACCCTTTCCTCCCTGCTGTGCACCTGGATGGACCGGTACGCTGAAGATTTCCTGCGGCCTCCAGACCACCCCTACCTCCAGCTGCTGGTGGCCTACGCCCAGGAGCACCTGCCCGGCTCTGCCCTGGAGTGCCGAGCCGTGCTTCTGCTTTCAAAGATGAGCTACCGGAGCCTACTGAGGCAGACCCAGAGGGTGAGGAGGCCTCCGGGTGGGAGCCCGTGAGCTTGTGGGGTGGGGCTGGGACTGGGCCAAGGAAGCAGGAGCTACCAGAGGTTGCCCTTGGGCAGGAGCAAGGAGGAGCCCAGACAAGCCATGTCAGAGGCTGCAGGCTGGGAGACTGTTTGGGGCTGGCTCTTTCCCTAGAGGTAGTGGGATCTTCTCTGTATTTGAAAGACACTGAGAGCCACTCATGGTGTGGAACCTGCCTCTTCTCCAGCTCCTTTGTCAGTGCCAGAGCTGCAAATGCCTCCAGAGCGACTTCTAGCGCCTGTTCCACCACCTGCGGCTGACACAGGGGCAGATCCAGAGCCCGAGTCAGCTCCATTGCCACCTGTACTGCCAGCTACCGAGTATGTGCCAGTGCCTGCCCTGGACACAGAGCCTGATGCATTGCCTGCTGTAGCACCAGTGCCTGCCCTGGAGCTAGACCATCGTCCCTCATCAGCCGGAGCACCTGCTCAGGAGCTGGAGGCAGCTACAGCACACTCAGGAGCACAGGTTCCAGAGCTGGAGGCACCCACGTCACCATCGGATGCCCAGTTCCGGAGCCAGAGGCAAGTCCAGCTCCACCTGCCTTGCCACCTATGCACGTGTTGGCACTGCCCTCTCTGGAGGCAGAGGCTGCTCCTTCAGCACCAGAAGCACCGGCTCTAGAGCTTGAAGCCACTTTGGTGGTGCCTCTGGAGGTGGCACGAATGACACCTTTGGAGGTAGAGCCGGCCCCATCCCCAGACGCAGCATCTGCTGCCAGGCTGGAGGCAGCCACGTCACTATTGGCATTGCCAGTTCCTAAGCGGGCGGCAGTCCCACCACCGCCTCCAGGGCCACCTGCTCAGGTGGCGCCTGTGCCCATTCTGGAGCCTCAGCCGGTTAATTCAGCCTCAGCAGCAACGGCTCTTGAGGGGGAGGCAAGTCTGGCACCAGCACCAGAGCCACTGCCAGAGCTCACATCAGCACCCAGGAGGGCTGCACCCCCAGAGCCTTCTTGCCCCCGGCCTGAGCCTTCGGGGGACGGGCTGCGCAAGGAGAAGGCTGACCTCCTGGCTTTCCCTCCTGAGCTGGTGGCCGAGCAGCTGACACGGATGGATGCGGTGAGCAGCTGGGCTCGCAGGGTGGAGCTGGGAGCTCTTCCTCCAGGACCTGCTGCCCCAGCCTTCCCATCCCTGATCCAGAGTCCTATGATGGGGTCCAAGCCCTGGTTCCATCCCCAGCATTGTGATAGGGTTATGGATCCCCAAGCCCACACCTCCCCTCTGGGGAGTAGATGGTGGGCACTCACCATACTTGCCACACTCACTCACTGTGGTGGTCACCCTGCCTGGGTCCTAGAGCCTGTGGGGTCTGAGCTGGTGGGCGGAATGGCTAACATCCCCTCTCCCCAGGAGCTGTTCTCGAAGGTGCTGCCCTACCACTGTCTGGGCGCCATCTGGTCCCAGCACAACAAGAAGGGCCAGGAGCATGTGGCGTCCACCGTGCGCGCCGTCTTCACCCAGTTCAACCGGGTGACCAGCTGCGTCATCGCCACCTGCCTCGGGGACTGCAGCATGCAGGCCGCACACAGGACCAGGGTGGTGAAACACTGGATCGCGGTGGCCAAGGTGCACTCTGGGCCCTCTCTGGGGTTCTGGAGCCCCTCTGTGCTCTGGTCGGCCCTCAGCCCCCAGGGCCTCCCTGGCTGGAGCTCAGCCCCCCACTCTGCTCACTTCCCACCCAGGCTGCTCCCTCAGGGGGAACGTGGGTGTCCCCCTCTGGGTCCCCAGCGTGCCCTCAGGGCTCCCTAGGAGTCTGTCTCCTCCCAGGGGGGAGGTGTCAGCTGAGGGGCTGAAGCTGGAGCAGGGGGCAGCCAAGACCACACCTCACGGCTCATTCTTTCCCCCTCCCAGGAGTGCTGAGTTCTTAACAATGTCTCCTCGTTCTGCGCCATCCTCTTTGCTCTTGAAAGCCACGCGATTCACCGTCTGAGGAAGACGTGGGAGGAAGTGTCCAGGTGGGCAGGCCTCTCCCCAGGGACACCAGGTTGACCAAGGACCCCGCAGGGACTGAAGCATCACCCTACAGGGGCCCTGGGAGGCAGTGGCTCCTGGGCAGGGACCGGCTGGGGTACACCTCTAGGTCCCCACATGACCTGAGTTCAGCTCTTCTGCCTCAGCCCTGGTTCCCTCCTCTGTCGGAGATGAGCCAAATGGGATGAGCCAAATGGGAGCTTGTCCAGTGTATGCTTCTCAGCAACCCCCTCTGTCCAGTTCTAATCTACACAGGTCCAAACCAGCTGCTCAAGAAATGGGAGTGGGGGTCCCCACTGTGCCCACCTGAGAGCTCAGCACCAAGTCCACCATGTCCTGCAGCCTCAGAGCTGCCCAGGTTCAGCTATGCCCACCCCCGGCATCTGGGTCCCAGGTGGCTAAAACAAAGTGGATCAGCCCCTGTACCCGCCCACCCCCCACCTTTCTCCTTCCTTCTTGCCTCCCCAGGGACAGCTTCCGCCTCTTTGAGTTGCTGTCTGAGATTTTCTCAAATGAGAGCAACTACTCCCAGGGCAGCCAGCTGATCATCCAGGTAGAGGAGGCTGGGGGGTCAGGGCTCATGAGGTGGGCTTCTTAGTTTTTCACTGGAAGTTTCTTTGAAAACATCCACTCTGGCCTGTTCTGGAAGAAGATGAAGAGGGATGTGTTTGGCTCGTGGGCAGGTGGGGAGGGGGCAGTTGTAGGGCCTTAGGCTGTGGTTCTCAGATGCAGTGGAGGCGGCTGGGATGTCCCAGGAGGATGTGGTGAGCTGGCAGGAGAGAAGTCTCCATCCGCGTGGGGGGTCTCATAACTGCCTCGTTACGATGGCATGTGTGCCACAGAACTGTGGGAAGTATTTAGGAGACAGGAAACCATGAAGCTTCCACATAAAAGAGGAAGCAGCACTTCATGGCCCAGTACTGCTGGCCACCCCCACCTACCTGGACAGTCAGACCTGCCTCCTGGGAGACCTGCTCATGAATGGATGCAGGGACTTGTCTGCAGGAGAACGTCCTGAGTGGGCCCCTGGGAGGGGGTGCCTTTTCTATGGCCTTGGGCAGGCTTTGGGGTCTCTACTGCAGTAGGCTGGGCAGGCAGGAGCTGCTCAACCAGGACTCCAGAGACACCCCATCCTCAAGCTCCATGGCTGGACGACACCAGGCCCACCGCCCCCACTCAGAGGCTGGGAGAAGCAGACACCGGATAGCGGTGGTGTGTGGTGGGGTGATGCCAGCTCAGACGGGGCCTCCACCTGGAGGGAGCAGCCTGTCCTCCTATGGCCTGAGCGAATCTGTACAAGTCAACACCCTCTTGGGCCTCCGTATTCTCATGTGGAATGGAGGCACGACCACTCAGTGGTGCTGCCCTCGCGACGAGGTGGTGAGGTTAAAGGAGAAAAGGCACGTGGCTGAGCGTTCCTATGACTCTAAGGGGTGGAGCGCGACGGCCAGATCATCTGCGCTGCTAGCTTGCAACCCTGAGGCTTCTGGACTCGCGATGAGGAGTCAGGTCTTTGTCCTCATGTCACAGATGGACACACAGGCTCAGGGAGGCCAGTCCGCCTGCACAAGACCCCTGGGGACATCAGGCATGTGGTAGGAGGGGATTTCCCCCTGCCCACTTGGGCCATGTGTCCCAGGCCCCAGGGAAAATGGGGAGGGACCAGAGCCTCACTGACTTCGTCCTCAACCCTGGCAGGAGGGGACCTCTGAGTTTGCCGCCCCTGGAGATGAACCCCAGAAGAGGCCAGAAGAAGCAGCAGCAGCAGGAGAGGGTGAGTGTAGCTGAGGCTGGGAGAGCCATGCTGGGGTCCTCCAAGTCAGGATGGGGCCTCCTTAAGCCAGCCCTCCTGGCCACTGAGCCTGGACAGCCGCCCTTCACTGTCCCCTCCCCTGGAAGCTTCAGGGCCGTGAGCTGTGGGAATCTTGGGGGACCAGTTGGAGCCAGTCAGAGCAAGAGTCCGGAAGAGCCGACTAGGGTGCCTTTGTGGGGAAGGGGTAAACTGGTGATTGAAGAAAATCCGGTGCTGGGAGGTGACACAAGGGAGTTTGGGGTCTTTGGAGGTGGGAGGGGAACTTAGGGGTGACAGTTAAGTCTTCGGGACTGTCCCAGGGTGGTGCTGGGTTTTCCTAGGAGTCTGAGGCTGAGGGTTTTCAGGGTGGGGTCTTGGGTGCACCTGAGAGCCTGTGTTCACCCCATCCACCTGATGCCACAGGGTGTCGTCCAGGGCACTGTCCCTTGCCTAGGGACTTTCCTCACTCAGTTTTTGATGGTGGACTCTGCCATGCAGGAGTATCTGGAGGTGAGTGAGTCTGCAGGCTGGGGCAGGGTGGGGAAGGGGCCCTGAGGCTTGGGAGGAGAGGCCCCCCTGAGCCCTGAGCTCCCAGCAGTGGGCACACCACACGTCCTGAGAGTCCCACAGCCGCCCTGGGAGCTGGGGTGCCAGGGCTTCTCATAGATAAGCAAGCGGGGGCTGGTCCAAGGAACCGTCTCTCCATTGTGGTCAGAGGCTGGACTGAAGGCTTCTCTGTCTCCACTCCCGGGCCCCACTCCTATTGCCCAGAAGCCTGCCTGGGTCCATCCCTGGCCTGGGCTGCCCTGTGCACGCTGAACCCTCAGTCTTGCAGCGTAACAGGGGCTCAGGGGTGATGGGAATGGTTGGGTCCCCTTTGAGATGGTGCCCATTCTCTGCCTTCCAGGGGCGGATGGTCAATTTTGACAGAAGGAGGAAGGTGAGCAACTGTGGTCATCACTGTGGGGGTGGGGCTGGGGAGGGGGTGGGAGGTGGAAAAAAGAGACCCTCCCGGGCAGGGTACCTCCGGGCTGCATGCAGCTTCCTCTTAGACTGATGGGGAGGGTTTGAGGGGAAAAGACAGGGCTGACCCCTCCTTCTGGAAGGTGGGGGTTATACATGGGATGAATGTCAACTTCCATGAGGATGAGCTGTGTGAACTCTGCCCTGAGGACAGGTAGAGCCTGGAAGGGAGTGGAGGGGTGGGGGGGGCCCACAGGGGCAAGCCCAGCTGCTGGCCCCCGTCCCACCCAGCAAGCCCTCCCAGGCCTCGGCAGCGCCTCTTCCTTCCTCTGGCCCAGGAGTACCAGATGGTGTCTGAGCTCCAGCGGCTGCAGGCGGGCTGCTGCTATGACGCCCTTGTGCCCAATGAGCCATTTGGGGCCTGGTTTGGGGCCATGGAGCAGCTCAATGAGAGTGACAGGTGAGGCCAGGCCAGCACCAGGCCATGGTGGGCAGGGGTCGCCCTGGTGCTCCTGGGTCAGCTCAGGACCTGTTGCCTGAGGACGTTGGGGCCCCCCAATGCCGACGGCTGTGAGACCCTGGGAGGGAGGCCTGAGGCGTGGCCCCTGGGAGCCTCATGGCCGCCATCTGTCCTGTAGCTTCCGCCTGTCTCGCGAGCTGGAGCCGCCACCCCAGTTGGCCAGTGAGAGCTTCAAGGCCCAACACCCCCAGGAAGGCATCAAGCCTTGAAGCGAAGAGTGAGTTCCCTGTCCAGGGCAGGCAAGCGTGGGCTGGCCGGGGGCTCAGGGCAGCTTCAGGCTAAGCACGGTCTGGGGAAGCCTGAGCGTTCAGCGCTGGCCTCCCGGCTCCCCTCCCGACCAGCCCCGTGACGGGGGCGAGTCGCCCATTCCTGGGCCTGTTTCCTTTTCTGTGAAATGGGGTGATGCTGCGTGATTGCTAAGGCAGTCGTAGACCGCTGGTACTATTGATGGACCAAGCACTCAGCAGGGTGCAGGGGTAGCAGGGCAGGGGTTTGATGCAGCCCGGGAGAGGCCCCAAGGTAAGCCGGGAACGTCCTCTTCCTCCTCCTCCGTCAAAACCAGGTCCACCTGGACCAGCCTCAAGTGCTGCGACTCACGGCCACTCTATAAAAGGCACTGCTTTTTATGTGGGCGACTGCTGCTTCGTCCGTGACAGCCTGCACGAGGATAACAGCCACGAGTACAAGAGTGTCCTGGTGAGCCGGGCATGCGTGGCCCCTGGGCCCTCGTGGCTCAGGCAGTGGACACAGGAGCAGTGACAGGCTCCCCTCCTGCTGTCCTGGAGCAGACTTCCCAGTGGTGGGGAAGGACAGACAGCCACCCCCAGAGGCAGGAAGTGTGTCGATGGCAGTCAGGGGGCAGGGCGGTGGACATGGGGCCGAGGCTGGCATGCTGAGCGTGGAAGACCTGGGAAGAGCTCGCTGGAGTAGCCCCGAGAGAAGGAGGAGGGGGCAGCCTGCCAGGCCCGAGGGGTGTGTGCTTGGCCAGCCAAGGAGCAGCTAGGAGGATGGATCAGGGGTCAAGGGGAAGAGTTGAGGTCAGAGTGTTGGGAGCTGGGTCACATCAGGCCCTGTGGCTGCTGGATGGAGCTTGACTTTCTCACGGGGGAGACGGAGCCACAGGAGGGTCAGAGCAGAGCAGGGAGGGCAGGTGACCTTTGGCCTCAAGGTGGAGGTTGGGCTGATGTGTGGAGACCCCAGCAGTGAGGGGCTGCTCCACCCAGAGGGGAGGACAGGTTTGCCCAGGATGGGGGCCGTGAAGGCCTGAGCAGGCCCAGATCCTGGATGGGACGTGCAGACGGGGCTACCCCAGCCCCCACAGCATGGAAGTTGCCAAGCTGCTGTGCTCCACAGCTGCCCGGGCTGCCTTCTTGTGGCCAGGAGCTGCTGTGCTTGTACTAAGCTGTCATTGACTGACCCCTGGCCTGAGTCCTCCCTGCACCCGGGCCCTCGTGGTCTAGCAGCTGCAGTCTAGACCCTGCTGACCACAGCTGCCTCCAGGAGCCCGGGACGTCCTGGTACCGCAGGACGTTGTCCAGCCTCCTCTCTGACCTCGGGGCTTAGACTAGATGCTGTGTGCTCTGCCCTGGGGGTTCAATGCTACCTGGGGGTGTCCTGGAGGGCCAGGGGCAGGCCAGGGCACTCCCCGAGGGCAGCCGTCCCCCATGATGGGGAGGAAGGAGGTGACAGGGAGGGGCCCAGATGTCCCTCCTCAGTGCCCACCCTCTGCTTCATGGTCACCCTTTGTCCCCAGGCCCTGGGAGTTGAGAGCACTTGTGCAGGCTGAGGACCCAGGGGTAGGGGTCAGCTTACAAGGCAAGGGTTTGGACCCTCACTGGGAAATACCCTCAAGACAAAGGTGCAGGTCCTTGTAGCAGATGGGATGGGAATGATTGGAAAAGGCCCTCATGACATGGAGTCTCCTCGGGGGAGCAATGGAAGACACTGAGGCCCCTGTAGACTAGGCCTGAGCAGAGTAGGCTCCAGAGGGTCTCTGGTGGATGCACTGTGGGGTGACGGCTCCAGGACTCATGCTCTGAGGCATGTCCTTGACCCACCGCAGGTGACCGACCAGGACAGGGCTCCAGCCGTGATCCGCAAGGCCCTGGAAGAACACAGCCTGGGTGAGGACAAGCCAGAGGACTACCAGTTGGTGCAAATCATTTCAGAGGATCAGAGTGAGTCAGGGGCGAGTGGGAGGGGGTGGGCTGCACACCACGGCCCCCGCCTGAAGGTCCGAGAACCTGCTCAGGAGGCCTGGGCCAGGGCTGCCTTTGCTGGGCTCAGAGGTCTTGTCATGGGCAGTGCTGGATTCGGGCCATGCACTGGGTTCTAGAAAGCCACTTTCAGCTCCGAGATCCTGAGCAGTGACAGCGGCAGGGGTGGGGTGGGGTGGGGGGCAGTTGACTCCCGGCAGCTCCATTCTGAGGTTGTGAGTCAGAGTCACTCTTAAACAAGACCCTTCATTGTGAGCTGAGCCTCTGCAGAGTCTTTCCTCCAGGCAAGCATTGGTCAGAAGCTCCCCTTTGGACCTGGAGTTGGACTGGGGGGTTCGGGTCCTCGGCTGTGGCCTGCTCAATGGGGCACAAAGGGTTGGGGTGTCCTTGGTCTAAGGAGCACAGCTGGTCCCCTCTGTCCCTTCTGCCCACCCCCAGTGCTGCAGATCCCAGACAGCGTGAACGTGTATTACACGATGGCACCCACAGCCACTTACCACTTTTGTCTCCTGAAGTCGGCCACGCCCCTGGATGCCAAGGTCAAGGACAGAGCTCTCTCAGCCCTTCTGGGGAGCCGGCAGAGATGACTCGGGTTCTGAAAGGGGAAGTTCTAACTGGCCCCTGGTGCCCGCTGGCCTCAGGGCCCCCTCCCCAGGTTGCCTGGCCAAGCAGTTCTGCTGACCCCAACCACAGTGGGCCAGGCCAGGCAGGCTCTTCCCTCCCTAGCAGTCAGCCTGGGATACCCCCAGACTCCACCTTAAACCCTGGACCTATCCTGCTGCCCCAAACATGGTTAGCCAGAAGGAGGATTTGGGTGAGATTGGAAACTAATTGAATTTATGAATAAAGAGCAAAAAATCACACATATATATAAAGGGGAGGGGCAATCTTTACTTATTGTAAATAGTTAATGTTCGATGTGAATATTTTATTAATAAAGTCCTCTTTTGACTACAGCCTGGCAGCTGAGTTTGCTTCTTTCATTTACTGTGTTATTTGAAATGAGGTGCAGGCCCTCACGGTGCTCATTCAAATAAGAAAACATGCAGACTTAACAGGTTGAGACTCAAGCAAAGAATGTGCATTTCAAAGTATCTGAGAAGGCCAAGAGACAGGGCAGGGCGGGATCAGCCACCAACGCACAGGCTGCCCCAGCAAGCGTGGAAGCAGAGGAGCTCAGGGGAGAGAGGTCCTCCTGGGGCAGGGCGAGGAGGTCGTGGCTAAAACGCAGTGTTGGTATTAGATTGTCTCGTGGCTTCCCTCTCTTGGACCTGCCCTGTGCCTCTCTTTCCTTGTCCTAAAAGGGAAGATGCTAGATGTGTCAGCATCCTAGGGTTGTTAAGAGAATGGGCCCATAGGACATGCTCTGTGAGTCAGCATTCATTTTTTTAACTACCAGAGAGGAAAGCGGAGGCTCAGATGAGGGAAGCAAATGCCCACAGCAAGTCAGGAGTGGATCAAAATCCAGGGCTCAGATGGCCTGGTTCTCTCCAGTGGATTTGACTGCCCTCACTTCACTCCCCTAAACCTCAGTTTCCCAGCTGTGAAAAGGAGATACGCGTATCACCCAAATAGCTGTGAGAAATTCATGGCACAGTAAGTGTGACTGTGTAAACGTCAGGCTCACGTGCTGTGTGCTGCCACGATGAGCCACAAGCACGTCAGAGCCAAAGCCGTGGGTACAGGGCTGGCGCAAGCCCAGCAGGGAAGAGTGTGTGCTAGAGAGCAGCTGTGAGGAGGGCACAGGAGCTCCAGGACCTGGGCCCCCGCAGGCAGCCTGCCCAGCACTGTGGCCCCGGGCCCAGGCCCGGGAGCACGTCCAGGCCCTGGCTGTAGATGACGCAGCCCCAGGCTGTCCATGACCACCAGGGCCATCTGGCCCTGCAACAGGTGGGAGATGCGGGAGCTGTGGGCAGGGGGAGCTGCTGCTCACTAAGGCCCTGGGTGACCATCCCTGCAGGCCCCTCCCTGCAGACCACCTCACCCCCACCCCCACCCCCAAAGAGGCCATGCAGTCTCCTTCCTGCACACTTGCTCATGCCATTTCCCACCTGGCGTGACCTCCCCTTCCTTCCTGCTGACCTCCTCCCCACCCTCCAAGGTCCAGTTCAAATGTCAGCTCCTCTGAGAAGTGCTTGTGTCTACCCCAGGCCTGGAGAGTTACTTGCACCTCTGGGTCAGCGCTGCCCTTAGCATGTATGGCCCCATGGCTCAGGACAGGAGTACTGATCCCCTGTTCCAGTGTGGTCTCTCCCTCCATCCTGGGTGTCCCTGGAGGGCAGGGCTGGGGCTGACCTGGTTCCCCTCTCCTCCCTACCTTGGCAGGACTCTGCAGGGCCCAGGGAACATGGTTGACGTGTGTCAATCAGGGCACTCACCCGCAGAGAATGTGCTATTTGCCACCCAGAGCACCTCACTATGGCCCCTGAGATGGAAAGAGCAAAAGGGGCATCAGAGTGGAGGAAGCTTCCTTGTCCCCCACGCATCACCCAGACTTCCTGTCTCCCTGGGGTTCACCGAGCCACCCACTGAAGCAGGGACCGCGCTTGTCCTCATCTCATGGTATTGTCTCTGTGTCAGGGAATAATTAGTCCTCCACTAAAGACTGCTCTGGTCCCACCTGACAAAGAGTAAAAGCAAGCCTCGACAGGACCAAACTATAACCCAGAATAAAGCTCGAGTGTTGGAAGGCAAGAGGGCCTGCATCTGTAAGCAGGATCATCCCACCCACCATATCCATGGGATATAAGCCCTCTCTCATTTGGAGGTGGAGTGGACATCACCATCCCAGTTCCCTCAGGATTGGGGGAAGAACTATGGACTAGAGTGGACTTGATGGTATTCGGTTGTACACATATGGTGATTCTAGCAATGGAAGAAATTATAACAATGAGGTGGAGCCAGTGGCCACTTGACACTTTTGGGGCAGGGAGGGGACGAGCAGTTGAAATACAGGGGCTTCTCTGGGATTTGGAGGTTGTCCTGAGTACCGTTGTGGCAACGGATGGAGGCCATTTTAAATCAGCACACAACACTCAGAACTGTGTGGGAAAGAGTGTGGTCTACGATGTGAACTGTGGTCTATGGTTGGTGGCAAGGCCCCAGGATGTGTAAGTCCATTGAGGGTGGTGGGCCACACTTGTGGGAGATGTTTGTGTGGGATGTGGTGGGAGGTGTGGGAGGTGGGCAACATGGGAATCCCAGTGGGTTCCATGTAATATTTTAGGTAATCTAAGCACCTCTTAAAATATATTTATATATATATATATAAATAACATTTTTGTAAGCAAATGCACATATATGCATATATATTTATATATCATTTTACAAATATTGGTATGTATTGTGAAAATTTTGATTTTTACCCACAATAAAAAATAAATAAATTAAAAAAAAAAAAAAAAAGAGTGTGGAAGGATACGAACATATCCAGTACCCAACCGTGTACAATGCACGGTGTCTGTCATCTAATAAAAATTACCAGATATATACAAACACAGGAAATACAACGTATAATGAGGAGAATATTAAATCAATAGAAAGAGACCCAGAAATAATACAGATTGTAGAATTTACACACAAGGACATGAAAGTCATTATAATTATCTTCTAACCTGAACAATCTTTTGAACAACAGAAGGTCAAAGACAAATGGGGAAGGGAGGCAAGATGGCATTGGTTTAGGAGAGCACTCACTGACTAGCTCTCTGAGGACGGCCATTGTGGACAGGGTCCTGCCTGGGGGTCTGTGCTGTGGGCGCATGGAACGAGAAGCTTGGGTCGTCTAGCAGCAGGCAAATAGACGGCGTGGAGTGATCAGTAGAGATTTGTGAGTTTTAAACCTGCCTGTGGTGGTTAACACAGATGGCTAAGCCCCACCCGCAGGGAAAAAGGCTGGTTTGAGCCGCGAATCCCGCACCCACGACTCCCACTCCTGGTGTGAGGGAGCATTCTCCGAGAGAGGGAGGGCCCTGGCAGAAGGTGGAGAGGGGTTTAACTTCTGTGGATTTGGCTGCCTGGACCCCCTCATAGCTTTGGGGAGTAGATAAGCCAGCTGGAAACAGCGCCAGGCTGAGGGGAGAGGCGAATCTGCTGAGGAAACCTAATTTACCTAACAGCCCGGTAACACTGAAGGTTGGCCCCAGAAGGGGCAGAGTCAGCCAATTTTATCGTTCTGCACTGACAAGCATCAGAGCTTCAGCTCCCCTGGGAAGGCCAGGAAGTGGGAAGGGCTTGATTAGTTTCCACGAGCCTAGTTAGGGTCCCCTTGGTGAAGGGGGTGGTCTAGAGGAGAACTTTCCTTGGGTCCCTTATATTGCCAAAAAAAAAAAAAAAGAGAAGAAGACAGTCACTTTAAAAAATGAATTCCTCTTTTTAATTTAGTTTAATACTGAAAATCTGCCCCAAAACCTGCAGATAGAACCCTGAAGGGAAATTGATAAACGCAAACAGGCTGAGAGGATCCACAAGGACCCTAGAAGGAACACTTCCTCCTTAGCATTGTTTGACTGCTTGCTGGTGTGGTTGTTTGGTTTTTCTCTGTATTTGTTGTCTCTTGCATTTTCTTTCCTCTTTCCTCCCCCCTTTCTGTTTTCCTTCATTTTTTTTAAAATTAGGTGCTGCTAGATTACTTCTTCTTTGCTGTGCTTCCTCTTCAGTGATTGCCCGTTCTCTGTCTATATTGATATTGTATCCCAAGCTATCTCTTATCCTTCCTTCATCTCTCTGCCTTCTGTTTTCTGATGTGGTTCTTAGACACCACACTTTTTCATTAGCCCACAACTTAAGGGTGTCAATTTCTATTCTGTCTATTTTATTTTCTTCTCTTTAAATTAATATTAGCTTTTTCCTTTTAGCCCTTTCTTTACTCTTTCTCTCCCTCCTCATCATTCTAGCCTTCTAAGTCATTATATATATATTCTTCTATTTGGTTTCCCAGTCCAATGTAGGTACTCGACTTTTCTTCCTATTACTCTACACTGCCTACACGAGTTAAATATTCATTTCACCAAGTCCTATTTGGCCCCTCTTCTAACTTTTATCAATATTACTATTATCCTTCTTCTTTTCTCACATCTTTCAATTAATCTGACACTAATCTTTTGCCTTCAAGGTAACATAGAAAGAAGCAAGGAAACAAAATAAGAAGAAAAAGGGTAAAAGAGAAAACTTAACACACATGCAGAACCACCAGCTAAATAAAACTCTAGAGGAGAGAGAGAAGCTAATCAACTGAATAAACCCAGCAATATAAAATGATGACTAGAGGACAACAGAAAATTACAAACCACACTGAGAAACAGGAAGACATGGACCACTCCAATGAACAAACTAAAAACCAGGAATATATGCAGAACACTGAACAACTAATTAAAGATTCCCAAACAAATATCATGAACCAACTTAATGAAGTGAAGGAAGAGATTAAGGATATAAAGAAGACACTGGAAGAACATACTGAAGAAATTGTAAACATACACAAAAAGATAACGGATATGATGGTGATAAGTGGCACAATCCAAGAAATCAAAAAGACGCTGGATTCACAGAACAGCAGATTTGAACAGGCAGAAGAAAGAATTAGTGATGTGGAAGACAATACAGCTGAAATCAAACAGATAGTAGAACAGATAGACAAAAAAATTAAAAAATCCAGCAGGGACTCAGGGATTTAACTGACAACACAAAACGCACAAACATACGCATTATGGGCATCCCAGAAGGAGAAGGGAAGGGAAAGGGAACAGAAGGACTGTTGAAGGAAATAATGGCTCAAAACTTCCAAACCCTATTGAGAGAGATGAATGTGCAGATCCAAGAAGCAAAGTGCACCCCAAACAGTATAAATCCCAACAGGCGAACTCCAAGACATATACTTATCAAAATGTCCAATGCTCAAGACAAAGAGAAAATACTCAAGGCAGCAAGAGAAAAGAGAACCATCACATACAAGGGAAGCACAATAAGATTAAGTGCTGATTTCTCATCTGAAACCATGGAGGCAAGAAGGCAGTGGTATGACATAGACAAAGTACTAAACAAAAAAAACTTCCAGCCATGAATTCTCTATCCAGCAAAACTGGCATTCAAAAATGATGGAGAGTTCAAAATATTCACAGATAAGGAGAAATTAAGAGAGTATGCCAATAAGAAACATGCACTTCAAGAAATACTAAAGGAAGTTCTACAAGTTGAAAGGAAATATGGAGAGTGTTGGAGGAGAGTTTAAAAACAACTAAAAAGACAAAAACAGAAACAAAACAATATATGACATATATTAACCCAAAGAAAATATGGCTGAAATAAGAAATTCATTGTAATAACACTGAATGTTAATGGATTAAATTCACCACTCAAGAGTCACAGATTGGCAGAATGGATAAGGAAATATGATCCATCTATATCCTGTCTACATGAAACCCACCTTCGGCCCAGGGATTCAAGGAGGCTGAAAGTGAATGGCTGGAAAACCATTTACAAGCTAACAATAGACAAAAAAGGGCAGGAGTAGCTATTCTAATATCAGACAAAATAGACTTTAAATGCAAAACTATTGTAAGAGACAAAAATGGACACTATATATTAGTAAAAGGGGTAATCTCTCTAGAAGAGAGAACAATCATAAACATTTATGCACCTAATTGAGGTGCCTCAAAATATGCGAGGCAAACTCTAGAAAAGCTAAGTGGAGAAATAAATGCCTCTACAATTATAGCGGGGGACTTTAATACACCATTATCATCATTGGACAGAACATCTAGACAGAGAATCAATAAAGAAACAAAGACTCTCAGCAATACATTAGTGGACCTGGACTTAATAGACATATACAGAACAATACACCAGGATTTACAAATACTGCAGGATTTACATTCTTCTCGAGTGCAAATGGATGATACTCCAAGATAGACCACATGCTAGGCCACAGCACAACTCTCAATGAATTCAGAAAGATTGAGATTATACAAAGTAATTTCTCTGATCACAATGGATTGAAATTGGAAATCACTAAGGTCCAGAGAAACAGGTAAGACACAAGGATATGGAAGTTAAACAACACACTCTTAGACAAGCATTGGGTCAAGGAGGAAATCTCAAAAGAAATCAGTAACTACCTTAAAACTAATTAAAATGTCAGCACAACATATCAAAACCTATGGGAGGCAGCCAAAGCTGTCCTGAGAGGGAAGTTCATAGCCATAAATACATATATTAAAAAAGAAGAAAGAGCTAAAATTGAAGACCTAACTGCACATGTGGAGGAATTGGAAAAACAACAACAAACTAAACCTAAAGAAAGTAGAAAGAAGGAAATAACAAACATTAAAGCAGAACTAAATGAAATAGAGAATAAGAAAGCACTAGAAAAAATAAACAAAACCAAAAGCTGGTTCTTTGAGAATATCAATAAAATTGACAAACCCTTAGCCAGACTAACAAAGAAAAAGAGAGAACAGATGTAAATACACAAAATAAGGAATAAGCAAGGGATATCACTCCTGACCCCACAGAAATAAAGAGTAACATAAGAGGATATTTTGAAAAATTTAGAGGAAATGGACAAGTTTCTAGAAATGGACAAACAGCCTACATTGATGAAAGAAGAAATTGATGAACTCAACAGTCCAATTACAGGTAAAGAGATAGAGTCAGTCATCAAAAACCTCCCAACTAAGAAGAACCCAGGACCAGATGGCTTCACAGCTGAATTCTACCAAACATTCCGGAAAGAGCTAACACCAATTCTGCTTAAGCTCTTCCAAAAAATAGAAGTAGAAGGGATATTGCCTAACTCATTCTACGATGCCGATATTACCCTAATACCAAAACCAAACAAAGATACCACTAGAAAGAAAAATTAGAGACCAATTTCTCTAAAGAACCTAGATGCTAAAATCCTCAACAAAATACATGCTAATTGCATTTAACAACATATCAAAAGAATTATACACCATGACCAAGTGGGTTTCATCCCAGGTATGCAAGGATGGTTCAGTATAAGAAAATCAATCAATGTAATACACCACATAAACAAATTGAAAGAAAAAAACCACATGATAATCTCTATAGATGCAGAAAAAGCATTCAACAAAATACAGCACTCTTTCCTCATAAAAACACTGTAAAAGATAGGAATAGAAGGAAACTTTCTGAATATGATAAAGGGTATATATGAAAAACCCAAAGCTAACATCATCTTCAATGTTGAAATCCTAAAAGCCTTCCCTCTGAGATTGGGAACAAGACAAGGATGACCACTATCACCACTCCTATTTAACATCATCTTAGAAGTACTTGCTTGAGCACTGAGGCAGGAAAGGGATATAAAAGGCATCCTGATTGGAAAAGAAGAAGTAAAAATTTCATTATTTGCAGAAGACAAGCTCCTGTACATAGAAAGCCCAGAGAAATCTACAACAAAAGTTCTAGAACTTATAAAGGAGTTCAGTAATGTTGCAGGATTTAAGATCAATGCTCAAAAATCAGTAGCATTTCTGTACACCAATAATGAGCAATTGGAGCAGGAAATCAAGAAAAAAAAATGCCATTTACAATAGTAACTAAAAGAATCAAATACCTGGGAATAAGTTTAACTAAACATGTAAAGGACTTTTATATAGAAAACTACACAACATTGTTAAAGGAAATCAAAGAAGACTTAAATAAATGGAAAAATATTACCTGTTCATGGATAGGAAGACTAAACATCATCAAGATGTCTATCCTACTAATCTACAGATTTAATGCAATCCCAATAAAAGTAAACACTGTACTTTTTTTGTAAGGAACTGGAAAAACTAACCACAAAATATATTTGGAGAAGCAAGAGGCCCCGAATTGCCAAAGACATATTGAAAATGAAAAATGAACTTGGAGGTATCACACTACCTGACTTTAAAACATACTACGAAGCTACTGTGATCAAAACTGTGTGGTATTGGAACAAGGATAGGCCTACTGACCAATGGAAGCGAATTGAGAGTTCTGATATAGATCCTCACATATACAGTCATCTGATATTTGACAAGGTCACAAAGCCCACTCGGGAGAGAATGGCCTCTTTAACAAGTGGTGCTTGGAGAACTGGATATCCATATCCAAAAGAATGAGAGAGGAATACCATCTCACACCTTATACAAAAATCAACTCAAGATGGATCAAAGATCTAAATATAAGAGCCAAAACCATAAAGACCTTGGAAGATAATGTAGGGAAGCATCTATAGGACCTTGTAATAGGAAATTGTTACAGGAACTCCACAGCCAAAGCATGAGCAGCAAGAGGAAAAATAGATAAATGGGATTTCATCAAAATTAAAAACGTCTGCACCTCAAAGGACGTTATTAAGAAAATAAAAAGGCAGCCTACCCAATGGGAGAAAATACTTGGCAACCATATATCTGATAGGAGCCTAATATCCTGCATATATGAAAATCCTATACCTTGAAAATAAAAAGACAAACAACCTATTTAAAAAATGGGCAAGTGACCTGAAAAGACACTTCTCCAAGGAAGAAATACAAATGGCTAAAAAGCACATGAAAAAATGCTCAACATCGCTTGTTATCAGGGAAATGCAAATCAAACTACAATGAGATATCATCTTACACCCATCAGAATGTTGGCTATTAAAAAAACAGCAGAATATAAGTGTTGGAGAGGATGTGGAGGAATAGGAAACCTCATCCACTGCTGGTGGGATTGTGGAATGGTCCAGCCACTGTGGAGGACAGTTTGGCATTTCCTCAGAAAACTAACAATAGATCATCCATATGATCCAGCAATTCCACTGCTGGGTATATACCCAGAATAACTGAATGCAAAGACACCAACAGATATATGCACACCAATGTTCATAGCAGCATCGTTCACCATTGCCAAAAGTTGGAATCAGCCCCGGTGCCCATCAACAGATGAATGGATAAGCAAAATGTGGTACATACATACAATGGAATATTACTCAGCTATAAGAATGAATAAAGTGCTAACACACGGAATAATGTGGATGAATCTTGAAGACCTTATGTTGAGTGAAGCAAGCCAGGCACTGAAGGATGAACAGTATATGACCTCACTGATTTGAACTGAGGAAAGTGAGCAGTCTCTGAGAACCATTGTCTGAAAGATATGTTAACAAGGGAGAGAAACAGAAGAGTAGGTTGTGAGCCATCACCCATATGGACATAATCTGTGGTAAAGGGATAGAGTATAGTTGCATATTGAAGGATAGGACAGATAGGTAGTGATATTACTGGGTTTGGTGGCGCAGGGTTGACAGGTGGGTAGATTAGGAAGGGCAGGTTGGAATACCCAGGGCATTTAACTATGAATCTTGTCATTCCATGAGTCAAGACAGGGGAGTGTCATATGCCCCAGGGGGATGGGGAGGAAGGAACAGTTAAGATCAAATGGGGTATTTAGTGGTCATGTGAAAGGTTTTTCATTACCTTACAGTAATGGACACAGGACATGTTAAATATCAAAAATTATTAAACTGTACCGTCTAAATTGTAAACTATACTGTAAACCATTGACAATGTTTAGTTGTTATATTTTACTATCTGTATAACAGTTATTACAATGCTAACATCCATAAAAAAAATGTTTTAATATGGGGTAGGGAACGGGGAGGGAGGTTGGGTATGTGGGAGTCTCTAGTATTCTGTGTGTGACTTTGCTGTGACCTAAAACTTCTTTGAAAATTAAATGAAACTTTGGGAGACACTGGGAAATGAGAGGGGGAAGGTGTCACGGTACACTGGACATCTAATAATACAGTGATAAAAGGAAAAAAGAATAATTTTTTTTAAAAAAGGAATTTTTTTTGTTTTTCCCATTTTTTTGAATGTCCCAATCTGCTAATAATATTTTATTTTTAGTTTAGTTTTTTTTTTTCTTCTGTATTTCCTCGTATTTATCTCTTGTATTTAAGCTTATCATTATTATTTCTTTTTCCTATTAATTGTATTTGGTTATTATATGGGATTCATGTTCAAGGAAGGTTTAGATCACAGAAGGGTTACAATGGGCGCTGCAGAGGATCATTGATGGGGGGTGTCTGGGATGGGGGATTCATGGGAGCAAGTTCATCTGAATATACATGAAAGATATATAAAATTGTTCAAATGATCAAGGCATGGGCATGCTCATGGTGGGTAGACAATCATTCAATAAATGAGGGAATCTGAATTCCCAGCCTGGAGAGCTCTGCCACATTCTCCAAGAGAGCAGCAACAGTCCCCTGAGTGCAGGGGCAGTATCTGGCAAAAGAGGACGGCCCACTGATGGGTTCTTGTCATTGATGACTAGCCTTGTCTTTGCTTTTGTAATTGAAACTTAGCCTACTGTTATGGGGTGCCTAAGGGTTGCCACCTGAGAGCCTCCTTGTTGCTCAAATGTGGCCTCTCTCTAAGCCAAACTCAGCATATGAATGCATTACCTTCCCCCCAATGTGGGACATGACTCCCGGGGATGAGCCTCCCTGGCAACGAGGGATTAATACCAAGTGCCAACTGGCAACATGATTGGAAAAAGACCTTGAATAAAAGGGGGAAAAGGTAAAGAGAAATGAGTTCATGTGCCTAAGAGACTTCAAAGAGAGTCGGGAGGTCATCCCAGAGGTAACGCTTACACACACCTCAGTAGGATCTCATAGAACACCAAAGTGGATATCACTCCACATAGAGGGGCTCCTGAAGGCTCTGGAGACACCCAGGTCCTATATAAGGGGGGATAGCCCCAGAGATTGATGCCTTATTAGTGGGCTCTACTTTGGAATCTGTGCTCCTGAGAGTGACAGAGTTGGACTCAAATAAGTCCTCCCGGCACATGGTCCATCAGTCCTTTCTATTTAAACCTATATGTGATGCTGGAGTTTTTAGGTGTACTTCCAGAGACTGGAGCCTCTGGCCTATCTACGTGCCAGCTGTGCCTGGAATCTCAGTGGAGCTGCAACTCCTACCCTACAGCTCAATGGACTCATCCAAGTCACCTGGCGAGGAGACAATGATGGGCAACGGCCATCCCAAGGAATGGAGAGGGCCTGCAGCTGCAGGCAGGATAATCCCATCCATCTTATCCATGGGATATAAGCCCTCTCTCACTTGGAGGTGGAGTGGACATCACCATCCCAGTCCCCTCAGGATTGGGGGAAGAGCTATGGACTAGAGTGGACTTAATGGTATTCTGTTGTCGACATATTGTGATTCAAGCAATGGAAGAAATTATAATAGTGAGGTAGAGCTGGTGGCCACTGGACACTTTTGGGGTGGGAGGGGAAGGGCAGTTGAAATTCAGGGGCTTTTTCGGGACTTGGGGGTTGTCCTGAGTGGCATTGCGGTGATGGATGTAGGCCATTCATTTTACGTCAGCATATACCATGCAGGACTGTGTGGGAGAGAGTGTGGTCTACAATGTGAACTGTGGTCTATGCTTGGTGGCAAGGCCCCAGGATGTTTATATCCATTGTGGGTGATGTGCTACACTGATGAAGGATGTTTGTGTGGGATGTTGTGGGAGGTGTGGGATGTTGTGGGAGGTGTGGGAGGTGGGGAACATGGGAATCCCTGTAATTTCTGTGTAATATTTAGGTAATCAAAGCACCTTTTAAAATATATGTATATAAAAAAATAACATTTATGTAAGCAAATGCGCATATATGCATAAATATTTATATATCATTTTACAAATATTGGTATGTATTGTGAAAAATTTGATTTTTACCTACAATAATAATAATAAAAAAAGACAAATGCAGTCATTTGCTGAATTCTCATCTCAATCTTGAGAGGGAGCTATTTTAATCTCTGATAAGATGAGAAGCTAAATCTCAGGCATATTAAATAATGTATTTAAAGTCATGAGTCTGAATGGGGATGTCATCTTTCTGAGGGCAGAGCCCATGCTTTTTCCTAAATTCCTTGTCCCTCTAGGGGCACAATCTCTGTGGCCAGAGGATCAGGCCTTTGCATAGCCAGGAGAGTCCCACAAGTCCTGAGAGCCACATGGCAGCAGATCTCAGGGCTGGGGCCAGAGAGTAAGGCCTGAACATTTCACCTTGGGAGAGATGATTAGGTACCTGGGCATGGGAAAGGGGCTGGGAATATCTTAGGAACTGACAGTTGGACAGTTTTTGTATACACATTCATTAAGAAATCTGTGAAATAGTCATGACCCTTTTCTCTGCAATTCCTATTCTAGCAGCTTAACTGAAGATTTTGGTATGAAGTTAACATAAACTATCTCAATATATTTTATACTTATGACATTACAAAATGATAATATTTTTTGATATTTTGAATTCAATGCAATATATTATTATAACCAATTTTACCTATTTCTTTTCACTTTTAAAAAGAGTAGCTCCATGAAACTTTCAGATGTATGTATGGCATTCGTTAAACTTCTCTTTGGCAGCACTGGAGTAGGGTGTGCTATCACGAACACACATGCATGTTTGTATTATGCATTGAAAATTTCTGGAAGGATACACAAGCAACAATTAACACTGGTTAGCTCTGGGTCAAAGATTGCAATCTAAGCGGAAGGAAGACTCACTTTACAATATTTCTTTGCATGTTACAAAGGGCTTTCCTCTGGCCCCACAAATCCTGGAAAGGAGGCAGAGCAGGGGTCACCACGTGTGTGACAGGTGTGGAAAATCAGGTTCAGACAAGGGAAGTAGGTGGATCTGGTCCCATATCAGGGCTGTGAGGATGGACACGAGTGCAGTCTTCCTTGCTCCGTATTCCTTCTCCTCCTGGTAGCCCACGCAGGCATCCTGCCCGCGTCTCTGCAACCTGTTCTGCACCTCAGTGGACCATGGTTGTCCTCAGCTGCAGGCAGGGCAGGGAGGAGCGACAGCGTCTACCTGCCCATAGGGCCCAGGGAGAAGGAAGAAGAGAGAGGGGTGAGGCACGGCTGCCACGGAAATCTGGGGTCCCTTCCTGCCACCGGAGGCTGCTCTGGATGCCATTTGCAAGAGACACATGCTTTGGACAGGCAGGTGGTGAAGGGGAAAGGGCAGGATACTCCAGAGGTGGGAATTGGCCTTGGGCTTCGTGTGTGTGTGTGTGTGTGTGTGTGTAGAGAGAGAGAGAGAGAGAGAGAGAGAGAGGAATGCATGAGATCCTGAGAATTCAACTGGTGTCTACATGCGAGTCCTCCCTAGACACGTAGGACCATCCCCTCTTCTTGCTCTGCTGTCCTTGAGGTTGATGCTTCTGTGTCCTTAACCCAGTCCCCTTGATACTTAAAAGGAGAAGTCTGAAAGCCAGCCCCCTAAGATCAGAACAAGAAAGCAATGTCTGCTCTGGAGGTCCTAGCCATGGTAATTAAGCAAGAAAATGAAGGGGGAAACAATTGTAAAGGAAGAAGTAAAATTATCTCTATTAACCAATGATATGACTTCATATGTAGAATAGCCCAAAGAATCACCTAAAAAACGATTATTTCTAATAAACAAGTTCAGCAGGTGGGCCCTGCAGGCCTCACTTCCTGCAGGGCCCCCCTCCCAGGGCAAGGCCCGTCTGCCTGAGGCAGCTTAGTGTCTATGGGTGGGGACCGCAGTCTGCGGGTCCAGGCAGCCCACTGGAGGGCTGGGGCGTGGGCTCCGAGGAGAAGCAGGATCAGGCTGCCTCAGGCCTGCTGGGAGCAGGAGTCAGAGTGTCTATTGTGGGCTGAGGGGGGGTGGCTGCCAGAGCCAATTTGAGCTCCCGGAGAGCCGCGGAGGCTGCCGGGCACTTGGGGCCGCGGGGAGGACGGGAAGCCGCCTCCATGCTGCCTTTCAACCCTGACTGCGCAACGGGCTGCGCAGAAGGGATGGAGCTGCCGCTGCTTCTCTGCAATCCCCGCCCCACATCCCCAGGCAGCGCTTCTGCCCACCGGACCCTCAGGCAGGAGAGACAGACCAGCAGGTGCAGTGGTGGCTGCTGCCAAGAACTGAGGCAGTTTGAGGCGGGACAGGCAGTGGCGCCCCGAGGCCCTGGTGGCTTCTGGGAAGGTGGTGCTGCAGCGCCTGCCGGGAAGCCGCCGCCATGCTGCTGTTCCACCTTGGCTGAGGGCCCGGGCCCAGGAGTCGGAGCTGTCTCAGCTTCCGCTGTGATTCCTCTCCCAACGTGCACGACATCAGCCGCAAGGTGGGTCCCGCGGCCTCCCTGCCTCGCTAACTGCAGCTCTGTCGCCAACACCCCAGTCGGCCCCTCTGAGCTCTTCCTCTGAGCCCCCACTGCCCTGTCTTTAAATACACGCAGAATCCAGACACTTCTCGCCCCAGTGCCAAGCCTCAGCCACGCAGTGACTGTCTGATGGGGCTCCCACTTCCACCGCACCCCCTTCACGCAGAGCCATCCTGTCCAAGCCTGAGTGCGAGCTCCTCAGGCTAAGCTCAGAAACCATCAGGGGTTCCCCAGCTTACTCCCCAGAGCACCTCCAGGCCGGCCCTGCTTCTCACCGTGTTTTTCAGATTTTATGGCTCCTGCTCTGTGCCTGCTCACTTTGCCTCCTGTGGCATCTCCCAACACACACAGGACGCTGTACCGCAAGGCCTTTGCATGTGGTAGATGCTGGTTCCCTCTTGCCCGAGACATTTAAGTGGCTTATTGGTCCTGCCTTTATTTAAATGTTACGGTATTTTAAATTTCAGATTCTCCCCCCTTTATCCTGCTTTCCTGAGTGAATGATGCACACTCTATTATGACTTGGTATTTTCCCTTGATAATGTATCTTAGACACCTTTACTTTTTAAAATATCTTTTATATTTTATAATACATATTTATATTTTAATATTTTTTTAAATAATTTTTGTTAGAGAAGTAGGTTTATAGAAATGTCATGCATAAAATATGTAAAACACAGAATTTCTGCATACCACCCTATTATTAACACCTTTTATTTGTGCAGTAAATTTGTTATAATTCCTGAAAGGACATTTTTATAATTGTACTATAAACCATAGTCCATCGTCTACAATGGTGCTTACTGTGTTGTACAGTCCTATGTTTTTTTTTTCTTTTAATTTTATTAACCTCCATAGGGTTTAAATTTCCCTTTTTAATCACATTAACATATATCATTCAGTGCTCTTAATTATATTTTATTTTTGTTGAGGTGCTGTAAGTTAGCAGATCACTTGTGTAGATAGTACATAGATGGTGCAGAGTAATCAAATTTCCTCAATTTTTTACAATTAAAATTTTATTTTGTTAACATATGTGCTGCATAACATTAAGAAACCCAAGTTTTTATTGACAAAACCCAAAGCATAAAAATGATAACTGAGTATAGCATTTTGTAATACAGGTCTCATAATGAGCAGAATGGATACCACCATTTTGCTTCACTGAGCTTCTGAGTGTTTCCAGTCTTCAAAATAGATTGCAAATATACATCTGTTAATGCTGGTTGTGTGCACGAGAGCAAATGAAAGTTCATGTGGCCCTATGATTCTTTAACACATGAGAGGTTCAGATAGTTCTCACAAATAACTGCTGAAAAATAACACGATAAAAAGCCATCGGCTCTAAGTGCCTCACCTTTTCACCTGCTGCGTGAATTTGTACAGATAAGCCTTTTTCTCCTCACGTATTTTCACCATCATCAGTGGTAACCCGTGTTAGTGGAGTCCACTTCAGGGAACACTGGGTTAATTATTTATCCATCTCTTTGAAGATATTCTCACCTGAACTTAGATAATTCCACACAGAATATGCACAGAGTCCAGTTTTTCAGCCACTTCCAACTCGGCACTAAGGAGCTGAGTCTTTCAGTAAATAGCCACAGCCAAGCCATCTCAGGAGCTCCCATGGACTCACCAAGAGCCTGGGAAAACCGCCTCTAATCATTTGCCTCCTCTTTTTTCTCCCATTTTAACCATTTGTTAGTGTGCAGTTCCTTGGTCTTGTTTATATTCACAATGTTGTGCTCTCATCACCTCCCTCCATGACCAAAGCAAACTCTTTACTCAACTATCAGTGACTCCCCATCACCCTCCCTGAGCCCCTGGTCATCTGTAATCTGCTTTCTGGCTCTGTGTTGTAGTTCCTTATTCTACATTCTTCATATCAGTGCAGCTATGCAATATTTTTGTGTCTTGCTCATTTCAGTTTCATCCATGTTGCAGGTTGGTTCAGAACCCCATTCCTTTTCTTTTTTAAAAGATTTATTTATCTCTCCCCACCCCCTTGTTGTTTGCACTTGCCGTGCCTGCCCGTCTTCTCTAGGGGGCACCAGGAACCTCTGCTCCCTGCTTTGTCGTGTCTCTCATCACGGTTTTTCCCCACATATTTTTACCACCACAGTGGTAACCCATGTTAGTTAGGAGAGTCTACTTCAGGGTATACCAAGTTAGTGTTTTATCCATATCTTTGAAAATATTCTCACCTGTAGTTAAGTCATTCTATGCAGCTCTGCATAGGGGGTGATTTTCTACCACTTCCAACTCAGCTCTGAGGCACTGACTCCTTGTTCTAGTTCATGATCAGGTTCTTTTTCTGGGTTAGGACTTAGGTTTAAGGTTAGAGCCACCTTCTTCCTTGGGGTTACAATGAGCTTGCCTACAAGTGTCAAGAGTGCGAGTGGAGCAGAAAATGAATGGGCAGCTGGGCTGTGGGGGAAGAGCAGGGTTGCAGGCTTCTCCTTGTCTAGTTCCTTGTCAGAGCTTGTATGCCTTGCTCCGGTTGGAGTGGCTCCTAGGAAGGGTCTTTTAATCACAAAGCTTTTCCTCTCCTGCAAATACTGGGCCATTTCCAAGTAAGGTCTGTGGGATTTTTGGAAGGTCTATACGACCGATATCGCTTCACCTGCCAAGACACAGATGAGCCTCCATGAGAGGGTAGCCTAAACCCTTTTTCAGTGCCTGTGACCTGAGGGCATGTGGTGCCTCATAACATTTTCTAATGTTCACACTGACTCATGGAAACTGCTGGACTCCTATTGTTTGGTCCAGAGATGGCACTGCAGGTCTGGTCTGGATACTGAGTGTTGCTCCTTGGTTTTATGAACATCCTGAAAATTTTTCAAATCCCCTCAGTATGTCATGATAGTGCCAGCACACCCAGGAGTCTTTGGGAAGGTATGCAGGTTTCCTTGTGGGGAATCCTTGTCCAGTCACCTGGACACCTTTTCTGACACCAGCCTCTGTGAGATTTCAAAGTCCCCTTAGGGAACTGGCACCAGCCCTTGCCAGGCAGGGAGCATTTTGCTGGGAGGGTCTCCTAATTGGTAGCTGTTCCTGACAGAAACTGGTGGTCTTAGCGCCCTTCTGAAAAAATGTGCAAAGCTCCCTTCAGCTCCTGGGGTCTCGATGACCCAGCTCTTAGAATGCACCGGGTGCCCTTAAACTCTGTGTGTAGGGGGTTGTCAGGTGGAGATGGTGCTCCAAGGCACCTTCCTCAGGCCTCTGGGCTGCAGCGGCCCCTTTGGCACCTGGTGGGGAGGTCGTGCTCCCCCACTCCCGGTTGTCCAGGCTGGAACACCCCCTTCCACACCTGCCCACACCAGGTTGGTTAAATCCAGAGCAGGGGGTCCTGCACCACCTTGCAAAGACCCCTGTGGGACACGTCCACCACCTGGGAAGCAGCGCTCCTTCTTCTCCCTCTTCTCACCACTTCCCCTCCATCTGTCCAGGCCTCCCTTGCTCTAGGGCTGCCTGGACCGAGGGCAAGGCCAGATGGCCTGAGGTGGGCGGAGCGTGTAGGGGTGGAGACGCAGTTCAGTGGAGGGCCTGGGGCCTGGGGCCGAGGTGCTGACCAACGAGGAGCTCGGGTCATCCTGCTACGGGCCTGCTAGGAGCTGTAATCACAGTGTCCATTGGTGGGCCGAGGGCCGGGGCAGCTGCTGAGCCAATGTGAGGGGGAGGCAAGGCGAGCTTTAATGCCCAGCGGCCGCATGGGCTGCCGAATCTTGGACCCGCAGGGAATGCCGGGAGGCGGCCATCATGCTGCCCTTCTTCCCTGACTGGGAAAGGACTGAGGAGGACGGAACTACCCCCACTTTTCCTGCAGTACCTGCCCTGAGGCCCACCTCAGCCCAAGGAGGGTCCCCAGGCCTCCCCTTCACAGAAGGATCCTCCTTGGCTCCTCTTGTCCTCCTTTGCCCCAGGCTGCTCCCTGGCCTCCCCCTCCTCAGGGCTGTGCTTCCCCCACAGGCCCCTCAGGCAAGGCCTGTCTGAGGGAGAGAGGTGGAGGTTTGCGTGTTGAGGCGGCAGCTGCCAGGAACAATGGGAGTTCTAGGCAGGGTGAGCAGTACCGCCAAGTGACCATGGTGGCTGGCAGGAAGGTGGGGCCGCAGCGCCTGCCGGGAAGCTGCCGCCATGTTGCTCTTAGGGAACAGGCTGATGAGGAGACAGAGCTGCCCTTGGTTCACCTGCAATTCCCACCATGAGGTGGATAACTTCAGGCAGGGTGGGTCCCCCAGGCTTCCCTGCTTCACCAACTGCAGCTCCATCCCCAGAGTCAACCCCTTTGTGCTTTTTCTCTGAAACCCACTTTCTTACCTTTGAATACACTGAGAATCCAGAGACGTCTAATTGGCTGCAAGCTCAGTTTTTTCAGGTTATCAGATCACTTTTGTAGATGGTATGTAGTGCAGAATATTAAAATTTACTAATTAAAAAAAAAATTTTATTTGGTTAACATATGTACTGTTCCAGCCAACCAGAAATAACCCAAATGGCACTCATGGGAGCACGGATGAACCAAGTTTTATTACGTGTGGGCCCAGAGGAGAGTTAAATCTCTAAAAAAATCTGAGCGCCCTTTTCCAATTTTCATAAGTTTACATAGGTACACTACAAGGGCAAATTCCTGAACAAGCAGGTAAGCAGGGGTACAAAAGCAAAGAAACTAGGTTAGTTTACCTTTCTAAAAGCAGAAGGCCATTAGGGAGGGAAAAGAGTCATTATCTGTATATAGTTGTAAATTTTAATTCAAAGGGGTGCTTATCTTCCTGACCTGGATTCCAAAGAGAAAAGGGGAGGATAGAGGGGAGAGAGAGACTAGGGACAGATGGGAGTTTATTTTCTTAAAGCTGTGGGTTTCTGCTGAGGGCAGAGTTGGGGGTCCCTGCGCTTCCCTTATCATTCCTCTCTTTTGATGCCTTTATAATTCTTTATGGGGCTTCACTTGCTAGCATGGGGATTTTTCTATAGTCCCCAAGGGCATCACTTGGTGTTTTAGGGCATTTAAGCGGGAAGTGATGTATTGTGTTAGGTACCATAGAATGCATGGCCCAAAAGTTAAGAGGAAAAAGACTGAGGCTATTACTGGCATAAATGGCAAAATCCAGGAGAGGAGATACTGGAAGTAATTTCCATTGGCAGATGCCTGGTATGCACGGTTTAATTGGTCTTTGGCCCGTTCCTTTAACAGGGCTACTTTGTCCCTAACTATTCCTGAGGAGTTTGCATAGAAACAGCGTTCTTCCCCCAGATCCCCCTGAACCTGCGGTGAGCAAGTCTAATCCTCACCTGTTTTGCAAAACCACTTCTGCCGAGTCTATCTGGTCTTGCAACCTGTTGAGAGCCCCCGGTATTTCTTCAAGGTCATTTGATGTTTCCCGAGCTAGTGTTTGTAAGCCCTCCTGACCAACTGCGAGTGAGGCCCCTGTTACTGCTGTGCTCCTGACCACTTCTAGTCCTAAGAGTATCAGAATTGCCTGTAGTGCTTGTTTGGCTCAGGAGAGCTCTCCAGGCAATTCATTTCCATACACCAAGAACGATGGTACTGGCCAAGCCAGGTAGCAGATGCCCTGGCCATCCTGGGGTAGGCACTGGTAGGCATTGGTGCCACAGACCCAGATGGTGGAGTTTGTGGCGCATCGGTCAGACTCATCGAGTAGGCGGGTGGTGTCACAGTTGGCCCTTCCAAGAGGGAGGATGGTTGAAGGAGACCTGGTAGTTATGTTTTTACAGTTAGCCAGTTTTCCTGGGGGTTCGGTTTTGCAGACTGGGATGGGCCTGGTACCTGCTGCAGAGCTGTCATGGGTTAGAAGGGTTATGTTCCATGAGACAGGTACAGGGAAGATGGCTAGACTGGAGGAAGTGCATAGCCATCAGGAGGCAGCTATATCAGGTCGAGATTTATTTAGGAGTTGGTGGAAATTTCGAACCTGATTTAAAAGAACATTGTGGGGGGCTGTTTTAACCTTGGCTTTTAGCATCTGGTCAGCTGTACTGATATTTTTCATCAGGGCTTTTTCTGGGGGTTGGGTTACTGGGATCAGTTGGACCAGTATGAGGTCTCCTGGGTCCGGCCCTTATGGGTTGTATATTCCAATTCCTAGTTTTAGTCCTGTTTGGGCCCTTAAAAAGGTATTTTCTGATCCAGTGGTTATGTATAATAAGGTGAGTTTTATGGGGTCACAGGTTTCTATACCACACCCTGCCGGGCTGGGGATTTTCTGTAGGAGATACGGAGAAGTCGTTGGGACTCCCTTCCAAGGAGCGGTGGCACCTACTAGCAAGCTCCAAGAGCAGCAGAATCTTCTGCCTTTTTGGGGGTCCCAGCAGAGCTATTTGTCATAACTTTCATAGTTGCGACCCCTACATCCTCTCCTGGGGGCAAGTATGGGGGCATGGGGGGATGGGGCAACCAGCAAGGTGTAAGGAGCATGATCTTGGATTGCCCTGCAAGTGTCGAATATTACAGAGGCTGAAGTTGCCCCTGCCAGGAATGGTATGAAGCATTCAGCACGGATTGTTTGCCCCAACTTTGACTAACTTGAAGCTGCCATAGATTTTGGGGGTGGGTATTGGCTCTTAGGGAGGGAGTGAGGAAGGAAAGGACAAGCCAAGTTAAGGCACAGAAACATCCTACTATACAACAGTAAGCAATTGCAATTAGGGCTCTATTCACAACAGTCCAGTCTGCAGGGGCTACAGCAGTGAGTTCAACTCCAAATACCAAGGTGAGCAGGCCATTTAAGCACAGGATCCACCAGGAGCAGGGGTCCATTCAGCAGGCATTTGATGAGGTCAGTGCTCGAGGATCCTGGGTGATTCCCACTCTCATGGGGTGGCCGGGTATGGGTCTGGCTGTCCAACTGTCCTGCTCTTTATCAAGATGTGCCTTCTTGAGCCTGGAATGATGGATCCAAGGGATGATGCCTGCAACTTTAAGAACAGTGGGAGTTAAAAGGATCACAGTATGTGGACCTGTCCAGGAAGGCTAGAGGGGTTCCTTTTTCCAGTCTTTGACCCAGACTAGGTCCCCTGGCCAGTGGGGGTGCACCGGGTGTTCCAGGGGGATGAGATTCTGGGACAAGACAGTTTTATGTATTTTGGCTAGAGTTTCCCCAGCTTCTGGAGAATTGAATCTTGGCTAGCCTCCCCCAGAAGTTTGAGATTTTCTCTGAATGCCCGGATAATTGGGGGTGGCCACCCAAATAGAATTTCAAAGGGTGAATTGCCAGTGGGTGCTGGGGTGCACCTAACTTGGAGAAGGGTTAAGGGAAGTAAGTCTACCCAGGGGAGAGCAGTTTCCTGGCAGAATTTGACTAGGGTGGCTTTGAGGGTTTGATTCATGCGTTCAACTTTCCCTGAGCTCTGGGGTCTGTAAGCGGTATGGAGCTTCCATTTGATTCCTAACATTTTTGCTAGCTCTTGGACTACAGCAGCCACGAAGTCTGGGCCATTGTCACTTCCAGTTGACAGTGGCAGCCCGTGTCATGGAACGATTTCTCTAAGCAAAGCCTTAGTCACTTCTCTTGCCTTTTCACTGCGAGTGGGGAAAGCTTCGACCCAACCTGAAAAGGTGCATATCATCACCAACAGATATTTGTACCCCCCACTTGGTTTCATTTCCGTGAAGTCTACTGTGATATCTTCAAAGGGAGCTGTTCCTATGTGCTGGACACCTGCTGGAGTACGGGACCCTGCAAGGGGTTGTTTTTGGCATAGACTTGATGGTACTGATGATGGCAAAGAGAGAAGTTAGCCAGGCTCTGTAGTAGTATCTCCCGAGCAAGACTTCTAGTGCAGTTTTCCCTAGGTGGGTGAGTTGGTGGTAATGCTGGATGAGGGCATGAGCGACTCCCTTTGGTACAAAAATTTGGTTATCCGGGAGCAGCCAAGCTCCTTCGGGGGTTTGGCTTCGCCTTTCTCTTTCAGCCCACTCCTGTTCTTCCCAGGTTTAGCTTAGTTGATCAGTCTTTTGTCCTAAGAGGGACAGTTGCGGTGTTAATTCCGGGACTCATATTCCGTGGGTTCCTTCAGCCACTTGCCAAGCTGCTTTGTCAGCTAATCTGTTTCCTTGAGTGGCCATATCATTCCTTTCTGATGTCCCTGGCAGTGGATGATGGCGACTTTGTCTGGTTTCTAGATTGCTTCTAGCAGTTGGAGAATTTCTTCTTTGTTTTTGACTTCCTTTCCCCCTGTGGTTAGGAGACCTCTTTCTTTATAAATTGCTCCATGGATATAAACAGTAAAATGCGTACTTAGAGTCAGTGTAAATGTTTACCGCTTGCCCAGCGGCTAGCTGCAGGGCTCAGACCAGCGCCCAAAGCTCTGCCCATTGCTCAGACCATCCCCGAGGTAGAGACGCTGTTTCCACCACCCATTCGGTAGTGGTGACTGCATACCCAGCAAGCTTTTCCCCGTTTTTAACAAGACTGCTCCCATCTGCAAATAGTGTCTGATCTGGGGAAGGGAGTGGTTTGTCTTGGAGGTCAGGGAGACTGGTGTAAACCTCTTCTGTCACTTCAGTGCAGTCGTGATCTGGGGCCCCTTCCTCATCTGGCAAAAAGGTGGCAGGATTTAGACTGCGCACCATTTCTGTTGTCACTCTGGGGTTTTCACAGAGTAAACCTTGATAATGCGCAAGCCGGGGATTCAATATCCACCGATGCCTGTGTGAGTTCATTAGGGCAGTGACTGTGTGTGGCACCATAACATGAATGGCCTGTCTGAGAGTTAATTTGTCGGCTTCTTTGATGAGGGTCACGGTTGCTGCCAGGGCTTTCAGGCAGGGCAGCCACCCTGCAGTCACGGGGTCCAGCTGCTTGGAGAGGTAAGCGATGGGTCTTTGCCAGGGACCGACTGTTTGTGTGAGAACCCCCAATGCTGCTCTGTTCTTTTCATGCACGAACAGGTTAAAGTTTCGAGTTAAATCTGGGAGCCCCAAGGCAGGGGCTCGGCGGAGTTGTCTTTTAATGTTTTGAAAGGCCCCCTGTTGAGCTTCTCCCAGGCAAGAGGCTCTTTTTCTGGACCTATCAGAACTTCATAAAGGGGCTTGGTCTTTGATGCAAACCTGGGAACCCAGATGTGGTGGAACCCTGCAGCCCCAAGGAACTCAGGAAGCTTTCTTTTTGTAGTGGGGGTAGGGATGGTGCAGATCACTTTCTTTCATTTGGGTCTGAGCATCCGGTGCCCTTATGTGATGCTGAACCCCAGGTACTTGGCCTGCTGTTTACAGATCTGGGCCTTTCTCCAAGACACTTTGTACCCAGTCTGTGTTGGAAGTTGTAGGAGAGTCTGGGTCCCTCTCCAGAAGTCCTCTTCCATTTCACTGGCAAGTAAGAGGCCATCTATGTATTATAAGAGGGCACACCTGCAGTCTTCCTAGGGGTAGGTGGCCAGATCTGCTGCCAAAGCTTCCCCAAAAAGGGTAGGGGAGTTTTTGAAGCCCTGCGGGAGCCGGGTCCAAATTAACTGAGTTTTCTGCTGGGTTTTGGGATCTTCCCATTCAAAGGCAAACAGAGGCTGGCGTCTTTTAGGTCCAGGCAAGTGAACCCGGCGGCTTCAGATAGCAGCTGTACTAACAGGGTGTACGGGTTGGGAACAACCTGATGTAGGGTGAGAGTGGCGTTATTAATGGCTTGAAAATCCTGCATTGGTCGATATCCGGTCCTATCTGGCTTTTTTCCTGGCAATAATGGGGTGTTACAAGGTGACTGGCATTCGATTAGGACCCCCTCTCTCTTTAGGTGGTCTGTATGTTCGGCTGTGCCCAATTGTGCTTCGCAGGGGATTGGATATTGCCTCTGTCGGAACGGGACTTCTCCAGGCTTCAGGTCGATGATGATGGGTGCATGGTTCTGTGCCATTCCCGGTGGCTGTTTTCCTGCCCAAACCTGGGGAAAAAGTTCCAACAGTTTTTCCGGATCCTGACCTGAACTTTCTTCCACATGAAGCCTCCATTCTTCGCTTTGGGGCACGGTGATGAGGAGAGTGAGGCCGGTCCTGAGGTTTAAGCTTGCTGGCCCTTCAGGTTTGAAGGTAATCTGGGCTCCCAGTTTGGTTAAGAGGTCCCTACCAAGTAGGGGACCTGGACATTCAGGCAGGTACAGAAATTCATGAGTCACTTCATGGCCACTGAGCTGGCAAGTTCTTGACTGGCAAAAAGGCCATTGGCTTAACTGTTCCCCAGTCGCTCCTATGATATTAGCAGTTTTTCTACTAAAGGGGGCGAAGGGGGTTGTGACCACAGAATGCTCGGCACCAGTGTCCACCATGAAAGTCATTGACTGGCCCCTGACTTGTAGTTTGACCATGGACTCATGGGAGCCAATTTCTAGTGAGCCTGGTCGCCCCTATTCAGGGTTAAGTCCTGCCAGCCTGAGCAAATGGTCTTGGGGCTCAGGTCAGTATTTCCTTTTAGGGATGTTCCCTCTATGTGCCTGAGTCTTTTGGGGGCACTTATTTTTCCAATGTCCACTCTCTTTGCAGTAGGCACATTGGTCTCTGACCAGGGGCACCCTTCTGGTGCTTGTCCCCCTTTTTGAGGTGGCCCTTCTCATCTGGTGGGGTCAGAATTTCCTAAGACTATGCCAGTAGGGAGGCTTGATGTTTTACTTGCTTCTTGGTTTCTCGTTTGGCAGCTTTGTCTCGATTGACGCATACTTTGTTGGCAACTTCCAGTAGTTGAGAGATGTTCACCCCCGTGAACCCTTCTAATTTTTGGAGCTTTCTTTTAATGTCCGTTGCTGCCTGTGCAACAAAGGTGGCATTCACCATCCTCTGGTTTTCCGGAGCTTCTGGATCAAAAGGGGTGTAGATTCTGAAGGCCTCGCAAAGCTGCTCATAGAAATCTCCCAGAGACTCATCGGGCTTTTGACTAACTAAAGTCGTCTTTGTCATGTTTGTGGGTTGTTTTGCCCTCTCTCGGACCCCTCGGAGGAGCGCTTCCCAGTATTGCTGGAGTGCAGCCAGTCCCTGTTCAGTGTTGAAGTCCCAGTTAGGCTGGGTTTCTGGTGCCATTCTCGTGCCCAGTCTTCTGGGTTTAAGACACCAGTAGGGGCCTGCTCCTGCAGCCACTTTCGGGCTTTTGTCAGAATCCATCGTCTCTCCTCCATATTAAACAAAGTCAGGAGGAGTTGGTGGCAATCATCCCAAGTAGGATGATGGGTTTGGAAAATGGATTCCATGAGATCAATAAGGGCCTGGGGCTTTTCCGAGTAGGAGGGGGTGTGATGCTTCCAGTTTAAGAGGTCTGTAGTTGTGAAGGGCTTCCCGGGTTGGATCAGAGGGGGTCAATGTCCCCAGCGGGACTGAAGGTGGAAGTGTTTCTGGGAGATCTGCCTGTATTCCCGGGCCAGGAGGAGAGACTGAAGGTGGGGGTGTTTCTGGGAGATCTGCCTG